>BSBK01009567.1:0-457500 GCA_027943335.1 Chamaecyparis obtusa | reverse complement strand
TAGACGCATGATCGCATGGGGAAAGAATATTCCCATGCGATCACACACTGACCGTTGATCTCCTCCCTCTGCCGCTTTGAAGAAAATGGCCCCACATCATCGCACTTGCACACCTAAGAAAAAGTAGACCGCCAGGCAGCTGAACAGGGACTGGGACCCACATGGCTAGGTGGCAAGCGGTTGCATAATTGCATGTCAAAAATGTTTGACATGCGGCCATGTGACAACCAATCAGGAAGAGTCTGGACCCACCATCTAGTCAGATCTGCCCAGTTAAGACCTAGCTCAAAAACACACAAAGTTTTCAGCACCAAAAGACAAGTGCACAAAGCTGGAGGGCAAAGGTCGAAAACAACAAGGGTTTTCAGCAAAAGATCGAAAACACACAGGAATATCGATAGACCGAAAGATAGCAGGGAAGTTGAAAACATCACGGGTTTTTGAAAATACTATGGGTTTTCGATACTATGGCAGAATTTTAAAAAATGTTTCCCGCAAACCTTAGAATTTTAATAACTTTCTGGGTTTTGCGAATTAGGTTCAGAACAAAATAATCACCAAACATTCAAATCAAGGGTCTAGTTGCTCAATTCTGGTACCAGAACAGCCTATACACTCAACTGCTCAAAAAGTTAGAAGCTTGAGAAAATAGGGACCAGGCTTCCATCTTAGCGTTCACTGGCTGTTATCTCACTAAGGTTCGATATTATCCATATACTTAATGTTGTACAAATTGCCATTAAACTAAGATTTTTTAGTTTGTAGTTTATAATTCAGGATATTTCCTTTAGCACAATTCCTTAGAGCATATTTCAACAGCAACATCACCTTAAACTGGCTGAAGACATTCATTTACCATCTAAACTAGAATAAAATAGTAAGCTAATGTATTGGGCTACCAAATCCACTATTTGCACAATACCATTATCTATTCTTAGCTATTCTTATATTTAAGAGAAGCAGAAATGAAGATAGCATCTAGTTCCATAGACCATTATTTCCCCATTTGTTCAGTAGGTGAATTCATTATCAAAGTGTTGATCACCCATCACATGTTCAATTTCTCTTCTCATGGAGTTTGGCAGTGTTTTGAGGATCTGGTTCCATCTTTCTGGGAGGATGTGTCTTCTGAAGGCCATGGCTCTGTTTCCTTTGGTGTAGAAGGTGAGCAGTCTGGACTCCGTGTTTTAAAGTATACCGAAGAAAGGTTGATTTCATACTATGAGGAATGTAATCAGGGCTCTTTCTGAAACTATCGAGGATATGATGGAAGCCTAAGGAAGTTACTAGAAATGTGATCATGTTGAGTTCCATCCTTTGCTGTCATGGATAGCTTGCAATGATTATTGGTACAGGCCTCCTCTGGAAGTGCTACTAGATTGTTCTAATTTGTTCTTGAATCATAGGAATGATAATATGGTATTCTGTAAAAACTTCCTTCCTTTTATAGAAATGATTACATTGTGCTTTGTAAGAGCTTTCGAGAGGGCGCTTGGGGATTTTAAATAACTTATGCTAAATCCTTATGCCCCGAGGCTTAAATGAGTTTTAGTAATGCCATGTTTATCTAGGAATCTAGGTTAAGCTAAAGTAGAGTCTGTTCTAATATTAGAAGATAGTGCTCGACAATTTGGTTAAATAACTATGATGGATATTTATGATTCAAGAGATACACCAGTATCGCTATGGGTGAGGCCCATGTTTTCTTAGATTCCCTAAAAACAAGTTAAGCTAGAATAGCTAATCGGGACCATGTCATCTAAAGACTAAAGAAGCCATAGTATAAATGGCTAATCTAAGGAAGACTACTGCTATTAAGGATTCCAATGAATATTGAGGTTAACTTGAAATACCATTTCTGAGGTGTTTATATTAAATATAAAGGTTTATTAGTAGCTGTATTGCTTAAGGATTAGACTGTCCATAGAAGTGAAGAAGCTTTGATTACAATCTTCCTAGAGACTCAGTGGTAATTAGTATTTGATTACCTTATTAAATATAAGGTCCAGGCCATTATACTTAAGTAATCATGAGTAAAGCAATGTCCTTAATTATGACCATTAATAAGGGTTCTCTAGGAAGTCTATCTTTAGGATGATTAAATATATACCTAAACCATACTATGATTAGTTAGCTTAACATACTAAGATTTAACTATATATTGTAATACTACCTCCCATTGATATAATGATCAAGCATAGCTCTCTCACTTCTTAAATCTTCTATTTATATTTTTCCTTTATTAGCAAGAGAGAGCCTCCTATATTTATATCTCTTACATGTATGTAGATTCCTTAACTTACATCTGAACTTTTCCCGTACTATAGAGGGGTTTAAAGTCTCGCAATACTAAAAATTCATAAAAAGGCTTAGATTCTATACAATGAAGCTTTGAACCCCTGGTTGTCTTATCTTTTTAAGCTTACATTTTCTATCTTAGTCTACTAATTTTAGCTAGATTTTATTGATGGAAACCTTACCTCAGCTCTGTCAATCTTATAGTATGTTTAAGCCTAACCTAGGTAGATTCTAAAATTGACAGTTCTAAGAGGTCTCTGTATTTAGTAGGATGATCAATGAGCCTATCTTCCTTCTTGGTCCTTTGCCTAGATCTACCTTTGAACACTTCTTCAACCCTTAACAAGAGTATTTTTCCATAGTTGCCACTCCGTTGGCCCCTAGATTGGCTAGCTTGTCAGCCTCTATGTTACCTTCTCTATAGGTATGTCTGATCTCATAATTTGAAATACTTTCCGTAATTGAATTAATCTCTTCAATTTTTGTGTTCAAGATCCAATTAGGAGTTTTCCTAGTGCGGATGGCATTGATGATAATTTGGGAATCTCCTTCAATAATTAATTTATTAATATTGAGGTCCCTACATAATTTAAGCCCCTCTAGTGTTGTTGTACATTCTTCCATATTGTTTGTTGTAGGGTTAATGGGTTTCAAGAATCTAGCGATAACTTCTAACTTCCAATTGTGAATGATCCCTCCAATCCCTGCTACCCCAGGATTACCTCACGATGCTCCATCAAAGTTAAGTTTATACCATCCAGCTTTCGGGGGTAGCCATATACATGAAGATCTGTCAACTTTGGCTTTAGATCCCCCTTTGCCAAAGAGGGGAGGGATATCTAATTTTCACCATTTGCATCTGATTCTGTTATCCCAGCTCCTAAAAGAATCTTCCAGATGCTACAAATCCCTGAGTTTGCTATTAATAATTTCTACTATTGAAGCTTCTATCTTGTTTGTGATTGAGATCCAGGTTAATTTCTGATCCATAAAAATCCTTCTATTTCTTTCTTTCCATAATTCCCATACAACTATGGAAGGTGCCACTATCCATATATCCTTGAAAAGATTGTCTTTATAGAGTGCAGGCCAAGCTTTAAGATTGCTAATTAGATCATAATGGGAAGCGGATTTCCATCCTAAGCTTTGATAAAGCCAATTCTAGCACTCTTGGGAAAAGGGGCAATTTAGGAGAATGTGGTTAACATCCTCAGAATGATTTTCACATAAGGGGCATCTAGATGGTCCCTCGAAACCTAATTTATTGAACCTGTCTACTGTAAGGATCCTATTTTTTAGAGCTGCCCATAGAAACATACCAACTTTAGGAAGACATGCTTTATTCCAACAAAGGTTTAATGGTATGTCTATGTTATCCATGTTTTTGTCCCTAATAATAGAATTGTAACTTTCCTTAACTGAGTATTTACCAGTACTTGATCCCATCCATATTAGAATATCTAATCTATTTTTAAGTGTTACTTCTCTCTTATTCAACACTACTAGGAGATTCTACTTTTCCTGCCATCTTTCATCAATTCTATTGAGGACACTCCAACTATCATCTTTCTCCTTTTGTAAGTAATCCTTGATATATACGCCTAAGACTCTTTTGCATTCTTCCATAAATTCCTTGGTAAATCCTAGTTTGTTTATCGGAGTAAGGCCTGCCCATGAGTCATCCCAGAATAACGCTTGATCTCCCCTTCCTACATTCCAAGATAGGTATTTGCCAATTATCTCTCTACATTCTTTGATATAATTCCATATCCTTGAACCTTTAACATGTGATTGTGTTCTGAAGATATTAATGGGGTCCCCTTCGGGGATGTATTTATGTAATAATATAGATGCCCACTTACTGCTTGAATCTTTATACATTCTCCAAATGAGTTTGGCCCCAAGAGCTTGGTTTTGCCAAAGAAGGTTTTTGATGCCTAGACCTCCTTTTGATATTGGTCTGCACAGATTCTCCCATTTGATAAGAGCAATCTTTTTGTCTTCGGAGGGTCCTTGCCAATAGAATTCTCAGAATATTTTATCTAATTCCTTTTTTATGCTGATTGGAAGGGGGAGAACTGACAAGTGATACGTAGGTATAGCTGAGAGTACAGATTTGATCATGGTTGTCCTACTTGCTTTAGTTAACCACTTCCCTTTCCATGAGCTTTTCTTATTTTGTACTTTAGCTAATACTTGTTGCCATGGTTTGGAAGATAAGAGGCCAATGTCCAGGTCAATTCCTAAGTATTTACACAGAAACTTGCCGATTTTGTATCCCATTATACTGCAGATATCCTTTTCGATATTCGGGTAGGTATTAATAAAGAAGATTTCTGATTTTGTTGGATTAACATGTTGGCCGGAGGCTTTGGCGTAAGTGTTCAGAATGCTTTTGAATGCTCTCGCTTCCTATCTGTTGGCGAAGCCAGGTAGAATTGTATCATCCGCGAACTGCTGATGGATAATATTTGGGACATTTTCTGAAGCCTTTAATCCCATGATTTTTCCTTCTACTTGTTACTTCATAATTGCTCTTCCTAATGCTTCTGCCATAATAACATAGAGAAAAGGGGACATCAGGTCTCCTTGTCTTATTCCCCTATATATACTAAAGAAACCTTCTGGTGAGCCATTGATAAGAATGGAAATTCTGGGAGATGAGATGCAATTAAAAATAAGGTTAATCCATTGTTTGGAGAAACCGAAAGCTTCCATACATTTACACAGGAATCTCCAATCTACTTTATCGTATACTTTTTGGATGTCTATTTTCATTAGCATGGTCGGTTCTTTTGTAATCTGAGTGGTATGTACTATCTCTTGCGCTATAATAATACCATCCATAATCGATCTGTTAGGTACAAAACCCGTCTGTTCTTCTGAGATAATTCTTGGGAGGAGGGTTTTGAGTCTATTTGTTAAACACTTTGAGAGGATCTTATAGATGGTATTACATAGGGAGATAGGTCTAAAGTCCCCTGGTTCCATACTTTCATTTTTCTTTGGAATTAAGGTGAAGAAGGTGTTGTTGATTTCACTTAAAAGAGCTCTTGAGTTTCTAGTGGCTTCCACTACTTGCCATACCTCTACTCCAACAAAATGCCAACACTTTTGGAAAAAGCCTACTTGAAAGCCATCTGTGCCTGGAGCTTTATCTGGATGGAGTTGAAATACTGCTACTCTTACCTCTTCTAAAGATATCTTGTTATTTAGTATTTTATTGTCCGCTTCCATAATCAATTTCGGAATGGCTTTAAGCATTTCTTTTTTGGGTATTGAGATCTAAAGCTTCTAGTGAATTGAGAAGGGAATAATAAAAATTTGTAAGAACCTCTGAAATCTTTCCAGGGTCCTCTGTTGTCGATGCCTCGTCCGTATTAATTCTGGCTATTCTGTTAATGTTCCTTTTGAAATTGGTTGTGTTATGGAAGAATTTAGTATTGCTATCCCCCTCTTTAAGCCATGACTCCCTAGACTTTTGCTTCCAGAATATCTCCTCTTTGAGGAGAATGTCATTGTACTTAGCCATTAGCTCCTTTTCCTTGTGGTAGCTAAGGGCATTCATTCCTTGTTCTATTACTGTATTATTGAGGTCAGTTAGTTCTTGTTCTACTTGAGCTTTTTCTTTAAATATGTTATTAAAGTGATTCTTATTCCATTCTAACGCTTTATGTTTGATAGCTTTTAATTTCATTGTTAAGCAAAATATTTTCAACCCTTTAACCGACATTTGTCCCCACCATTCTTCTAAAAGATTTATGAATTCTGGGTTCTGAAACCACATAAATTCAAACTTAAATGGGCTTCTTGTCGGTTTAGAATTTTCTATAATGGAAAGTCTAACTGGGAAGTGATCTGATCCTACTTTTGGTAATATTTCAGTATTGACTGTTTGATTAAAATTCCCGGGGTTCATTCTAGTAAAAAATCTATCTAGTTTTTCAGCTATGTAGCTGAAACCCTCTCTTCTATTATTCCATGTGTAAATTCCATTACTTGTATTTAAGCTTATCAGATGATTATTCGTAGCCCACTTGCTAAAATCATTGTGAGCTTGTGATATATATTATGAGCCTCCGTATTTTTCTTCGAGATTTAGGATAGCATTGAAATCCCCTCCAATGATGAACGGTTGTTCTAGATTATCAGCTAGAAGACTTTGTAATTCTGACCAAACTTTTCTCTTTTCCTCATTAGAGATAGGTCCATATACATTGGTCAAGTTGAATTTTAAATCAGCTTTCAAGCTTTTAATTGTTAATGTCATCCAGTTAGCGTTAGTGTGTGTGAGTAGTGCTATTGTTTTACGGGGATCCCATAGTACTGCCAAACCACCTGAGAAACCTACTGCTGGAACGTATTTTGATTTCCAAATACCAAGTTTTTTGTTGAACTTGATGCTTTCCTTTTTATTAAGCTTTGTTTCCTATATCAAGATTATTTCTGAATCAAAGTCTCTTAGGTATCTTTTAATTAAGCATTGTTTGTTGGGGGCATTTAAACCCCTAACATTCCAAGTAGTGACTTTCATTTCTCTTTGGGAAGGATCTTCCCCTTCCTTGTATTCAGGACATCTGCTATTTTAATTTGGTTACCTGCATTACCATCCAAATTTCTCAGCTCAACCACTAACTTTCTCCCTCTTTTCTTTTTACATTTATTAATATTAGGTGTGCTAAGACTACCTCTGTTCATAGCTAATCCTAGTTCTTTGTTCTCATTAGTTATTCCAAATAGGCCTTCAATTGCATCTTTAACTAGGGTTTCTTCTCTCCCATCCCCTATCTTTGGAGATACCTAGTCATCCAGGTCTTTTTGTGCATCTACGGGGAGATCTGAGGGAACAACCCTATCAATGAGTTCTTTACCATATATCTCTATTAGCTCTTCAGTTGTTCTTGATATATCCAAATTTAGCTCTTCTAATTCCAAAGGGATTAAAACACCTTGTTCCCCTTCTTCTAATTTTTTAATATTTATGTTTTTTATATAAGTTATATCAACCTCCTCTGCACCCAGCTTGTCTATATCTTCTTTTCGTGTGTCTGGATGTTTTTCTGGATATTCTGCAAGGGATTTTTCTGAAACTTCTGCATCCAAGGGTATATGAAGGAGAGGTTGTTCAAGCCTGTTTTCTTGATCCCTACTTTCTTCTACAATACACTCCTGTATTTGTTTAATTAAAATTTCCTTTTGGGATTTCAATTCCTCGAAGTCGCATATATTGTCCAAGAAACTATCTGTTAAATCCTCAGGTAGAGACACTCCCGGGTAATTGATGATTTGATTTATCTCTTCTTCTATTTTGTTTACCTGATCTACTAGTTCTACCACTTTAGCATGTTTAGGTTCCAAAAGTAATTCTGTTTGAAAATCCGTTTGATCTCTTTCCTCTTGTTGGTAGATTTTGTTATCCTTTTTTCCGGACTCTATTTGCATTAATTTTTTGTCCGTGCTAAGCACACTATCCGATTTCTGTCTAATAGTGTCTTGTACATTTTTCCTTAAAGGTAACCAGGTCTCATCTATTTGTTGATTTTCTAAACTGTTGATAGGGGTATTAACACTTTGTTCCTTTTGGTCATCTTGATCCTTTGATGTTTCATTCACCATCATTGGCTAAGAGGAATTGTTGGCTAAACCTTGCTCCTTTGGGGTTCTACATATAAATCCTCCTCTATTGCTATAGAGATAGATCTCAATATCTTTGTTAGGTTGGGAGGCACAATTTGTGTTTTTATGAGCTTCTGATGTATTTTTATTACTTTCAATAAAGTTTTCTACTATTATTGGGTTAATAATTATAGTGTTATGGTTAAAACATAATTTAATGGGGGGTATATATTTTTGGTGATGATACATCTCTACAATGATTATTTTATCAGCCTGTAGAGGTGTTTCCTCAGTAGTTCTTTTAAAACTACCTATTTTATTGCCAATTAAACGAAGTGTTTCTCTACAAGATAATTCCAAAGGCAATTTTTTAAGGATGATAGCTTTTTCTAGAATGAAATCTTTTAAACGTAATGGATTGAATATAGGCATCCAGTCAAAAAAGGAAAAAGGTAAATTTCTGAACTTCAAAGATTTCTTGCTCATAATTCTTTCTTTCAGGGATTCATTATGATAGTTAATGTATAAAAAATTATCTCTGAGAATTGTTATACTTACCTCTCCCAGGAGTTGTGTCACTAATCCACTTATCACTTCCTTTGTTGATACACCAGTTCCTTTCCAATAGCAAATCATACCTGCTTCAGCTAAAAGCTTTTGCTGCTGCATAATCTTATTGTAATCTAATGAAATTATCTCACCATGTGTTTTACCTATTATTTCTTTGCTGAGGCACCTATGAGGAGGCGTATAAGATGTATTGATGGTGTCACGATGAAGACTTTCTGCTATCCAGTCATGATTATTTATATTTTCTGTAGCATTACCAAATGTGGGTCTCTCAAACCTTCTCCAGTGGGGAGGGCTATATTTATTATTGTTGTTCAGATTGTAGCTAACAACAGATTTGTCACAAATACTTTGCTCCTTCAATCATTCATAAAAGGTGAGGGTTTTATTGGCACAGGGGTAAATATCTTTGGATGTTGTTTGGGATTCATCTTTCTTCAAATATCCATCTCTATAGCCCTGTTCCCCTACAACCCTATCCCTTTTATGGGGGGGAGTGTATGATTTTAAAACTTTTTTATCAACCTCCTTGAGCCTTCCAAAGGAATTATTCATGGAAATTTTGAAAGGACTTAGAGGCTTGGACTATTTTAAAACCTTTTTTCTGCCTCTAACCACCTTCCATTCCGAATTTTTCTTTGTCAATTTCTCAGGGAGTTCCTCTTCCTTGCCCTTAATCATATGTCTTATGGAAGATCATTCAAAAGGCCTTTCGGGATGTATTTGTATAGATACGGCCCGGCCTTCTCTTTCTGTATATTTGGGATTACCAATCATATGATGTATTTGTTCAGCCTTTCCTTCCTTAGTGATCCTGTGACCCAGTGCTTGCCTTGCATACTTGGTTTTCAAAAAAACCTTCAATTGCCAGTCCAAAAGATGGACTGAGAAGACTTTATGTCTGCAATCCCTAACCCTAGGAGGGATTCTATTGTATGGGCTCGCCTTTATGCATAGATTCGGAACCATAGCCGCACTCCTATGTGAATCTACCCTAGATTCTGTCATATTCCTATTAGATGGTGAGGTCATTTCCTTACCACAATTGATCTATGAAGTTTCAAGGAGGGAAGGCTTGGCTCCTGTTCCTTTATTGCTTACTAACTGTTCCATACCTTCGCTATTAGCTTTTTCCCTCTATTTGGCAATGAATTCTCTTAGGTGATCGTAAGAGGGATGCGGCTGTTCCTTTATCTGACATTCATTCTTCTTATGTCCATAATTCCAACAGTTGAAACAGTACCCTGTAAATTCTACATATTCGCTTTGAGTTTTTCCTTCCCCTGGGTTCTTCCTGCATTTATTTGCCCTTTGATTGTAATGGCCATTTTTATTTACATCCTTCATCGTCCACAGAGTATCATGAATAAGACCTAGATTTATTTGCCTCTGCTGAAAAAAAGCCTTCCTTTTTGTGTGAGATTTTTGCATTTTTGCTATTAGCAGAGACCACTTCACATTATTTTGCTACTTGTTGAACATTCAATATTATTCATAGAGCTTAGATCTCATATTTTTCTTACATAACACGTGTTTGTTTATTTGCCTAATAATACTCTCATGGCGCATTTAGCATAACTTTTCACATGATAAAACTTTATATAAGATCTCTAAGTCAATGGTTTCTATTCCACTTTTAATCTACTTTTTAATAGATGACCCCTATTGGCATATCTTCTAGTGCTTCATGACGACATTCACTAAGTTACGAAATTTATCTTATGAAATTGGAACATCATCTTTATAAATGTTACAATTTGACCTTTCATTTATGTATTTTTACTCCCAACAATAATAATCATAGACCAAACAAAAGAATACGGTCTTAAAATTATGAACTATAAACACTAATCCTAATTTTAACAATATTCTATGTTCCTACTTGCAATATAATATACAATTATATTATCTGTATTTTACCTACAAGAATAATTCTCAAAAAAATATGTTTCTTTTAAGCGAGAAACACTCATAATTTCTTTATAGAACACTCTTATAAATATAATATATTTAATCAGAAAAATATTTTTTTAAAAAGAATTTCCAAAAGTGACAACAATGTTTTAGTTAATATCAACTCCATATAAACTCCAAATGAATGCGGAGAATGTGTCTATGATGGTAGAATGTGAGCTGAACTCCGACGTAATAATAAGAGCAACTACTCTGGATATTGCAAGAACAAGTAAAAGATACCGAGTCAAGATGAATTAGTCCTTCCGCGAAGTAGTTGACATTTTGGCTGTTACCTCTCAGGTCGAATAAAGTCTTCAGCAGTTCCAGATTACTAAAGTAATGGTGTGAAAATCAGCATTATTATAAGAATGTCAAGAATGCGTCTAAGGCAGGAGGTTCGATAAGCATATGCAGCAGGGCAGGGAGAAGATAGAATATTTCAACAGTGATCAAAGAGTGTGGAGAATAAGTCTGCGGCAGCAGGTGAGTTGAGCTTGAGATAAGCAGCCACTTGGCCGTATCCAGAAGAGCCACAACTAACTCCGGAAGCCTAATAAAATAAACATATGAAACGAATCAGTCCTTGAGTGGCAGTGAACGTTTGGACTATATAAAGCGTGTAATGGGATTGTACCACACCATTTCAGTTTCCCATTTCCTTAGCTCTTGTGTCGGCTTCTTCTGTGTTTCTATCATAATGGGTAACGGGATGATTTACTTGAAGCTGGGACTTGTTCTGTTGATGTGCTATTACACAAACAGTGTAATGGCAGCGGATTCCGACCCCTTGCAGGATTTCTGCGTTGCAGACATGGAAAGCAAAGGTGAGTACATAACATTATACATTATTAGGGGACTTTCTAACATTAAAGTGATTTGCTCATTAGAAAGAGTTACTCACAGATTGATTTGATTTGAACAGTTTTGGTGAACGGATTCGTGTGCAAAAGCCCAATGGCAGTTTCAGCAGAGGACTTCTTCTTCCGGGGACTTGGGCAGGCAGGGAACACCGAGAATGCAGTGGGCTCCAACGTAACCATGGCGAGCGTAGTGCAGATACCGGGCCTGAACACGTTCGGAATATCGCTGGTCCGCATCGACTTCGCAGTGGGTGGGATAAATCCTCCTCACACACACCCAAGAGCCACCGAAGTTCTCGTTTAACTGGAAGGCCAGCTTCTTGTGGGTTTCATTGACACCACCAACAAGTTCTTCTCCAAGACTCTGGAGAAGGGAGATGTGTTTGTGTTTCCAAAGGCACTTGTGCATTTCCAGCAGAATGTGGGACAACAAAATGCAGTGGCCATCTCTGCTTTGAGCAGCCAGCTTCCGGGAGTTCAGGTCATTGCCAATTCTCTGTTTGCAGCGAATCGACCCCTCCCCGGTTCCGTACTCAGCAAGGCCTTCCGCATCACCCAGGAACTTGTGGATTACATTGTCAAGCTATTCGCCTAAGCTTCCGAAAGCTTAATTTGCTGTGATCTATTCAATAAAACTACAGTTAAAAGGAGTGACAACTTGGGAAGACCATGCTTATCACATCCTTCATTCTTACTCTCTAATAAAACTACTTATTATCGTCGTGGCCGCGTTGTTGTCTATTACATTACATGGGAATTGAACAATAACCTTTTCTGGCTACATTATAATTAATTATAATTACAATTAACTATCATTATAATTGAAAATAATAATTATTAATTACATTTATAATTATAATTATGAGTTTAAATAGAAATTGCAATTTAATTTTCTTTTTAATAACTAAATAAAATTAAAATTAATCTTTAAATTTATATTCATTTTATTATAATTATTAGTGTACAACATATTTCACTTTCCTTACATTTATTTAGAATCATTCGTTTTAAATATTTAGAATCTTTCAAGAGAATTCCAAATTATGATATTTTTTTACTTAAAAAGTATTTAATACTTTATAAATTATTATTTTTATATGGATTGTGAATAAGGACAGTAAAAGGGCCTCACTTGGGCACAAGGATTTGTCTAACTCTTCAATCCTTTCACAATGATCCCTCAAATATTCTATTTAACACCACCATGAAATAATCTTAATTGTGACATAAAAAAATGAATAATTGTGGGGAAGCCAATAGTTAGAAAGAAGATTATAACATGAAAATGAATATCACGATATGAAAGGTCATAATTATGCTATAGATTACATCATTTACCATGTGATGACTTAATCCATATATACTTCAAGAGGGGGGAACCATATACTTGACTTCTTTAGTTGATATAATATTCTAGAGTGCAACAATTTAAGTTTTATTTTATCAATGCCATAATTGATGATCTATGAAAATTGATAACCTCTATTTTTAATTCAAAAGTTATTCATCATGTGAGTGGACTAAATAATTAATATTAGTCTAAAATCCAATTCATTGTTAATTGAAGGCTAATAATTATTTTGAAGATGTTACTCTTATATTCATATTCATTTTGGTGAATTGGATTCATATAACTAGTCTTAGAGCTTCACCTCTATTATAATTTAGATTTAATATTTTTGATTTTTATAAATTTTTAATAATTACTCAAATAAATAAACTACCCTTTTATTTTAATGATTTGTCTACACTAAAATATCTGGTTTACTCAACGATTTTAATGAGTCACTCATCTTCAACTTAAAATCTTTAAAGGCTAATCTAATTAAGGTTGACAAGAAGAAGGAAAGAGTGAAGTTCTAAGAAAAATATTCAAAAGTGAAAACATATATCAAATTGAAATAATGAATATATACATGTATCTTCCTTATATCTACAAGCTTACATTGAATAGAAGAAAGAAATGATAATTCTAGTCGGAATCTAGATTTTATAAAGAAATTGTAGGTTTAGAAGTTCTAGTAATTGGGGCTTCCAATTTTTTTGATTGAGTTGGTAAGGAAAGGGCCTTGATCCGAGAGAATAAAGTTTCTAGCACATTATAGTTATACCTCAGACCATTACAGTCTGAGGATTGAGAACCCTGTAGCAACACAAATTAACCAAAAACCCTGAACATAGCAAAAGAAACAACATATTAACATACCTACTTATGTCAATGCAACCTTTAGAGTTATAACCATAATTAAAACACATGTGACTATGATAGTTTTTAGCCCTCCACATAACTAACAAGGCAGTCTCAGCCCGAAGGCCATAAGTATAAAGATTTAACAGTAAATAATTCGTAAAAATAAAAACCATAAACACCCCTAAAATTAACACCCTACATAACATGAACCAAAGGCAAAAGCCCTCAACTACTAGTATCTTTAGAATCATCATTTTTTAGAGATAATCTCCCAATTCTTTGAGAAATTCTTTTATTTCATAGTCCACTCTTCGTTCTCCTTTTTCTCCTTGTGCTCCTCCTTTTCCCCATTGCCTTATGATTTTCTCTTGCCCTTGTCTCTTATCTTAATTCTACTCTGGCCTACAACCATAAAAAAATAATGATTTCCTCATTATACCACCAGTTATCCTTTAAAGGGTAGAAATAACCCGATCAAATAGATATTTGGTATTCTCTAAGGAAGAAGTGTTATCTTGCATGGCCATAACTCTTCTTTGTAAATTATCAATTGGTTCATTGAAAATAATACTTGAGTATCTTTTTCCTTGGGAATATTAGGGGATACGGGAGCCTCACCACCAATATCAGTTTCTATGGGGGTAGGGGTGGCACAATCTCTATGCATTACCTCTTTATAGCCAACCAAATTAACTATAATGTCCATATATTTCTCTTTAATTTCAACTTCAGAGTCTTCTTTTCCCCGTTATAATCTTTAGCATAAGAGTTATCTGAAGACTAGTCATCTGGCTCATATTCAAAGTCTGTCTCAGGGATGTTTTCCTCTTGAATTTTCTTTCTTTTTAGATCCTTTTTAAAAAACCTAGCCAACCTTCTCTCTAGAGCTCGTAACATGTTTGGTATCCTCCCATGTCTCTATTTCCTCTATCCTCTCTTCATTATCTATAATTTTCACAAGAAGAGTGATCATTTTTGTACCTTTCTTCTCCTCATCTTAGTTGGGCTCCTTTTAATCATAGAACCTCTATACTTTGGAGGGGTGATATCTAATAGATCAGCTTCAAGGGGTTTATGACAAGGATATCAATGGCTTTATATTTCTTCTCAGGGCTAGGGTTTTCTAGAAAAGGATTTGTTTAAATGAGTTCAATATGGATATAACTATGAGGGGGGTTCAATTTGTTGGTTAGCTTTAGCCTAAAGATAGGAGATAAACTTGCTCCTAAAAGGGGATTTATCAAATTTATGTTGGTATAGGACATACATTAGCCCTTGGTGCAAAAGGTGGAAGCCCCTTTGGTTATACAGCTACTTAGAGATGAAAATAGAAAAATGGCATATTAATCTTTTGCCCATTCCTAATGTGATTCAAAATAAGAAAATGGTAGGCATGGAAGGTCATGTATATCTACCTTCTAAGGTGAAATATTTTATTACATGTTAGCGGAAAAGATCGTAAGAAGCAGGGAGAACGAATCTTTCACACCCACATTCATTTGAAATGACCACCAACTTCTCACCTTTTTAAATAATTTCTTCATGTATTTCTTATAATCTTCTGAGCTCCAGTTTTCAACTTTCTCTCCTTCACATTTCAGCCCTACAACTTGAATAATTGGATCTAGCATGACTTGGAACTTTATGCTATGAATGGTGATAAAATGCTTCTTCCAAGAGTTGCAGAACTTTATCAATAGGATTTTGTTACAGCCCCTCATGTCCCAGAAGTGGGTAGTGATCTCCACCCTTGTAAACAAACTCTAGAAAAATTAATTTTGCATAACTTCCTTATAATATTTTTGGGTTTGGATCTCTTCAAAGGGCCACCCATAACTATCAGGTTGGAAAACTAAAGATTCCAAGTGTTCATCTATAAAGGCCCATGACACACAATGGCACTATAATTCAAAAAATCCTTTACACACTTTTTCTGAAAAACTCTCAATACTTCTTTATAAAAAAATTAAAAAAACATTCCATATTCCATCATATTATCTTGATTTGTCACTAGGTTTTCTAGGTTTTTAGGTCAAAGGAGTTGTTACAAATCCTAGGAGTGATACATTAATTTTACTTTAGGGTTACTGGATCCTTGAGTTCTACTCATATCTCTTGGGGTTGACAATGACTAAGTGTTATCTTTATTACCAACAATATCTTCCAAGATACAAGAGCCATCAACTCTAATACCTATAGGAGGAATCTTTAGGTTGGAGTGTAGCTTGACATCCAAATAGTTGTCTTTAGACTAAAATTCACATCCATGAGTCCTAGATAGATTAAGATCCATAATCATCTTATTCACCTCCTCATCATAGGGTTTGTTTGAGGAATGAAGAGATTGGGTCTTCTCATCATAGTTTTTCTCTTTATTTTTTCTTTCTCTATTTATCCTTATTAATCTCACCTTCTTTGACACTGATTTGAGTCTTAGATACCATAATCTTCTCCAAATTAGTATTTTCAAGATGGATCCATTGTTGTGCCTCATATGTTGAGGTAGAAAAGCCACATGGATACTTTTCCTTGATTCATCTTACAGATTTAACCCCTACATGTATTGACGAAGGTGTTTGCAATTTCTTTTCTCCCTTTTCTGTTTCTTTCTTTTCTTCATTTATTAGTTAATGTTCATTTCTAGGCTTGTGGAACTTGCAAACAAATACTAAGGTGGTCATTTTTCATATATCTATTAAAAGATACTAGCAGTATCATACTCCAAATGTTTCTCCCAAGATCTATACTTTGAGTAGAGGGTGATATAAGAAGGGATCAAGTTGACCATAACATTGATATTAATTATAGAAAAAAGGAGCCCATAATTCTACTGAGTTATTCTATCAAGCACCAAAAGAGAACCAAAGGAATCTATTATTCCTGTGAAAACTTTAGAGTTCTAGAACTCTAGAAAGAGCCCTAGAAGGTGAATCAATTTTGGGGTAAGACCATATAAATCTCTTTGGGCACAAAAACCTAGTTTCTATTTATAGAGAGATAAAATATTATGGTGATTTCTACCATAATTTCATAGGCCACTAGTAAGAATATAAATCATGTCTTCCTTGTTACCAAAGATAAAGAAAAAGACGCTATTAGCTAGAACATTAATTTTAATAGGATAAAACCATAATAGTGGGTTACACTTTTTTTTCTAAATGGATCCATAAAACTCTCTCTCTCTCTCTCTCTCTTTCTCTCTCTCTCTCTCTCAAACACACACACAAACACTAGTTTATTGATTATTCCCTTGGCATTTGGTCTGTTTCTAGTTATTTTAGCTAGGTCCCCTTAAGGCTCTATTAAGATTTTTTATTTTATTTTATTTGCAGTTGTAGTTCAAGCGACAGATGAGAACGTTAATCTATCTCAAAGGTTGAAGAGAAAAATTAATCGTAAAAGAACAGATCATTTAATTGAAATGGATATGGAAAAATTTAGATATTATGTTAAAAAACCTCCAAAATCTATGAAGAGGGCATGAATAAAAAGTCTAACGAAAAAATTGCACAATTTGAGAATCTTCATACACTTGAAAAAACCCAATTATTATCAATTTCACTTCTTGAAGATGATTTAAAAGGGCGATTAGTTTTTTTTGGTATAGAACTTCAATGAAAAAGATGAAATCATCTAAAGTACAAAAAGATATTGTTGAAAGTGTTAAGGAAGGTTTGCATTCCATAGGGAAAATAACTAGATATATAGGTAAGTCCATTTCAAGAAGAGTGATATTGACTTCTATTTTAAAGTTAAATGTTTCCCAAAAAAGAAAAATCAACCTTCAATTTCATCTCATATCAGGTATAGTAGGAAGAAAATATGACATTATTTGAAAAGAAGAATCAACTTGGATGATACTACATTGGAAGGCAATTGGGTGCTAATGTGTAGAGCCTTCTCACTCTAATAGGATTCATGAAACAATTAGGAACTTGATTACTACATTTTGGACTGATCATACTCATCCATCATCAAATAGAAGAAATTTTATCAAGTAGAGGATTGGGCCTAAGGAATATTTTTACCACACAAAAAATTAGTTGGACTCTACACAACATGAATTGTATCTCTCATTTTATTTTTGATAGATAAAGTAGCAAGAGGGTGTTGGCCCGAGGAACAAAAAACTAGTAGCACATTAATAGCACATTAATATCTCTCATTTTGTTATTCAAATCCTGACATAAACATTGGACTTGAATAATGTTTGAAATATTAAAGCCATATTTTGTGAAGATAAATAAATCTTTTGAAACTTGTTGTTGTTGAATCATATTGAATTTGATCTCTACTACCAAGGGTTTTGAAAGATGATAGAAGAAAATGATGGTTCTCAACATACTTTTTCTAAATGACCAAGCCAATTCATAACATCAATCTTATGTAAAAAATGAGATGATCATGTAATAGGTGAAATAGTTTGCATAAGAGGAACCTGTGAAACATGTGAGAATTTGGCTAAATTTCCTTTTAAAGATGAAGATACTAACATCACACGCATGGTAAAATGTAAGAGTTACAAGTACATAAAGTCTGAAATAAAAGTTGGAAAAGAATCAACAAGGTTGGAATATGTTGAGGAAGAGATACCTCTTGCATAAATTATGACAATTTTTTAAAAAAATTGATTCAACCATATGTATGACATTCTTTTTTTTCTAAGCGGCAAGAAGAATAGTTCCAAACACTAGGGTAAAATTTGCCACCTAGAACAATTTTATCGGTTGTTGACTTTGCAGGAAATTATTCTTTTGTTTCTGAAAAAAAGCTTCAAGAAGAATAATACTTTATAGAGAAGGTCACTATTATGGTCCGGGTGTCTTATCGACATGCACAATTAAATTTGGATGCTGTTGAAAGTAAATATAAAGCATGGGCCATTAAGAAAGAATATCACTTTTACATTAGTGATGATAAAGAGCATGAAACACATTTGGTCGAGCATCTCTTTAAGATTTTTTTTGGATATTTGAAAAATAAAGGCATAAAAATTCAAAATTATTTCTGGTTAGATGGATGTGCAACACAATTTAAATTAGCGAGGCCATTTTATGTACTATGTAGATATCATTGATAGGAAAACATACCACATATTTGGAGTTTCTTTGAGAGCGGACATGGTAAGGATGAGCATGATGGTGTAGGAGCGTCTATAAAACATGCTTTAAGAAACTATTAATTGTACTATCAAGGATATCGTATAATGTAGCACCGCAAGGTCACACCTATAAATTAAAATCAGGAAACAATTCTTGCCCATATCAAGGGGGGCCACGAATTGGGAAACTCCTCCCCACATAACAAACCATGTTATAACCATACATGAAAACCCATAAATTGGATTTACACTTTAACAACTACAAAATTAAAGATTTTTTTCCAACCTTAGAGTGAGAGCGCAAGTGCACTTGAAGCATCACCTCATTTTTCTTTTCCTTACTATTCAATACTCCTCTATCATGGCCACACTCACCCCTACATTTTCTAATGATTTTCCATTTTATCATTATGGATGGGTGAGATAAAGAATCTCTCAAGGAACTAGGAGATAATTTTTTAAGTTTAATGTTATCAAATAAATTAATCCTTAAGACTATTATGCCTTTTATTATATGCTGCTTATGCTAGACAATACTAGGTACAAGCACAATTCCTTATTGCACTTGAGAATAACTTAGAGGATTTGGCTGAGTAGTACTCATCTGATTTGTACTCGTTCGAGTAAGACTCGGCCGAAGCCACATACACGTCTCATTGTGCCTAATTGTGCCTACATGGCTAGAGGTACTTGGCTGAGTAGAACTCGACTTAATGATACTCGACCAAGTCCCACTCGCTGAATAAAAACCCCAAAAGGTGTTTTAAGCCCTCATTTACAAAGCGATGGCATCGCATGGGTGTCAATTCCTAATAGACCTCGGCCGAGTAGGGTTCAGATGATTCCCACTTGGTCAAGTCGGAATCAACTGATTTCTATAGGTTCTTTCCCTATGAAAAGTCAAAATTTTCAAAAAAGTAAAATTCCACTTTTGTAAAGCTTAAAATTAGGATTCGAGACATATAATTTTTTAGTATTTCGATTAAAAAAATTGACTAAAATTATTAAATATTGCAAGTAGGTATATTAAGTTTCTAGAAGACGTTCATTCATAAAATAAAAAAATTAGTAAATCAAATCAGAAATTTTTTTAAAATACATACAACCCTAAAGGAGGGTTTCCTCTTCAAGAATATATAATTTATTTTTTGTTTGGTGTAGTTATAATAGGGGAAAGAAGGTGGGAGATGAATACTGTCAATCTTGAGTAAGTTCAACTTTGAATAGTTATAACAGACAAAATATAGATCAAAAATTGTTTTTTCTATTTTTCTGCACTAGTTATACATGCCATGTAAACAATATTCTGGTATTGGTGGAAAAAATGTTTTTTTTTACTTATAGTTTTTTGGCAAGAGGTAGACCCCCCGATTTGCAATATTTTTCAGCAAATAAGGAATAGACTTTAAAAATTAAAAAATCATATCAATTCTTGACTATTTGTTTTTACAAAATTATAAGCATAAACTTCATCTAGTTTTACACATTTCATCAGTTTACATCATCTTCAAATTCTCAATAGAAATATCAATTTTATGCCATTGAAGTTGAACAATTTTGGCTTTGTTAACGTTTTCCTTTATAAAAGTGTGACAAATTATTTTGCTTTCACCCTAATAGTAGTATTAGTATAGTTTTTCATTTTCTTAATTACTATTCTATGGATTATGTAAAAGACGTAAGGGCCTCGACCTAGCTAAATGTGATCATATTGTGTCAAACTGATACTCTCGAAGATACTATATGCACTATTTTTTTTATGAAAGCTATAATATTGATGATAGTGATAGTAGAAGTGCTAGGCTTGGGTTATATGTTTCTAAAAATATTACAATATCATTTTTGATTGATTTTGGGTAGTGACATTTTTTTTTAGGATTTGAACTGTAATGGCCTAAAACTAGGGTTCTAGTATTTTATGGTGTATTTTCTTTATTGTTGTACTATGAGATCAGGGCCCTTTCCCTTTTGACTCAATAAAAATAGATTGATTTGGGGCCTAATTAATGGTTAAGAGTGTGTCAAATAGTTTTCCTATTTTCTTGATTTCTTATAATGTTTATTTTTCTTGTTCCTACCATATAGATTCTATATGATATAAAAAAGTAATTTTATTGGACTTTTATTATTCTAGATTGAGTGGACACTTTTATATTCCCTTTTTATGTACTGAAAAATAAAATCTCAATATTTTAGAATTATAGCTATTTTTAAATTGCATACAAAGAAAACTAGATTTAGTTTTACTAAAATTATATAAAATATCATCAATATTTGGGGACCAATATTCTTCTCTTATATTAAAATCAAACTAAATCTATCAGTAGTAAAAATTAATTTTCCCATCTAAAATGTAATAAAAAATGCTATAAATCTTGGTTGTTATTATTAGTTTGTTATAAGAACTCGGCCTTTCAATAAACACAAGATTAAAAAAAAAATATATTGGGAGTGAAAAGAAGACTAGAAAAAGATGTCAGTGACTATCCTTTGGCTACAATGGAGTGATGAGTTTGTATCCAACTCTTAAAGTATATCATAGCTAAATAACTTTGTAAAAAATAATTAGTCCCTAAGGTTCTAAAGCTAAATCTGTCAAATGCTTTTTCTTACCATTCAACAAAACTACTTATTACAATTATTATTAGTTGTCATCCTACACATGGAAATTGAACTAGGCTTACATACAAAGGTAAACAAATCATAATTATAATTAATTATACTTGAAAATTTTTAACAAGCTTATACAAAAATTAATACTTTTTATTAAAAATTGCATTCATTTGATATAACTTATTTTTAATTAACATTTAAAATTAAGTGATTTTAATTTTTAAAAGATTTAAGTTCAAATTTATGTATTTTATTAATAATTATTACAAACATATAATGGTATTGATATGACAAAATATTTTTACGAACCATGCATGAGTTCAAAGGATATAAAGTACTAACATGTGATAAATGCATTATACTAACAATTAAATATTAAAAGAAAAATAAAATGGCTAGATGGAAAGAAGAGGGGTCAAATCACGCAAACATGAGGAAGGTTGCAAGAGCTTCTATAGATAAAACTTCCTCTGAACTATACACATGAAAGACCAAAGATAAATGTTATGGTGCCTTCTTAGGGGCTATTTGTAGTCAAATGCCTACTTTGGCATTTCCATCTCCACAAACAACCAAGACAAATTAGAAAATGAAAGACATGAAAAGAGACATAAAAGAGAACACTATTGCATGAAATTAGGAAAAAAAAGCATTTAGTTTATTCCCAAAAATATTAAATGGTATAAATTACTAATCTCCCAAAAAATTAAGAAAAACTATCCAAAGGAAGAGTTGTGTTTACATAAATATTGGGAAAAATGAAAATTAACCTCAAAATCTTTAATGTTGATGTTGCATCTAGCAATGAGAGCTTTGAAAGATAAATAGGTCATTGTACATGAGGGAGAAAAACAATAACTTTGAAGAATGTTTTAGAGAATCTAAGAGATTTTGATCAAATGTGTGGGTGGAGGCAAAATAAAACTTAAAATTTTGATATAGTAGCGACTTAAACTTTTCTTTGACATCTAGGTAGGGTGAAAAAGGAGTTAAACTACCAAAGTGTAGAAAGTTTAATTATCCAATAGAAATTCTAATTATATATTTTTACTCAACGCTTATGTGGTGCATTGACTTTAGTACATTGTGCACTTGTCCAAGGAAAATTGAACTAGGAAGTCATATTTAATTAAATCAAGGATTGCATTGAATGATTATCTTTTATTAACCTAAAGAAGGCTTTTGTTTGATGTGAGATTGTCATATGTATGCAATTAATGAGATTACACATTTCTCCTATTTTAGTAAGTATATTGATTCTAGTAAATGTGTGAGATAAAGTAGAGAGAGTTAGAAATGATTTTATCTAGAATGTGTAGAAAATGGAGAGCAAGATATCCATATGGACTTGTCCCTAGGTAAGAGAATAAAATTGGGATGTTATGGTGTATATTTACCACAAACATAATATTTTTAGACAAATATGTTAGGAAAAAAATAGACATTGAAATCTCTTGAATAGATAAAAGATATGATAAGTGTGGCTAGCGAGTTTTGTTATGTTAAAGATCATATGATAGTATAACATTCACGTGATCATTGAAAGCTACATTAGAGGATAATAATAATAAAAAATAGACACTTGAGGTAGTCTAGTAGGGTTCTCCCAAGACAAATCAAGTGAATTTACAAAAAGACAACATAATTTAGGCATATTAGTAGAATATGGGAGGAATTAATATATCATTATATGATAATGATAGGCCCCCTTTGAATGATTTTCATAACTTGAAAATGTATTATATGGAAACCAAATAGTCCATCAGATAAATATATCGATAAAATTAAGATCTAGTGCTTATTGCTGATTTTATTCATCATGCATGGGTCTATACACACTCTTCATTATCTTTATAAGTTTGGAATAATTGAGCCACTTTTAAACGAATCATTCTTTTGTAAATCAACCATCATTCTAATAATTTTTAAGCTTGTTAATTTAATTATTTTAATATTTTAATAATTATATGTAATACCTTTTTTGACACGCTTAAAGTTCTAATCATGGGTAAGTGCAAGAAGTTGAATCCACTTCTAAGGGAACTTTTTGCGTGCAAAAGCCACTTTTGGGGAAGATGTTTTCTATGTAATTTTATCACAAAATTAAAACCCATTAAAGATATGATTGCTTAAATTAAAAATATAAAATTTTGGTTTAGTGAAACTAATTTTTCTATTTAACAAATAATTTCTAATAAAAAAGGTAGATAAGCATGAAATAATAGGTTTTCTTATTTTTGTAATAACTTCAATTTTTTTGCATTTTTTGAAAAATGAATAATATGACATCAAACTATAGATAATTATTTTCACTTTGAAAAAAAAAAAGAAAATTCAAAAAATAATGAGTTTAGGTCAACTTATGTTTGCCACACACAATGGGTTTTCAAAACATAAATCACACCCAATAAAAAAATAGTAGAAAAATATTTATTAAAAAATAATTACAAAAGAACAAGGTCATCAATCTTATGTGTCTGAAAAATCATATCCCAGAAGGACTCAAAAGAAAACTTTCATTTTTAAAGACCTTGCGAAAATCAATTTTTATTATCCGGGTATTAATATAAATTACATATTTAGAAACTAGATTTTCAATACTACATTTCTTAATACTACCATTTTTAAAGATTCAACCTTTAAGTGCTTCAAATTTTGAGGTCAATTCCTGAAAATAGGGAAAATAGGTCCACTTGAGGTTAATTATGTTAATTTTTAAATTAATTGTATGCAGTACCTTTTTTGACACATTTGAAGTTCTAGTGATACCCATATGTTGCGAGATGCTATTAACTACTCATAATTATAATATATTTAGCAAAATTGGAATTCTATAGCATTATTTTTATTTTTTCATTTTGTGTACTTTTAACAACATAGTTATAACAATAATGTGAGTTCCTACATACAATTTTTGTTGACCTTCAACATCGACAATCAAAACAAAATTACATTCTTGATGCGGGTTGTGTCTTTCTTCCTTCTATTATAGATTAAGTGTCACAAAACCAATTTCTACTAGATAGTGAAAAAAATGCATATCTTATTATGACATGTAACATTGCACTCTATTCATGATGTACCTATTACCCAAATTTCCATGTGCATGCAAATTTGGCTAAAACCTATTCCAAAGTCTAAGTTTTACCCCTGCCAAGCATCCCTAAAAATTTCGTGGCCTCATGTTTTGTTTCCTAGCCTCTGCAATTATTTCAAGTCCCTGGTCTGCAATTTAAAATATTCAAAAAACAGCCATTGTGTTGGGAACCTTTTAAAACCCTCAAAATGCTTTGGCCCGTTATAATTCTTCATTACCTTTTTCGGCCACTAAAGGTTTACATTTCCCATGTGTGCTAATTTCCTATTGGCCTAGTCGCCAGTTCTCTATTTCTTTCCGACAGTCCCCTTTTTATTTGGTGACTTAGTGAATACATCAATTATCATAATCACTAAGTATTTCCTGGTCACCGTTTAACTTCTTTCGACCTAGCGATAGTTAACTTCTCTTTAGTCGCGTATTGACGTGGAAGTCTGACAGTCACTTTAGTGGGGTCTCGGTTAGAAGGATTCAATGGTTGGCATATCTTTGCATAGGCTGGTGTCAGGGCTTGAGATCTTAAGTTGACTGTTAGAGCTTCCATGTCTACAGTGCTATAGTGTGTCAGTGGGACTGGTGCCACCTCATCTGATGTGCTCGTTTCTCATTGGTCCACATAGTAATGACTTAGATGCCACAATGGGATCGTGTTAGAGGACCTGCAAAGATGTCAAAAAGATGAGGATCGACGATTGTCTTAAGTTCATGAAGGTTTTTTCTGACACATGAGATTATAAGACAGTCGTCAGATTTTCCAAGTGTTCAAGGCTCTTTCAGGTGGGTTCGATGCCAGGGTTCGATGCCAGGTCAGGATGAGTTGCCGAGTCCTTATTGGTCAAAATAAAGAGATATGTCAAGTGGTCCTAGTGACACGTATTGCTGACGTGCATGCTTTTGATTGGCCATTGAATGATGATGAGGATTTCTAGGTGGACTGATGTGTTAGAAGGGTCCCGGCTTAATGAAATCTATGGTAGGCATATAATCTCAAAGAATCTTTCGAGGTCATGAGGAGATGAGACTAGCTGTTAGATTGGAATCTTGGAGATTGTGGGTCCATTGTTAGAGAACTACCAAGGTGTGTCTACAAAGCGGCTCGTGTGAATTAAAGATTGCCAAGTGGCGAGTTTGGACCCAGGGTTTAAAAGAGTTCTTCGTGACTTAAAGAAGAGAAAAGTCAAAGTGGGTCCTCGTGTTGATTTGCTCGCGTTTCATTGGCTCTTGACTTCCACAGTGGTCTTGACCTATCATAAGGGGATTTTAAGTGATTTCAAGGCACATCATAGGCTTTTAGAAGTCATTCTATCAAGTATATCTGGTGACTCCACTGTTCAAAAATTAGAGGCTTCCTTGTTCAAAGTTTTATGAGAAAGATTGAGACTAGAAGCTCAAAACCTACCCAATTTTTAGAGTTGTCCTCAAGAAGAAGTCATAAAGGCAGGTCAACTCAAATAATATCCCTTGCAAGGAGAGTTCAATCTACACCTCCTGATACTTTAGAAAGGAGACCTTCTCCCTTTCACTCCAGAAGAAGAGGCAGATCTCTAACTAGAGATCTAGAAGAAGATTCCAATCAGGCAGCAAATACAGCTTGCATAGTTGTAAATCTTCAGATCCCAACACCTACAATGGCTAGACCATTTTCTTTTGCACCATTCAACCAAGGCAACCCATTGGCCTTTTCTCAACATCATGATGTTCTCTTGGTGACACTTAAGAGTATACCTAATTTTACTGGTGAAGGACATACAATTGCTTTTGAGCACATAAGAGATTTGACCACCATATGTAGCATACACAACATTACTCAAGAAGATGTGGCCACAAACTTATTAGCAGCCTCTCTGAAAGGTAAGGCTCTAGAATGGTTTAGAACTCTAACTGTTGGTTCTATTACTTCTTGGGATGAGTTAGGGGATGCATTAAGAAAACATTTTGAGGATAAATCAGATAACTTGTCTCTAGTTGAGCAGTTAACAACTATTAAGAGAGACCCTCAAGAACAAATGATAGATTACAATAGTAGATTCCTTAAAACATGGAATAGAATCCCAGTCTCAGTAAGACCATCAGTAGACCATGCTTTCCTTTATTATTTACAAAGTCTAAATGGTCAAATTTCTGTCATGATCCAGTCTATGGGTGGTACTTCTTTACCCCAAGCTTTTGACATAGCTATCAGGGCTGAAAACTATTTAATCCAAGCATGCATGATTGCTAGAAGGCCTTCAATGCCCATTTTTCCTAACCTTCAACCCATTGCACCTGCCCAAGTACCCCCATTTACCCCTATTCCCACCATATCACTAATACATTTGGGGTGAAATTGCGACGGCCATTTGCGACGACAGGCAAATGTCATGCGGTTTTGACCTTTTTTTTTCAAATATAGCCCGACACCGTCGCAATTTGCGATGACAATACATTTGTCACTGTCGCAATTGTGACGTTGTCGGGATATAAGCGCAAAATTAAAAAGGAACGTTGTCATGTGTGTTTTCAACAGCACCGTAACCCTCCGCGAAATCACATCAGGATATAAGGGCAAACAAAATAAGAACGTTGTCATTTGTGTTTTCAACAGCGCCGTAACCCTCCGTGAAATCACATCAGGATATAAGGGCAAAATAAACAAGAACGTTGTCATTTGTGTTTTCAACAGCGCCGTAACCCTCCGCGAAATCACAGCTACAATTTCTGAGTACGTTGGGTTTATTTTTCTTTTGTCATTATTATGTAATCTGGTATTCAGCTGTTAGAGAGCTAAAATACCCAGAAATGAGGACATATCTATGTTGAATTTATTGTTAGCGGCTTTGGTTATTTAGAAGTTTAATTTTATTTGTTCATCTTTCAAGCACAAATGTTTTGTGGACCGTAACGTCTTCATTGTTTCGGGTATGCAGTGAAACAGCCCTAACTTGCAATTGCGATGTTGTTGGGATATAAGGGCAAAAAAAAAAGGAACGTTGTCATTTGTGTTTTCAACAGCATCGTAACCCTCCGCGAAATCACATCGGGATATAAGGGAAAAAAAAACAAGAACGTTGTCATTTGTGTTTTCAACAGCGCCGAGAGAGATTCCCTCCGCGAAATCACAGCTACAATTTCTGAGTACGTTGGGTTTATTTTTCTTTTTGTCATTATTATGTAATCTGGTATTCAGCTGTTAGAGAGCTAAAATACCCAGAAATGAGGACATATCTGTGTTCAATTTATTATTAGCGGCTTTGGTTATTTAGAAGTTTAATTTTATTTGTTCATCTTTCAAGCACAAATGTTTTGTGGACTATAATGTCTTCATTGTTTCAGGTATGCAATGAAACAGCCCTAACTTGCGACTACCTTCACGGTACTTGTGTACATTATCATGTTGTCTTTACAATGACTGTCCTCATTCAAGTGGCAATTACACAAGGGACAGTCACTGTGAGATGTCCTCATTTGTGACAAGGACAGTCACACTTAGGACATCTCATAGTGATATTCCCTTGTGTAATTTCCACTTGAATGTATTGCTATTGAACCACATTAATTCTTTTCTTCTTCAACAAATGAGGACAGTCACTGTAAAGACAACATGATAATGTACACAATTACCAAAAAATGATCTTGTTAATTGATGTAACACTTTGTCTTGCTCACTCCCTATCCTTCACTAGGGTCTCTTTAGGCCAATGTTTTGACTTGATAGGGTACTTAACTATCCCTACACTCTTTAGGTATCTCTACCCAAGATCCCACTCCTTCAACTAGTGCACACCAACAAGAAATACAACGAACTCCGCTCAATACCAATCTAGCTACTAGGACACTCCTAGTCTTGTCTTCACAAATTGAAACACATTCAACTAGAACTTTACTCCATGGAGAGGCTGGCCACTAGGACCTCTATTGGTTTCAATATTACTCCTTCACCTATACTTTTCATCAGTACTTCAATCCGGTTCATCAAACCATGCCAATTGCACCCAAAACTAGGCTGCTAGCAATTAGGCCTTTGTCAAGCCTTTTTGTTTATATTAAGCCACCTAAAGGGCTTAGGATTCAGATGCCCTTTATTGAGAACTCCAAGATATCTAAGGTCTTCTCCTCCTAGATTTTTTGTACACCAACTGCTACAGCCATGCCTGAAAACAAGTATTTTGACACAACTTGGACAGTCTGACTAAGAGTTTGTTTTCTTAGCAGCCAAAGAAACTCACCCAATCTTCTAATTTGACTTGGGGCTTCTTTAGATGTGTGTCTACCTCTCCATGAGATTTTAGTTGAAGCAACCAATGTATTCAACTTGTTGTAATCTTCTTGTAATGATTTGTCATCCCTAACTGTGCTCAACTGACTCACCTAGGACATCATTGCAAACATAGAAAATGAGCTTCCCAGGGCCCCTCCTTCCAAACATATAGTACATGGAGTCTCCTCACCCATTCCAAGAGCCCGTACAAAAATTGACAATGGAAGGATGAGCTAAGACTCCATTTGTTCAGCCTGCCTGGTTCAAACCAATGATAGGGTACTTAACAAAAGAATTAACAAACTAGTTGGAATGCTTCAAAACTCAAAAAAAACACAACAAAGAATAAAAAAACAACTTTTACTAACTTTTCCAATAGACACTGCGAGCTATCTAATCCATTAATCAACTGAAAACAAAGAAACAAAAAAACTCAAGAATTCACTAAAACCGTGTTACTCTACAAATCTTCTTAATTCCAAATGTTTTTCCCCCCAACCTTTTGCAAAGATTGATGGAGGCCTCTTATAGTTGATCTGATGCCTAATTCAATGGTTTCATATAGTTACATAACCATCTTACTCGAAAATGCTCCCTTGCACAAATGTTGTCAATGTTGTGAATGACAACATTGACAACTTGTTACAACCTTTGGGATTTTGGTTCAAAACTTATTGTTCAAACACCATAAGACCCTAACCATGACTTAGTTAGGCTATTTAGACCTCACATAGGCCACTTCTACACTTCTTTGCCCAATTTGACCCCTAAATGCTTCATTCCCACTTTTGCCACAATATTGGTAACTTGGGTACAAATTGGCACTTGCCTTCACAAAGGTCACACATGAGGACATCTCACAGTGATCGATTGTCCCTTGTGTAATTGCCACTTGAATGTATTGCTATTGAACCACATTAATGCTTTTCTTCTTCAACAAATGAGGACAGTCACTCTAAAGACAACATGATAATGTACACTCACTGTAAGGACAGTCACAAATGAGGACATCTCACAGTGACTGTACCTTGTGTAATTGCCGCTTGAATGTATTGCTATTGAACCACATTAATGCTTTTCTTCTTCAACAAATGAGGACAGTCACTCTAAAGACAACATGATAATGTACACTCACTGTAAGGATAGTCACAAATGAGGACATCTCACAGTGACTGTCCCTTGTGTAATTGCTGCTTGAATTACACAAGGGACAGTCATTGTGAGATGTCCTCATTTGTGACAAGGACAGTCACACATGAGGACATCTCACAGTGATTGTCCCTTGTGTAATTGCCACTTGAATGCATTGCTATTGAACCACATTAATGCTTTTCTTCTTCAACAAATGAGGACAGTCACTCTAAAGACAACATGATAATGTACACTCATTGTAAGGACAGTCACAAATGAGGACATCTCACAGTGACTGTCCCTTGTGTAATTTCCGCTTGAATTACATAAGGGACAGTCATTGTGAGATGTCCTCATTTGTGACAAGGATAGTCACACATGAGGACATCTCACAGTGATTGTCCCTTGTGTAATTGTCACTTGAATGTATTGCTATTGAACCACATTAATGCTTTTCTTCTTCAACAAATGAGGACAGTCACTCTAAAGACAACATGATAATGTACACTCACTGTAAGGATAGTCACAAATGAGGACATCTCACAGTGACTGTCCCTTGTGTAATTTCCGCTTGAATTACACAAGGGACAGTCATTGTGAGATGTCCTCATTTGTGACAAGGACAGTCACACATGAGGACATCTCACAGTGATTGTCTGTAATGTCCCCTTTTTGGCTAACTTGGAAAACAGGAACAATTACTCCACTTCTTAGACTTACTCTATCAGATACTTACAATTAAACTAAGTAATGGAGGTTACTTAAGATATCAACCGCTATTTCAGATTCAATCACAATATGTGTGCAAGATGATATTGATACCAATATGTTTAATAGCACTATCGGATATAATGATATGAAATATGCTATGAATATGATGTTTCCTATCACTTATAGTGATAGTATAATGATGGTATGTCTGATATAAACAATATCGATATACAATCAATAAGTATTGCTTACAGCAATGTATTTGCTGTGTCTGATATGATGATGTAATTATGCAAATGTGTAATATCGCTATGAGTGATATGTTGCTATTTCAGATTCTGAATTATATGCTTGCAACTTCAAATATTGATGCTGTTTCTGACTATCCTTTCTATCTGTGCAATCATGGTGTTGTCTCTGATCTGCAATGATAAACTTGAAACCAAACTGCCAAAGGCAGATGCTCTATTGAGTATATCCAAATATGGATAAGTAAATAAAGTTCTAATGATGCCTTGAGTGACTGACGAGAATGCATTCTTATATTGTCTTTAACAAATGAAGAGATGCTATGAATGAGACATGTCTTGTTTCTTCCTCCATGTCCCTTTGTTAATCACACCTTTCCATAATCCGACAGTTCACATAATATTATTTCATTATTTTCTGATCATAGATAACTCCCAGATTGACTCAATATCAAATCTTTTTATGAAGGTAATCTTCCCTAATTGGTAGTGCAACCAGTAGTTAACATCCATTGTGTTTGTATTAGTTTGGTCTAACTATCATTAGTATTTAGTCAATCGATATTAACTCTTGCCTTATCCCATATTGTTATGATGATATCCAATCTTTCTACTCTGATATAAGTCGATATCATTTTCTGATAATTGTCCATTTATTGGTTGATTGCTGGTAATGGAGTTTGATCTTCAAATTGACTTCCATTCCTGTTAATACTTAAGGATACATTGTACTTATTATCCATGACTGATGCCTCATTCATCAATAGCTTGTGATATAATCACTGATGCTTTTGTGTTTCTACAAGATGTGGTTTATCTCAGACAATCGATAATCTTTCAATCCTTTAGTCGATATCCTCCTATGTGGTGTCTATTGATATAGATAGTAGAATTCAATCTAGTTTATGTTATTGTCATGATAACATAGGAAGTGATGGTGCATATTTGCTAGCGGGTCTTCATGTTTGATATTGCTTTATCGGATATGTCATTGTCTAAACTTGTGCAATTAATGATTATTTATAATATATGAATGGTTATCCTTCTTGCTTATCAATACATCTTCTGAAACACATAGTGACCTATCCCTTATTCATATCATGTTGATCTTGACTTCATAGTATTTGGTTCATTAATCATCCTCTCATGGTATCGATGTGTAATGACTAGTGATTGTTGTATCACTTCTTCATTCCTCATCGTGATAGATAATGCAGATGTTTAATGTAGATGTATATCGATTACAGATATTTGATATTGCTTTAAACGTTATTATTATTATTATTATTATTATTAATGTTATTGTTATTATTAAATATTATAATTAATGATGTTAGTAATATTAATAATATTATAATAAATATTATTATAGTGATAACATATTGTTTTATATTGAGAGGTTTATTAATATTATTTATATATTAAAATTATTATATCAATAATTGATTTAATATTATTACTTAATATATTATTATAATATAATATATATAATTTATTAATAATTATTTATTATTAATTTATATTATAATTATAATCATAATTATATTATTTATTAATATTTTAATATTATTTAATTAACATATTACTTATTATGCTAACTATATATTATTATTATCTTTTGATAATAATTATATATTATTGTTATATACCGTTAATAATAGATTATTATATATCATCTAATCATTTTATTATTATACTAAGTTCAATATGTCACGGCTCATGACATTGTCCCTTGTGTAATTGCCACTTGAATGTATTGCTATTGAACCACATTAATGCTTTTCTTCTTCAACAAATGAGGACAGTCACTCTAAAGACAACATGATAATGTACACTCACTGTAAGGACAGTCACAAATGAGGACATCTCACAGTGACTGTCCCTTGTGTAATTGCTGCTTGAATTACACAAGGGACAGTCATTGTGAGATGTCCTCATTTGTGACAAGGACAGTCACACATGAGGACATCTCACAGTGATTGTCCCTTGTGTAATTGCCACTTGAATGTATTGCTATTCAACCACATTAATGCTTTTCTTCTTCAACAAATGAGGACAGTCACTCTAAAGACACCATGATAATGTACACTCACTGTAAGGACAGTCACAAATGAGGACATCTCATAGTGACTGTCCCTTGTGTAATTGCCACTTGAATGTATTTCTATTCAGCCACATTAATGCTTTTCTTCTTCAACAAATGAGGATAGTCACTCTAAGGACAACATGATAATGTACACTCACTGTAAGTGTACATTATCATGTTGTATTACAAATGGACCTTATGTTGGTCGGGATATAAGTGCAAAAAAAAAAAGGAATGTTGTCATTTGTGTTTTCAACAGCACCGAGAGAGATTCCCTCCGCGAAATCAAGCGGGTTATCATTTGTGTTTTGAACAAAGCGGGTTGTCATTTGTGTTTTGAACAGCACCGAGAGAGATTCCCTCTGTGAAATCAAGCGGGTTGTCATTTGTGTTTTCAACAGCGCCGAGAGAGATTCCCTCCGCAAAATCACAGCTACAATTTCTGAGTACGTTGGGTTTATTTTTCTTTTGTCATTATTATTTAATCTGGTATTCAGCTGTTAGAGAGCTAAAATACCCAGAAATGAGGACATATCTGTGTTGAATTTATTGTTAGCGGCTTTGGTTATTTAGAATGCTTCCCCACAATACTTAATTACACAAGGGACAGTCACTGTGAGATGTCCTCATTTGTGACAAGGACAGTCACACATGAGGACATCTCACAGTGACTGTCCCTTGTGTAATTGCCACTTGAATGTATTGCTATTCAACCACATTTATGAGCCCATTTGGACCACGACACACAGTAGCATCTATAGAGAAGAATATCCCAGGTGTAACAAGTTGTAAGAATATACCAACAGTTCTAAGAAGTTCCCTAGCACGTAGTAGCATCTACAGAGAAGAATATACAACATGAGGGCAGCCACTGTAAAGACAACATGATAATGTAAACTCATTGTATGTGTACATTATCATGTTGTCTTTACAGTGACTGACCTCATTCAAGTGGCAATTACACAAGGAACAGTCACTGTGAGATGTCCTCATTTGTGACAAGGACAGTCACACATGAGGATATCTCACAGTGACTGTCCCTTGTGTAAGCCACTTGAATGTATTGCTATTCAACCACATTTATGGGCCCGTTTGGACCACGGCACACAGTAGCATCTACAGAGAAGAATATCCCAGGTGTAACAAGTTGTAAGAATATACCAACAGTTCTAAGAAGTTCCCTAGCACATAGTAGCGTCTTCTAATTGTCTATACCACTTCACAAGGTATTGTTTGCACACATTGTTTTTGGTTCTTTTGATGACCCTTGTTTTGAAATTGCTATTAGGCCTTGTAGCTTATATGTTTTGATTGCTGGAGAGCTTCTAAAGCTAAGCAAGAAGACCATTGCACGAGTTATAGCCGCGCGCTCAGGTTTGAAAATTGTATATTTTTTAATCTAATGTATATTTTAACTAGACTTTTAGCTTATTTTTGCTGTATATTTTAATCTAAAGGGAATCATGGATGTGAACTTGAAAGAATTTTGTACTTAGTTCTTATGGAGAGAATAGTAGTAGTTTACGGTCTAATATCAAATAGAGTTTTCCAATTACAGAAAGTTAATGAATTCTAATAGCTTATATGTTTTGATTGCTGGAGAGCTTCTAGAGCTAAGCAAGAAGACCATTGCACGAGTTATAGCCGCGCGCTCAGGTTTGAAAATTGTATATATTTTAATCTAATGTATATTTTAATCCTTTTGCCATGTCATGTAATATGTCTTGCCTTGTAGCTTATATGTTTTGAAATTGCTGTTAGGCCTTGTAGCTTATATGTTTTGATTGCTAGAGAGCTTCTAGAGCTAAGCAAGAAGACCATTGCACTAGTCGTAGCCGCGCGCTCAGGCATGAAAATTGTATATTTTTTAATCTAATGTATATTTTAACTAGACTTTTAAAATATTAAAGGATTTAACTAGGTCTAAGAAGATTTGTGTACTTTTGACAATTTTGCTTAGTCACTGAAAGTTGTAGACCAAAGTTTTCATAGCCCAATTTTTGCTTCCTGCGAAGAACGATCATGTCAGATAATATAAGTGAAGAACAAAATAGGGAGACAATCGCTAGATTGTGGTGTAACTTGAAAAGAAAAGGTGATGGAAAATGTTATTGTCCCTGCAAAATTTGTAAGGGCATAAACCGTAGAAGATTGCTAATCAAAACAGTTAAGAGACATTGTAGGGAGAATGGTCACATTGAAGGGGGGCATGACTATCATCTACTGGTAAGTTGTTCATTATATCATTTTAACAATTTATATACATATGAAATCACTTGATGATGAGTTGAAGATCATGGTTTATTTATGTTAATCAATTTTATATAGGTTGATCTCCCCAGGGAAGTACATGATATGGAGGAACATGGGGGTGCGAATATCCAAGGTGAAGATAATGATCCCATGGAAGATGATGATCATGCGCCAGAAAACATAATTGAAGATGATGGTATAAATACATTGATCCATGACACATTTAGTCCAAGCGGATCTGATCATGATGATGATGATAGCCTTGATGTACCTCTACTTGAGAAGGCATACGAGCCCCTATACAAAGACTCCCAAACAACTCTTCTCTCTGCTGTATTGTTGTTGTTGAACTTGATGGTTATGAATGGTTTATCCAACATAACAATGTCACGTATGTTAAGGTATGTCATATATGTCTTTATAGTTAACAAAGGGTGAATAATGTACCACTAATATTGTTTATATTAACAACTTATATTTTTTGCTGTAGATTGATAGGTGAGTTTTTGTTACCACCATCAAATATTCTACCTCGCTCATATAGAGAATTATCTGCTATTATGAAAGATATTGGAATGGAGTATCAAGTAATACATGCTTGTCCCAATGATCATATTATATATTATAAAGAACATGAATTTGCAACACAATGCCCTGTATGTCATACGAGTAGATATCAAACAGATCGAATAACAAAAAAGGTGCCTCACAAGGTTCTTCGTTACATCCCCGTTATTCCACGGATGCGACAATTATTCAGGTGTACTAGCTTGGCACAATTTATGGATTACCATGCACGCAATAGAAGTCGAGATGACATTATTCGAATCCCTGCGGATGGTTCGGCATTTATGCACATAGAGGAAAAGTGGCAACACTTCAAAGAAGAACCTCGTAATCTCAGGCTTTCATTGGCAGCGGATGGTGTCAATCCATTTGGAGAGATGAGATCTATTTGCTCGGTGTGGCCTATTTTTGTTATCAACAATAACATTCCTCCATGGATGTCAATAAAGAGGGAGCACATTATGTTGGCAATGATTGTTCCAGGTATTTTATCATTTGATAGTTATTAATTTACATGTACTTACAAATCTTACAGTAAAATGGTCACAATAATTATGTAATGTTACTGTTCATTCAAGTAGGTAAATATCAAGTTAAAGATATGAATGTATATATTGAGCCTCTTATTGACGAGTTGGTGGAGTTATGGAACGGTGTCACTATGTATGACGTGTCTAGACCAATAGGACAAAGACAATTTCAATTCCATGCAATACTTGTATGGACAATACATGATGCCCCAGGGCTAACACATTTTTGTGGTATGTTCTAGTGAATTCAAGTTGCGCATGATAATTCTAATTATAAAAATCAACATATTTAATAATCCAATTATATCATTATCTTGTAGGTCTTCAAACAAAGGGAAAATTTGCATGTCCAGTTTGTGGTCCAAAGATGAAATCTCGTCATTCAAAAAGTTTAGGAAAGCATGTGTTTGATGAGTACAGACACTTCCTCCACAGGAATCATAAGTATCGAAGTATGGAAAAACATCTTTTCAATGGGAAAGAAGAGACTACATCAAAGCCACAAAGAATGACACCTCGCCTATGGAAGTTGGAATATAATAGAATTAATCGTTGAGGTAATGTCGTTCCACTTAATGGTTTATGTTTGTAATTTATATATTTCTATTGTGATTTTTGTTTACTAATTATGTAATTGATGATCGTGAAGGTCGTCAAGGCACTACTGACAACCTTCCAAAGGGACTAAAAAGCTATCCCAGACAATTTAGTAGGTTGCCCTACTACGAGGACCTACAAATTGTGCATTTGTTTGATCTTATGCATGTTGGAAAGAATATAACAGAGACATTGTGGAAAATATTGGTTGGAAGGCGTGACAAAGAAAAAATTGTCAAAATTTGTAATGACATTCATGAATCCAATCATGCAATGAAGAATTTCATTCACTCAAATAGCAATAGAGATCAGATTAATATAAGTGCCCGTCCTTGGTTATTAACGGAGCAGCAAAGTGATGCCATAAAAGAAGTCATACGAAAAATTCGATTTCCCACAGGATTTGCTGGGAACATAAGCAATCTCATATCAAAGAAAAGTGAATTTGGGCCAGGGCTCAAAATGCATGATTGGCATACTTTCATCAAGGTAAGTTATGTTCTTCTGTATTTACAATATATTCATAAACTACGTGTACTATTCATTATGTTATGTTAGAAAATAATGAAATGATTGGTTTATAATTACTGCAGTACGTGCTACCTCTATCTCTCCCAGAGCACTTCAACAATAACATCAAACAAGTGATATATGATCTTGGAAAATACATGAGGTAAGCAGTAATATCTGTTCAATTTGTTGTATATATTTATTATATTCGCGATTTGTTTTTCTTGCTATGTAATCTATTGTATATTATTTTGTAAAGTCTCGTATTTATATATTTTTTGTGACTTGAATCTCTTAATGTAGGTGGTTGTCATCTAAAGAAATCCATAAAGAAGATATAAACTATTGGAAGAGAAGAATTCCTCATTTATTGTGTGAAATGCAAAAGTGTCTACCTCCAACTTTTTTCAATGCACAAGAACACTACCTCATACACCAAGTTGAGGAGATTGAATTGTGTGGACCTGCACACACTAGGTCAATGTGGATGGTTGAGAGGCACTTGAAATCTTTGAAGGCTTTGGTTCGACAAAGAGCACATCCTGAGGGTTCTATGGTAGAGGGATACATGGTATACCAGACTATGGTGTACATTACTGAATATCTTCCTAAGTTTGCTTCAAATATCCATGTAGATCGCATTTGGGATCTCGACCCTTTTAAAAAATTCAAAGGGGAGTACTTGATGGGGAAAGGTAGATTGAGGAAAGTGACAGGTAATAAATTATAAGATGTTATTGTAATAAATTATTTCTTAATCTTCAAAATAAATCAGTTGTAAGTCGTCTATTTTTTTTTTGTACAGTTGCTCGAGAGTGGGATGCACTACATTTGTATATTGCAAACAATCTTGATTGGATGACGGTATGGATTGAACGATGTCAACATTCTGGCCACACATTAACATGGGAAGGTGTATCTTCATTGGTTAAAGAAGCTCATGGTAATGGAGATTCTAATGTTACGCAAAGGGAAATAGATTTAGCATATGGTTTAAGAGATTTCCAGGTACGTACAAAATTATTAATCACCCGTATGTTTATCAACTCACAATATAATAATTTTGACATGTTTCACATATTATTGCAGGTTAAACACCACAAGGGTATGTTCTGTAATGGTCAAAAATTTCGCGTCAAAGTGTTGGATGACATGAAGAAAACTTATGATTCTGGAATAACTACAGTCTTTCAAGTGACTAATATTTCATCTAGAAATGACTTAGATCCTCAAGAGTCTAAAAATCAATACTATGGCATTTTGGATGATATACTTGAGTGCGACTTTAGTTCCTTCAAATTAGTACTCTTCGTTGTCAAATGGTACAGGCTACGACTTAATCCAAATGATCCTAATAGAACTGTTATTGAACATGATAATGGATTTACAATGGTTAATACAAGGTCGTTTGAGCCAGTTGGGGATGAGCCCTATGTTCTTCCAAGCCAATGTGAGCAGGTATTTTACTCAGAGGTTTCACATAAACCGGGTTGGTCATTTGTTGTTAGACATGAACCGAGAGGAAGGCCGATAAAGTATAATGCGATGGAAGAAGAAGATACCGAAGAAGTAGAAGATGATGTAGATGATGATCACGATCGACAATTATTGGATGATGTTCCTGAGACAAATTTTCATGAAGAAGAAGAAGAAGATGATGCTGCTACTGATGATGATGATGAAGATGATGTTGATGTTGATGATGATGATGTTGATGATGACGACAACGACGACAACGACGACGATGAGGACGATGATGATGACGACGATGACGAGGATGATGATGATGATGATGATGATGATGATGAGGATGATGATGATGAAATTTAAAGGTATGCCATCAATCCTTAATGTATTTAATATTCATTTTTTGATAGAAATATATTTGTCTTAAATGGTTACATAGTTTATTCATTATCTATTTAAAAGCTATAAGTGTTATAATGTGTACGTTTTAATGTTTTTAATTTTTATGTGATGCTTATGATGGATGTGATTATGATTATGATGTGATTATGCTCACGATAATTGAATTACATTTGCAGGAAATTGAACCCCTTTCAAGAGCATCCCGCACAGTCTCATGGATCGACAGGTATAAGTCAATACACCTTATAGAAAGTCTATTTAATACACTTATCAATAGTAAGATTGATGTCTTCTAAGATCTCTCCCATTTGCAGGTACCAGCAAATAGGTATTTGTCAGAAGTGTCTTCCTCGAGTGAGGGAAATATAGGAATAGAAGAGGAAAGTGAGACATGCAGTTTATCTAGAATAGGGAGATTAACTAGAGGTCAAAGGACTAGAAGGAAATTCAATAAACACATGAAATTTTTCCTTGATCAAGGGGGGTCATGTTCTTATGATGATGAGATGAAAGGCGACATCGAGGTGCCCTTGAGGTACCAACATCTACAGAAACATTGGGTACCCAAGGAACTTCCTCCAATAAACACTGATTTTTGTGTTAATGAGAGGATATATCGCATAGCACCATCATCATTACATGGTTTGGGCCTATTTTCTATGGATGGCATAAAGGTGTCTTACAACAAAGTTTCTGAATTGATGGAGTATGTTGGACCATGTTACGATTACAAAAGTTGGATGCATATTGTTCAATATAAAAAAAGTATGCGTAGGTATGCACTCTCGGAAAATTATATACAACAGCAAGACAATAATCAAAGTAAAAGTGTGGCTATATACATTGATGGAAGGCCAAAAGCAACAGGGAATATTGCGGGTTTTATAAATAGTACACGACTTGGGTCAACTATAAAGCAACCCAATTGCATATTTGAGGCGCGCGAGGGAAATCGTGTATTCATCTGTGCGATAAAATCAATACGTGCAGGGGAAGAGCTGCTTATTGATTACAATTTGAACTGCATAGATACAAACGAGGCTACTATCATGGGGGTGGTACATACTATTAAACCAACTTCTAATCAATGACTCCAACATACCATTTAGTTATTAAATTTTTGGCTAACATTTTTATACTTGATCTTTGACACAGGGGCACAACATGGAGCAACCGCCCGAAGGTGATGGTGACGATATTCCTAGCTCATCTACACATGAGCAGGTAAAACTCATTGTAATTGTGCAAACTAGATAGAAGCAAAATGTTATTTTTTTTAATGTTATTTTCTTCATTGTTTTGGAGTAATTTTGATAATACTAATACTATTGTTGTCACAAAGGGCCGGTGGTCGGAGAGAGGGAAAGCAACCTGCAGTCCCTCAGGAGTCCCCCCTTATGGACCCTTTTTTTATTGATTTAGCAGAGACCGATGACCCGATCGGTTCCATTAAAAAGCTGCTAAAGAAAATTGGGAAAGAACTTCTACGTTTGGTATCCATACATCCTCAGACTCAGGAAATAAAAGACAGGGCAGCTAAGTTGTTGCGCACTTCTGAAAACTTTAAAGTAAGTATTAATGAAATTTTTAATTATTACAAGAGTTCAATAATGGTTTTTATGTTATTCTCTTTTATGACATTAATTAAAATATGGATGCATTGTCTTTACAGAGTTATTTGCGTAATTTTGAACCCCATTCCCATGATGAGGCCGGTATTGCAAGTGGTTCAGGTAGATCACATGTTCCATTCCCCACTTGTGTTTTCCACTGAATATATATAGGAATGATCATAATCATTGACAATACATGCTCGAACAATCTTTTTTTTTAATGCTCTAACAATCTTGTCCATGCTAGTCCACGCGTTCTATATTTATGCATGCTCTAACAATTTTATTCTTCAGCTCCTTTCCATGATGATATGACAACGCCGCCTCCATCCAGGACAGCCACAAATGTCTTGCCGACTGCCATGTCAACAACACACAGCCTAAATGCACCAACTGTTGCACCATCTACTGGTACACAAATCCCTCTTTTTCTCTCTTTTGTTATGTGTTTAAGTGTTATGTATTTACGATGTAGATCCCTTGATTGTGTTTGTGCCATGGGTGCTCTGCACCAATTTATTTCCCTTGAAGTATTATTTCTTGGAGGCATTTGATAATGGTTTTCATTTTTTGCAATAGGAGATGCAACAAGTCCCGATGCAACATCATTTCCTGGATGTTCCCGTGTTCCTAGTATGGGAACGGTGAAGGATTGCGTATTGATCATCAGCGACGATGAAGGCATTCCCTTAAAAGTATCCAAACTTCCAGGTACTTTAAAGTTATTATTATTCTATAGTGATATAATAGTAATTTAGTTTTTGATCACTCTTCATCGACTAATGATCCCATGATTATTTTGTAGGGAATGATATTTTTTGGCGAAAACTTAGTGACGAGTGTTTGCGGATATTCGAGCCCACCATATGTACATGGTGGAACATCATATCCTAACTAAAACCCCAAACCACTATTTTGATTTCATATCATTGCTAGAATAGTTTTCCTTTTCATCAATTTCTTGAACTATATTAAAGGTAGCTTCTCTTCATTTATGAGTCTAACATGTTTTTTTTTACTTAAAAGGTGGAATAACCAAGATAAAAAGTTGAAGGATGATCTTGTACATAGTATGACCCAGCTTTTTGGACCTCATGCATTCGAGAGAAAGAAGCTCCTTGAAAGAGCTGGTTTATGTTTGAAGTATATTAGGGACCAGTACAGGAAATATTTAGAGGTTAACCCAAGGCACGAGCGTCCGCCCTGTGTTCTTGAGGCTGAGTGGCAGGGTTTGATTTTGGATGGAAAGTATAAAGCCGACATGAAAAAAGGAATTACGCCAGTAGAGAGTAGAGCAAGGTATGTGATACTTTTGAGAATGTAATTATGTACTAATTAACCTCTAAATTTTTCCTATACTGGTCTCTAACATATTTCAAACTTTTCATAGATTGCCTGACACATCAAAGGCAACAAAGGCAAGATTAGAAAAGCACGGGACACACAAGCTCGGCTCTGGTGGTTTTTCCAAACTTCAAGCACGAGTTGTAAGTATTAGTAAATGAAAACTTGTATCAATTTTTTTATATATTGCAAGGAAATTTTTTTTGATCAAACAATGCAAGTAAAATTCACCATACCAAGAAAAAATGTAGGGGTCAGAGTTCAATAGATGCCTCACAGAAGAGGACAAGAGAATTGGCTTCCAACAAGGCTATAGAGCCGTGGCTGAACGGCTACGAGCTGAAATCAGTGTGCAAGGTTCAAATAATGATGCATCTGAGCCACAGGTAAATAAGCTAAATGAAATTTATTTCAAATTGAATACTTTACCAATTAGTCTATTTGATGTTAAGTTCTAATATAAAGTGAGTATATCTGTTTTAAGAAAGCAATGATAACAATCTGTAGGATATTGGAATGCAGCCTGACAATCCTTCTACACAATCTATGCATAATGAAGGTTCGCATGATGTGCATCCTAGTGGTGGAGGTATACATTTGCTATTAAAATTTTTATATGTAATTACAATTGGTGTTTGGATTAATGTAACATTTTGTATAGCAACTGTAGAGGATCGAGGGGTCGGTGCTCATGAGCATGTTGAGGTTGAGTCTAGACAAAATGATGTGGCCAGATCAGGTAATTAAAGAGCGCCACAGTTATGTTCTTTAAAATAATTAAATACTTGTAACAATTATAATTAAATATTTTAAATTTAACTCTTTTATTTGTTATTGTAGAGGACCCCCCTTTGCAGTAGCATAGGAATTTGAGATCATCAAGAACAAAGAACAAAACAACTAATGAGGGGGGTATTGATGATAACACTGATGCTCCTCTTAGAGCTTACATAGAAAAAAAAATTAGAAAGAGAAAAAAGAAATGATTGTCATCTAAATACCTTAATTGATAATGACTGAATTTTATGTCTCAATGAATTTAATTATGTGCTAATGAATGTTCATGAATTATGTGTTTATTTTCATATTGATGAATGTTGTGTGTTAACGAATCTAATGTGTTAATGAATGTTATCATGTGATATTGATTGAATGTTACATTTTATTAATAATTGAAAGAATGAATGAATGTTAGATGTTAACGGGGAATGTAGAGTGATGTTAGGGGGAGGGGGGTGGGGCCAAATGAGCTTCCACCTTCACGTGGTTGGCCCTGTTTAGTAGAGAATATTAAACTATATTCTCGAAACAAAGTGAAGCTCAATAAGATACTAAATGAGTCAAAATGGTTATCAAGGTCCTCTATCCATAAGATACTTGTAGTCAAAATGGTTATTAATAAGATACTTGTAGTCAAAATGGTTATCTAGGTCCTCTATCCATTCCATAAGTTCTTCACCATTCAAACTTCCTCCATAACAAGGAATGTGCTCTAGGTTAGTCATGAAGCCTAGCATGGACTCTCTGTCAGATAGAGCCACTATTTCAGAGCCTTTTCTGTGCATTTCCTTCAAGCACTGTACAGTGTACGGATGTGAAAGGGAGGGTAGACCAGTGTGGAAGTTAGAGTATTTATATCTTATGCTTTGAGAGTTTATTTGGTAGATTCAAGACACCTTATATCAAAGTTATTCCTTTTTCTTATCTGTTGTTCTGTCAAACCCTCATTTTTTGGGTTATTGCATTCAAATGGCCTTAACTTGCAAATAAACCATAGGATATCCTCTGTTCTTTGTAAAATGCAAGTTAAGGGGGTTTATTTTCATATTTTAAAAGCTTTGGAACAGGCTACTAAGCCAGAGAATTTCAAGAGCAAGCCCTAGGTCAAGAATCTCAATGTTCTTGACTAGGAGTTGATGGATTATGCAAGATCGGAGGGTAGCGGCAAGTAAAGGACCTCAAACCTTGTTGAATATAGATCTTTAGAGCATGGTGGACATCTTCAAACTCTGATCTTGGTTTCATGCACCCATTTTCAATGCCTTGTTTTGGAACCCACACCCAAAGGCATGCATTAGGTTTGCGGACTCAATAAGGACATTGATATGCTGGAGTGGAGTCAAGGTCTGGGAGTTGGAGGATTGTTAGAACATCAAAAAGGGTACTCAAAAAACATATAAGTTCATAAGGTCCTTTGTCAAATTGAAGAGTTATTGCTGCAGAACAGGTTTTGGAGACCTACTAGAGTCACTAGGTCTATTTGGACCCGTTTCGACCACGACACACAGTAGCATCTACAGAGAAGAAGTTTGGTATGCAATGGTCTTGAAACCTCCTGAGAAATTTGTGGTATGCATTTGTGTGGTGCAAAAGCTTCGTTGAAAGAGAAAAAGAAGAAAAGAATAGAAATGATTTTTTTTCTTTTTATGTCATATACTGTAACCAGCTACTTATAACTTGCAAAAATTATTATAACCATTTGAAATTGAAACTTAGTTTAATGTGAAACTGAGAACTGCTTTATTAGAGCTTTCTGTGATTTAGATTCAGACATCAAGAACATTGTTTGCCTAATATTGTGATTAATGTTTATTTATTAATATCTCATACTGACAAACAATTGATAATTGTAGGGAAAACGTCATTGGGGGTCTTTGAGGATCCACCAGAAGCCAAGGAGAAAATGTATTCAAATGCTAAAGATGGTGTAACAGTCCTTACAGCTATTGAACCTTGCTGTGTAGATCATCTCCGATTCTCCAAGTTCAACAGTACTGTGGTATTCCTTTGGATACTTCTAATGGTAAATTTCAGACATCAAGTTCTTTTCGTATGAAACTACTACATTTGTAATCTGTAGTTTTAAACTTTTAGTTTATAAATGTTCATCAGCTTTAGTTCATATGCTGCCATTTCAAGTATGATTAATGAAGTTACCTTTATCACAGGATGAAAGTGAGCAGTCGGCATACTGGTACGGAGCTGGAAGCATTGATACGGTGACTAGGGCATCGTTTAATGGTGGTATTGTGTTTTCCCGTATTTAGGGCATCGGCCTTTTGAAGCATTGCCTTCATCTTTCTTAAGTCTGAGTTTTAAGTTTGTTTATCTCTCTTGGCACTGTTGAAAATACAAATGACAACGTTCTTGTTTGTTTTTCCCTTATATCCCGATGTGATTTCGCGGAGGGTTACGGCGCTGCTGAAAACACAAATGAAAACAAAAATCCCTTGTGTAATTGCCACTTGAAGGAGGACAGTCACTGTAAAGACAACATGATAATGTACACTTACAGCCCGTGTACATTATCATTGTGTCTTTAGAGTGACTATCCTCATTTGTTGAAGAAGAAAAGCATTAATGTGGCTGAATAGCAATACATTCAAGTGGCAATCACACAAGGGACAGTCACTGTGAGATGTCCTCATTTGTGACTGTCCTTACAGTGAGTGTACATTATCATGTTGTCTTTAGAGTGACTGTCCTCATTTGTTGAAGAAGAAAAGCATTAATGTGGTTCAATAGCAATACATTCAAGTGGCAATTACACAAGGGACAATCGATCACTGTGAGATGTCCTCATGTGTGACTATCCTTGTCACAAATGAGGACATCTCACAATGACTGTCCCTTGTGTAATTCAAGTGGAAATTACACAAGGGACAGTCACTGTGAGATGTCCTCATTTGTGACTGTCCTTACAATGAGTGTACATTATCATGTTGTCTTTAGAGTGACTGTCCTCATTTGTTGAAGAAGAAAAGCATTAATGTGGTTCAATAGCAATACATTCAAGTGGCAATTACACAAGGGACAATCGATCACTGTGAGATGTCCTCATGTGTGACTATCCTTGTCACAAATGAGGACATCTCACAATGATTGTCCCTTCTGTAATTGCCACTTGAATGAGGACAGTCACTGTAAAGACAACATGATAATGTACACATACAATGAGTGTACATTATCATGTTGTCTTTAAAGTGGCTGCCCTCATGTTGTATATTCTTCTCTGTAGATGCTACTATGTGCTAGGGAACTTCTTAGAACTGTTGGTATATTCTTACAACTTGTTACACCTAGGATATTCTTCTCTGTAGATGCTATTGTGTGCCATGGTCCAAACGGGCCCATAAATGTGGTTGAATAGCAATACATTCAAGTGGCAATTACACAAGGGACAGTCACTGTGAGATGTCCTCATGTGTGACTGTCCTTGTCACAAATGAGGACATCTCACAGTGACTGTCCCTTGTGTAATTGCCACTTGAAGGAAAAAAGCATTAATGTGGTTCAATAGAAATGTATTCAAGCGGCAATTACACAAGGGATAATCACTCTGAGATTTCCTCATTTGTGACTATCCTTACAGTGAGTGTACATTATCATGTTGTCTTTACAGTGACTGTCCTCATTTGTTGAAGGAAAAAAGCATTAATGTGGTTCAATAGTGATGCAGAGTAGTCAGGGCTTTTAGAATATACAAATATACATCCTTAACTCTCATTCCACCAAGGAAGAAGGAATTCCAATGGTTGAAATGTGAGTTAAGGTCTTTACATCAGTCAAACCCTGAAAATGAGGGTTTGTAAACAATGCACAGAAAATTTGAAATAACTTAGATATAAAACAAAGAGAATCAATCAAACCAACTTCCAAAGCATCAGATGTCACTATTACAACTTCCAAGAAAATTTTATCATCCAACCACCATCCGTACAGCCGTACAGAGTTCATTTTTCACCAGAAATGCACTAAAACAGGGTTATTTTTATTTTTTATGAAAGCAAAATGATTACAATACTAGTTCTCTGTCTGTCTTCGACCATTTGAAGCCTAAAATAGGCTCTCCAAACGTTGGTTCAACCATCTAGGTGGTTAGAACAATTTATCCAACAAATGTCAACTTTGCTAAGCAACTTTTAAAGTTGCATTACAACTTTGCAAACAACTTTGCCGAGAAGGTTAAAAATGTGTTGTGAAACTTTAGGAACCTTATTAAAGTTATTTTGGACCTTCAAACTTCTTAACAACATCTAAAAGACACCTAATAAACACTTACTATGCTCATTTCATCCAAGGACTCAAAAGATGCCCAAGGTTTATAAGTCACCAAGGGGTCTTGTGTCCAACAAGTGGATGTTTATAAGGAGATAAAATCAATCCTTAATATTTATTACAAACCAAGAAAACATCTAAAACTCCTATTCTAATTTATTGTCATTCAAAAAGACTCTGATTTGTCATTCAAAAAGACTCTGATTTGTCAATCAAAAGGACCTTTCACCAGTCAATCCTTCAAAGCTCCAAGGTGAAAATCTTATGTTCCAATTGATAGGATTTGACTCCTTGGCTTCATGGCAACTTCCTTCAATCATGGTGTCTTTGGCTTGCATTAGGGATGCCGCTGCATCAAATAGAAATGCATTCAAGTGGAAATTACACAAGGGACAGTACATGCCCATTAAAGTTGGTGTTTTGTTATCCAGCATGACAATGGAGACAACATACTCTGTGTCAATTTTACTGATCAAATTTCCCTCCGCCAGGCAAAGCAACAATTTGGGTATGATAAGGTGAAATTTTGTAGTCCTTTTGGGTATGATAACAGTTCCAGTTTCCAATAAGATGGTTCATTTTTATAATCTAGCTTCAATTTCTCTTGTGAAAATCTTTTTTTCATTTTATGGGTGGTAAAATATAATTATTATGCTAGAGGTGTTTACTTATGGATGATAATGAAACAAAATGATAAGATTTAAGACTCTTGTTTTTTTTTTAAATAGCAATTTAAGTTTCCTTCTATTATAAATTACTGTTTTTCTATTTTTTAATGTATCTTTCCAAATCTTTTATATCAATTTTATTTATGAAATATAAATATATTAATAATGTTTTAGTGTTTTTAGGATTAGTTTATATCAATTCTATGTATCATCATTCGTCATTCAATTGTCAGTATTATTAATTTAGACTGTGCAATTGTAGAACTACTCGAATATGGGTTGGATGGATACTCAAGCAGGGGAACCCTCCTCAAATATCTCAAGCAGTGAACTTGGAAAAATGTGTCCTGAAGGAACCCTTTCCATCAGAGAGATAAAAGTACAAACAAGTAAAAGAAGCAGGCTCTGCAAATATGTTTTTGAGAAGAAAAATGATAGATTATTCGAGTATGGTTCATGAGGTATATCTAAAAAGACATTTTTTTTCTTATTATAATAAAAGAGGAAGTTGTGAATGTCAAAGTTGAGTGAAACATAAATTATTTTCATCAAAATTTGTTAGGCTTGCTTTTGGGAATAGTTTCTTACAATATTGCTATTAAGATTTTTATTGTGTAGTTTTTAAATTAGGTTTATAAAATTATATTTCATGAGTAGTGATTCATATTAATCAATTAACGATACTTTTGGAAGGTATTTTCAATGTGTCAAATTTTGATATTTTTACAAGAATTAGATTGTGTAATTTTTTTAATTAAAGTCATTGACTCATATTTCATAAATAATAGTTCTCATGAATCCATCTCTTATAAGATTGAATAGTCTATTTAGGAAGTATTTCTGATAGTATGTCAAATTATGATATTACTATTACCATTAGATTGCATGGCTTTGAAGTCAACCTCGTTGACCCATATTCTTCTCTGTAGATGCTACTATGTGCTAGGGAACTTCTTAGAACTGTTGGTATATTCTTACAACTTGTTACACCTGGGATATTCTTCTCTGTAGATGCTACTATGTGCCACGGTCCAAACGGGCCCATAAATGTGGTTGAATAGCAATACATTCAAGTGGCAATTACACAAGGGACAGTCACTGTGAGATGTCCTCATGTGTGACTGTCCTTGTCACAAATGAGGACATCTCACAGTGACTGTCCCTTGTGTAATTTCCACTTGAATGAGGACAGTCACTGTAAAGACAACATGATAATGTACACATAAAATGAGTGTACATTATCATGTTGTCTTTACAGTGGCTGCCCTCATGTTGTATATTCTTCTCTGTAGATGCTACTATGTGCTAGGGAACTTCTTAGAACTGTTGGTATATTCTTACAACTTGTTACACCTGGGATATTCTTCTCTGTAGATGCTACTGTGTGCTGGGGTCCAAACGGGCCCATAAATGTGGTTGAATAGAAATACATTCAAGTGGCAATTACACAAGGGACAGTCATTGTGAGATGTCCTCATGTGTGACTGTCCTTGTCACAAATGAGGACATCTCACAGTGACTGTCCCTTGTGTAATTGCCACTTGAATGAGGACAGTCACTGTAAAGACAACATGATAATGTACACAAGTACCGTGAAGGTAGTTGCAAGTTACGGCTATTTCATTGCATACCCAAAACAATGAAGATGTTACGGTCCACAAAACATTTGTGCTTGAAAGATGAACAAATAAAATTAAACTTCTAAATAACAAAAGCCGCTAACAATAAATTCAACACAGATATGTCCTCATTTCTGGGTATTTTAGCTCTGTAACAGCTGAATACCAGATTACATAATAATGACAAAAGAAAAATAAACCCAACGTACTCAGAAATTGTAGCTGTGATTTCGCGGAGGGAATCTCTCTCGGCACTGTTGAAAATACAAATGACAACGTTTCTCTACATTATCATGTTGCCTTTACAGTGACTGTCCCTTGTGTAATTGCCACTTGAAGGAGGACAGTCACTGTAAAGACAACATGATAATGTACACTTACAGCCCGTGTACATTATCATGTTGTCTTTAGAGTGACTATCCTCATTTGTTGAAGAAGAAAAGCATTAATGTGGCTGAATAGCAATACATTCAAGTGGCAATCACACAAGGGACAGTCACTGTGAGATATCCTCATTTGTGACTGTCCTTATAGTGAGTGTACATTATCATGTTGTCTTTAGAGTGACTGTCCTCATTTGTTGAAGAAGAAAAGCATTAATGTGGTTCAATAGCAATACATTCAAGTGGAAATTACACAAGGGACAATCGATCACTGTGAGATGTCCTCATGTGTGACTATCCTTGTCACAAATGAGGACATCTCACAATGACTATCCCTTGTGTAATTCAAGTGGTAATTACACAAGGGACAGTCACTATGAGATGTCCTCATTTGTGACTGTCCTTATAATGAGTGTACATTATCATGTTGTCTTTAGAGTGACTGTCCTCATTTGTTGAAGAAGAAAAGCATTAATGTGGTTCAATAGCAATACATTCAAGTGGCAATTACACAAGGGACAATCGATCACTGTGAGATGTCCTCATGTGTGACTATCCTTGTCACAAATGAGGACATCTCACAATGTCTGTCCCTTCTGTAATTGCCACTTGAATGAGGACAGTCACTGTAAAGACAACATGATAATGTACACATACAATGAGTGTACATTATCATGTTGTCTTTACAGTGGCTGCCCTCATGTTGTATATTCTTCTCTGTAGATGCTACTATGTGCTAGGGAACTTCTTAGAACTGTTGGTATATTCTTACAACTTGTTACACCTGGGATATTCTTCTCTGTAGATGCTACTATGTGCTGTGGTCCAAATGGGCCCATAAATGTGGTCAAGTGGCAATTACACAAGGGACAGTCACTGTGAGATGTCCTCATGTGTGACTGTCCTTGTCACAAATGAGGACATCTCACAGTGACTGTCCCTTGTGTAATTTCCACTTGAATGAGGACAGTCACTGTAAAGACAACATGATAATGTACACATACAATGAGTGTACATTATCATGTTGTCTTTACAGTGGCTGCCCTCATGTTGTATATTCTTCTCTGTAGATGCTACTATGTGCTAGGGAACTTCTTAGAACTGTTGGTATATTCTTACAACTTGTTACACCTGGGATATTCTTCTCTGTAGATGCTACTGTGTGCTGGGGTCCGAACGGGCCCATAAATGTGGTTGAATAGAAATACATTCAAGTGGCAATTACACAAGGGACAGTCACTGTGAGATGTCCTCATGTGTGACTGTCCTTGTCACAAATGAGGACATCTCAGAGTGACTGTCCCTTGTGTAATTGCCACTTGAATGAGGACAGTCACTGTAAAGACAACATGATAATGTACACAAGTACCGTGAAGGTAGTTGCAAGTCACGGCAGTTTCATTGCATACCCGAAACAATGAAGATGTTACGGTCCACAAAACATTTGTGCTTGAAAGATGAACAAATAAAATTAAACTTCTAAATAACCAAAGCCGCTAACAATAAATTCAACACAGATATGTCCTCATTTCTGGGTATTTTAGCTCTGTAACAGCTGAATACCAGATTACATAATAATGACAAAAGAAAAATAAACCCAACGTACTCAGAAATTGTAGCTGTGATTTCGCGGAGGGAATCTCTCTCGGCACTGTTGAAAATACAAATGACAACGTTTCTCTACATTATCATGTTGCCTTTACAGTGACTGTCCCTTGTGTAATTGCCACTTGAAGGAGGACAGTCGCTATAAAGACAACATGATAATGTACACTTACAGCCTGTGTACATTATCATGTTGTCTTTAGAGTGACTATCCTCATTTGTTGAAGAAGAAAAGCATTAATGTGGCTGAATAGCAATACATTCAAGTGGCAATCACACAAGGGACAGTCACTGTGAGATATCCTCATTTGTGACTGTCCTTATAGTGAGTGTACATTATCATGTTGTCTTTAGAGTGACTGTCCTCATTTGTTGAAGAAGAAAAGCATTAATGTGGTTCAATAGCAATACATTCAAGTGGCAATTACACAAGGGACAATCGATCACTGTGAGATGTCCTCATGTGTGACTATCCTTGTCACAAATGAGGACATCTCACAATGACTGTCCCTTGTGTAATTCAAGTGGTAATTACACAAGGGACAGTCACTGTGAGATGTCCTCATTTGTGACTGTCCTTACAATGAGTGTACATTATCATGTTGTCTTTAGAGTGACTGTCCTCATTTGTTGAAGAAGAAAAGCATTAATGTGGTTCAATAGCAATACATTCAAGTGGCAATTACACAAGGGACAATCGATCACTGTGAGATGTCCTCATGTGTGACTATCCTTGTCACAAATGAGGACATCTCACAATGTCTGTCCCTTCTGTAATTGCCACTTGAATGAGGACAGTCACTGTAAAGACAACATGATAATGTACACATACAATGAGTGTACATTATCATGTTGTCTTTACAGTGGCTGCCCTCATGTTGTATATTCTTCTTTGTAGATGCTACTATGTGCTAGGGAACTTCTTAGAACTATTGGTATATTCTTACAACTTGTTACACCTGGGATATTCTTCTCTGTAGATGCTACTGTGTGCTGTGGTCCAAACGGGCCCATAAATGTGGTTGAATAGCAATACATTCAAGTGGCAATTACACAAGGGACAGTCACTGTGAGATGTCCTCATGTGTGACTGTCCTTGTTACAAATGAGGACATCTCACAGTGACTGTCCCTTGTGTAATTACCACTTGAATGAGGACAGTCACTGTAAAGACAACATGATAATGTACACAAGTACCGTGAAGGTAGTTGCAAGTTACGGCTGTTTCATTGCATACCCGAAACAATGAAGATGTTACGGTCCACAAAACATTTGTGCTTGAAAGATGAACAAATAAAATTAAACTTCTAAATAACCAAAGCCGCTAACAATAAATTCAACACAGATATGTCCTCATTTCTGGGTATTTTAGCTCTGTAACAGCTGAATACCAGATTACATAATAATGACAAAAGAAAAATAAACCCAACGTACTCAGAAATTGTAGCTGTGATTTCGCGGAGGGAATCTCTCTTGGCACTGTTGAAAATACAAATGACAACGTTTCTCTACATTATCATGTTGCCTTTACAGTGACTGTCCCTTGTGTAATTGCCACTTGCAGGAGGACAGTCACTGTAAAGACAACATGATAATGTACACTTATAGCCCGTGTACATTATCATGTTGTCTTTAGAGTGACTATCCTCATTTGTTGAAGAAGAAAAGCATTAATGTGGCTGAATAGCAATACATTCAAGTGGCAATCACACAACGGACAGTCACTGTGAGATGTCCTCATTTGTGACTGTCCTTACAGTGAGTGTACATTATCATGTTGTCTTTAGAGTGACTGTCCTCATTTGTTGAAGAAGAAAAGCATTAATGTGGTTCAATAGCAATACATTCAAGTGGAAATTACACAAGGGACAATCGATCACTGTGAGATGTCCTCATGTGTGACTATCCTTGTCACAAATGAGGACATCTCACAATGACTGTCCCTTGTGTAATTCAAGTGGCAATTAAACAAGGGACAGTCACTGTGAGATGTCCTCATTTGTGACTGTCCTTACAATGAGTGTACATTATCATGTTGTCTTTAGAGTGACTGTCCTCATTTGTTGAAGAAGAAAAGCATTAATGTGGTTCAATAGCAATACATTCAAGTGGCAATTACACAAGGGACAATCGATCACTGTGAGATGTCCTCATGTGTGACTATCCTTGTCACAAATGAGGACATCTCACAATGACTGTCCCTTCTGTAATTGCCACTTGAATGAGGACAGTCACTGTAAAGACAACATGATAATGTACACATACAATGAGTGTACATTATCATGTTGTCTTTACAGTGGCAGCCCTCATGTTGTATATTCTTCTCTGTAGATGCTACTATGTGCTAGGGAACTTCTTAGAACTGTTGGTATATTCTTACAACTTGTTACACCTGGGATATTCTTCTCTGTAGATGCTACTGTGTGCTGTGGTCCAAACGGGCCCATAAATGTGGTTGAATAGCAATACATTCAAGTGGCAATTACACAAGGGACAGTCACTGTGAGATGTCCTCATGTGTGACTGTCCTTGTCACAAATGAGGACATCTCACAGTGACTGTCCCTTGTGTAATTGCCACTTGAATGAGGACAGTCACTGTAAAGACAACATGATAATGTACAGAAGTACCGTGAAGGTAGTTGCAAGTTACGGCTGTTTCATTGCATACCCGAAACAATGAAGATGTTACGGTCCACAAAACATTTGTGCTTGAAAGATGAACAAATAAAATTAAATTTCTAAATAACCAAAGCCGCTAACAATAAATTCAACACAGATATGTCCTCATTTCTGGGTATTTTAGCTCTGTAACAGCTGAATACCAGATTACATAATAATGACAAAAGAAAAATAAACCCAACGTACTCAAAAATTGTAGTCGTGATTTCACGGAGGGAATCTCTCTCGGCACTGTTGAAAATACAAATGACAACGTTTCTCTACATTATCATGTTGCCTTTACAGTGACTGTCCCTTGTGTAATTGCCACTTGAAGGAGGACAGTCACTGTAAAGACAACATGATAATGTACACTTACAGCCCGTGTACATTATCATGTTGTCTTTAGAGTGACTATCCTCATTTGTTGAAGAAGAAAAGCATTAATGTGGCTGAATAGCAATACATTCAAGTGGCAATTACACAAGGGACAGTCACTGTGAGATGTCCTCATTTGTGACTATCCTTACAGTGAGTGTACATTATCATGTTGTCTTTAAAGTGACTGTCCTCATTTGTTTAAGGAAAAAAGCATTAATGTGGTTCATTAGCAATGTATTCCTAGCATCTGTACCTGCATCTCTTATATACTACAAGTTACTTGCCATCAGAAATTGCAGTTCCCTCACGTGACATTGATGGTGAAGTGTTCTTTTCAAAACCATCATCTGTGGTTACCAATGCTCCTGTTTTAGGCAATAAGTTTGTTGCATTCCATGAGCCATTGGTCAAGTTTCTTCTACGAGCTTCTGATGCCTCAAAATCTAAGCAGCGCCTACGCATGCCTCGTTGTGGTTGATTATCATTCTGTACATGAATTATAATGAGTAATCAGTTTTGGTCCTTGGAATCTTGTATGTAACATGCACAGGCATTTCATGGCTAAATGAATCTATTTAAAAGCATCAACTTTTCTTACATGATGCTGGATACATAAGGAGAACAAGCATATATCAAATTGGAAGCAATCAGAACTCCACAATGACATATTATTTAGAGTACTCTTCAGTTTAAGTAATAATGCATATATTGACACTGTAAAGACAACATGATAATGTACACTCACTGTAAAGACAACATGATAATGTACACTCACTGTAAGGATAGTCACAAATGAGGACATCTCACAGTGACTGTCCCTAGTGTAATTGCCACTTGAATGTATTGCTATTCAGCCACATTAATGCTTTTCTTCTTCAACAAATGAGGATAGTCACTGTGAGTGTACATTATCATGTTGTCTTTACAGTGACTATCCTCATTTGTTGAAGAAGAAAAGCATTAATGTGGCTGAATAGCAATACATTCAAGTGGCAATTACACTAGGGACAGTCACTGTGAGATGTCCTCATTTGTGACTGTCCTTACAGTGAGTGTACATTATCATGTTGTCTTTACAGTGGCTGTCCTCATTTGTTGAAAGAAAAAATCATTAATGTGGTTCATTAGCAATGTATTAAATTAATTTATTTTTTTTAATCCACCCACGGGCGTCGCAATTGCGATGGCAACCCATCGCAATGTGATGCAGGCGCCCGTCGCAATTGCTTGGGAGGTCTGTCGTGATTGCGACGGCCCTCCGAATCCATGCGACAGGGGGCGAGGGCCATGCCGCTAACAAATCTAAGTCACATTGTGACGGGATATGTGTCGCAATTGTGACGACTACCCATAGATGTCGCAATTTGCAACTAAAAAATAGAGACGTCTATGGGTGTTGCTATTGCGACACATAGCTGTCGCAATTGCGACACATAGCCGTCGCAAAATGCCCCCAAATGTATTAGTGTATTGGCACCCCAAGCTAGTACTAGTGGCCAAGAGTTAACAACAAGTTTCTCTCAAGACCCGCAAGAGATAAAGAATAGTCAACAGAGCAGTTAGCAAGAAATGACTAACTTGTTGCAAACCTTGACTAAGGAGGTCACAAATATAAAGAAGCAAGGTCAAGGAATCAGACCACCATTTCAAACACAAGTCCAAGGTCCTGGTCAGCAATATCAAAATCAAGGACAACCTTATCAACAAAATAGGTCACCATACCAACGAGGCTATCAAGGACAACGACAAAGTTTTAATTAGAGACCATTCCAACCATATAACCCTCCACCTCTAAATTCTACAAATCCAGTGAGGGATGTGGTTCCTAGCCAAAACAATTTGGCGATGGAGAATGAATGGTGTTTTCCTTGTAATCAGCCTCATAATCAGACTACGTGTTCAAATGGATGGATGAACCAAGCTCTAATGGTTCAAAATGCCTCACAAGCTCAATCAGAGGTTTCATCTAGTGGGTCAGTGCCTCAACAAGAATCACAAGAGAATGAGACTGCCCTTTTCAATTGGGAGCAACTAGACTTCAATGGAGTCAATGATGAGGTTTCTTTTGTCGCCTATACAAGAGCAAAAAGAAGAGCTCAGGACATGGAGAGAGCATATTCTAATGCCAAGGCTACTACATCTACAGAGACACTATAGCAAGTTACTCCCATCACACCTAGGGAGGCTCCTGTCATTACAAGCAAAGAAGGCCAACATTCCAAAGAGGTAGAGCCCATCATGCCAAAGATAAAACAAAGAGTACACACTGTGACACCATTTAATGTTGTAGACAACATGAAGAAGGTGAATGTCACCATGTCCATGTGGGACTCTCTGGCTCTTCTAGGACAACCTAAAATTTTGAAGAAGGCTATGACAGAAGTAGCAACTCCTCAACCTGCAAAAGAAACTGCAAAGCCAGTGTTGGTTAACACCGATCAAGAAAAGGAAGCTCCAAGTAGCAACTCTAAGGCCAATGCCACACAAGGTAGGAACTCAAAGCCACCTCCCTTTTATGAATCTTTAATCATTGGAAAATCTTTAGTACATAATTGTATGGTAGATAGTGGAGCTACTAGCACTGTAATGCCCAAGAAAGTAGCTGACCAGTTAGGACTAAAATATGAACCCTTTCTAAAGAAGGTTACCCAACTTGATGGATCCTCAGTCAATACTATAGGTGTGGCCAAGGATACCAGTCTAAATGTTCATGCTAGTCCTAATTTCTCAATCCTCCTTGATATATATATCATAGATCTCCCTGCATTATTTTCTATATGTCTTTCAAGGGAGTTTACAACCAAAATAGGAGGCTATCTATCTTCTGATTGGTCTCACATGTTGTTTCATACAAGGTATGGGACCAAGGTCACCATCAAGTCAGAACCATTAGTAGCACACCATATAGAACCATATGTATCCATTGCCATCAATGTAAATTGCCCTATATTTGATAACAACGACTTCCAAACTATTAGTGAAGCAAGAACAAACATAGAAAGTATCCTTGATATTTTTCTAGATGAAAGAGCTTCAGAAGCCCAAGAAAATCTTATTTGGGATTTTGGTTTGGGAAGTTATTTAATACAAGAAATTGGGGTCATAGAGCCAAGCCTTCTCAAAAAGGACACTGATTCAGAAGATTAGAGCAATCAGGTTTGGGAACTATTTTTTGATGGGGCTAGAAGTAGACATGGTTCTGGTGGTGGTGCTATGCTAGTGTCCCCAAAAGGAGAAATGTATTATACTACCTTTAGATTTAGTTTCTCCTACACTGGCAATACTGCAGAGTATGAAAGTCTAGTCAATGGACTAGAATGGGCTAGAAAAAGAGGGCTTAAGGCCTTAAAAGTTTATGGTGACAGTGAGCTAGTTGTCATCTAAGTGAGAGGGATAAGCACAACCAAGAATGACACCATGAAAGCATACAAGCATAGAGTTTGGGATGCAATTGAAGATTTCCTTGCTTTCAATATTGTTGCTATCCCTAGAAAGTTAAATCAAAATGCAGATAGGTTAGTTGCTGTTGGATCCCAGTATGACATCCCAAATAGCATTTCAAAAGAAGTGGATCAACAACATATCAAAGTGATTGTCAGACTATCTATTCCTGATAATGATGTCAATTGGCAAGTGTTTTACAATGATGAACAAATTCTGTAGTTCTTGTTTGAAGAAGATGTTTTTTCAGAACACAATCAAGATAGGCTATCACAAAACTATGATGATCAAGTGATACAGTTGAAATCCAATAAGATGCCTAGAGGTCTTGTTACTTTGGAGACTATCTTCAACAAGGATGATGAAGTTAAGAAAAGCAAAGCTGGCCTAGTAGTTCAACAAGAACATTGTGTTGAATTAGAGTTGGAACCAGGTAAGAACCTACAATTTGGAAAGGTAAACACTGAATTGGAAAAGCAAGCTTATACTCAGTTATTCAAAGAATTCAGTGATGTTTTTGCATTGCAATATGAAGATCTCAAAGGTTTTGATCCAGCCCTTGTTTAGCACACTATTGAATTAGAACTAAATGCCAAACCAGTGAGGCAAAAGCAAAGGCCTGTTAATCCCAAGCTTAAGCCACTTATGCATAAAGAAGTACTCAAACTAATAGAAAGTGGTATCATCTACCCCATCAAGCATACTAGTTGGGTTTCCAACCTTGTTCCTATCAGGAAGAAGAATGGGGAGCTGAGGTTATTTGTTGACTTCAAGGATCTTAACAGGGCCTCATTAAAAGACCACCATCCACTACCCTCTATGGAACAAATCTTACAATGTGTCTCTGGATCTGAGAGATTTTCATTGTTGGATGGATATTTAGGATACAATCAGATCTTAGTACATAAAAAGGATCAATATAAGACTGTATTTACAACCAAGTGGGGAACCATGGCTTATCAGAAGATGCCCTTTGGTTTGTCAAATGCAGGTGCTACATTTCAAAAGGCAATGGATATGGCCTTTAAGGGCCTAGTGTACAAGTTTGTGTTGGTCTACTTGGATGACATAACTATCTATTCAAAGCATGCAGTAGATCATATCAAACATTTGAGAAAGATTTTTGAAAGGTGTAGAGAATTTGGGATATCTCTTAATCCCAAGAAATGTGTGTTTGTAGTTCATGAAGGAAAACTATTGGGATATGTAGTATCCAAAGAAGGAATTACAATGGATCCAGAGAGAATTGCAGCTATCCTAGATCTACCCCTACCACACAATAAGAAAAGTCTTCAATCTTTCATAGGAAAGATAAATTTTTTTAGAAGATTCTTGCCTAACATTGTAGAGTTACTTAAGCCTTTGACAGCCATGCTAAAAAAGAGTTCAACTTTCATTTGGACCAAAGAAGGGAAATTCAATTTCTAAGCTATCAAAGAGGCCCTAACAAAGGCCCCTGCCCTCTTAAACCCAAATTTTAGTAAGGATTTCATCCTTTATGCTTATGGAGGTCATGATGCCATATCTGCAATGTTGACTCAAGAAAATTCAGATAGATTGGAGCAGCCCATTGCTTTCTTTAGCAAAGGTTTAGAAGAGTACAAACAAAGATACTCTTTTGTAGAGAAACATGTACTTGCTGTGGTGAAGAGCCTTAAAAAGTTCAGATATCTATTGACTCATAGCAAGGTGCATTTAAAATTTACTCATCCAAGTGTCAAAGAATTTTTCCTTTCCAAGGACCTAAATGAGAAAAGAGCTGGTTGGATCACTAAGGTGATGGAATATGACATTGATATTTAGACCACCAAGCTGGTTAGAGGAAGAGGTCTTTGTGAGCATTTGGCAAAGGATGAAAGTTCAAAGAAATTAGAGAAAATGGATGCATCTCTGGTGGTGCATTCTACAGAAGAACAAGCCAAGGCAACAAGTTGGTTGTCTAATATGATCAATTACTTGAAGACAAGACAATGTCCTGTAGGTTTGGATTCAGCAAAAAAGAGGTATTATAGGTTATAATCTATCTCTTTTTTGCTAATTGATGATGTTCTTTTTAAAAGGGATCACAATGGTGTCCTTTTGAGATGCATTGATTCAGAAAAGATAGCTGATGTCCTATTCAAGTTTCATGATGGACCTTCTAGAGGTCACTTTTCTCCTAGGACTACTGCTTTTAAGATCATGAGGGCTGGATACTATTGTCCATCTATCTTTAAGGATAGTCATTATTAGGTGAGAAAATGCATCAAGTGTGCCATGTTTGTAGGAAAAGAAAGACTTGCAGCCTTACCCTTACAGCCAGTCAAAACAAAGAAACCCTTCATGAAATAGGGTATAGATTTCATTGGCATGATTAATCCTCCATCTAGTGCAGGCCATAAATGGATAATTACTAAAACTAATTATTTCACCAGATGGATAGAGGCAATTGCTTTAAAAGAGGCCAATGAGAGTGTTTTCCTAAGCTTTTATGATGACTTAATTCATAGGTTTGGCACTCCTGATTCCATCATTTCAGATAATGCCTTGGCATTCACAGGTTTTAAAGTCTCAGAGTGGGTAGTCAAGAATGGCATCTATTTGAATACCAGTTCCAATTATTACCCCCAAGGAAATGGCTTGGAAAAATCCACCAATAAGAATTTGGTTAGGATAATCAAGAGGATTCTGAAAGATAATCAGAGAGATTGGCATACAAAGTTCAAATCTGCATTGTGGTTAGATAGAATTACCCCAAAGAAAATCATTGGTAATTCTTCTTACATGTTAGTGTATGGAAAGGAGGCTAAATTGTCCATTTCAACAGAATTACTAGCTTTAGACTTAGCTACTCAATATGCCCTATTTGATGAAGAGGATCCCTTACAGATCATATATGCTCAATTGATGGAATTAGAAGAACTTAGAGGAAAGTCAATGGAAGATATGAAATTTCATCAGATATAGACAAAGAAGAGCTTTGATAGAAGAGCCAGAGTTAGAGACTTCAAAGTTGGGGATGTAGTCGTCAAGTGGGATGAGTTCAGATCTAGACCTGGCAGGCACACAAAATTTGAGTCCTTTTGGGGTGGGCCATTTGTAATCATAGAATGCAGGGGCTCCAATGCTTTTCAACTATCAAAAATGGAAGGAGATGCCTTGCCTATCTCAGTCAATGGTTTCCACTTGAAGCCCTATTTTGAGGTTAACCCCTCTCTGTAAATTTTGTAAAGTTCCCTTGTTTTCCTTTCCTTGCTTTCTAGTTTAGTTCCATGTTTTCCAAGAAGTGCTTTGAGCACAGTTCTAGTTCTGTCTCCCTGTGAGAATTTTGAAATTTTGATAACCGCATGCCCAATGGATTATCAAGGCCACCGGTTTCCTATGTCTAGCAAGCTACCATACGACATAAATCACCAAAATGTTACCTAAATTTCCATGTGCATGAAAATTTGGCTAAAACCTATTCCAAAGTCTCTGTTTTACCCCTGCTGAGCATCCCTAAAAATTTTGTGGCCTCATGTTTTGTTTCCTAGCCTCTGTAATTATTTCAAGTCCCTGGTCTGTAGGTCAAAATATTCAAAAACTAGTTGTTGTGTTGGGAACCTTTTAAAACCCTCAAAACCCTTTGGCCTGTTATAATTCTTCATTACCTTTTTTGGCCACTAAAGGTTTACATTTCCCATGTGCACTAATTTCCTATTGGCCTAGTCACCAGTTCTCTATTTCTTTTTGGCGGTCCCCTTTTTATTTGACAACTTAGCAAATACATTAATTATCATAATTGTTAAGTATTTCCTGGTCACCATTTAACTTCTTGCAACCTAGCGATGGTTAACTTCTCTTCAGCCGCGTATTCGTGCGGAAGTCCGGCGGTCACTTTAGTGGGGTTTTGATTAGAAGGATTCAATGGCTGGTGTATCTTCGCATAGGCTAGTGTCAAAACTTGAGATCTTAAGTTGATTGTTAGATCTTCCATGTCTGCAGTGGTGCAATGTGTCAGTGGGATTGGTGCCACCTCATTTGATGTGCTTGTTTCTCATTGGTCCACATAGCAATGACTTAGATGCCACAGTGGGACCGTGTCAAAGGACCTTCAGAGATGTCAGAAAGACGAGGATCGACGGTTGTCTTAAGTTCGCTAAGGGTTTTTATGACACATGAGATTATAAGATAGCCGTTAGATTTGCCAAGTGTTTGAGGCTCTTTTAGGTGGGTCCAATACCAGGTCAGGATCAGTTGCCGAGTCCTTATTGGTCAAAATAAAGAGATATGTTAGGTGGTCCCATTGATGCATATTGCTAACATGCATGCTTTTGATTGGCCACTGAATGATGATGAGGATTTCCAGGTGGATTGATGTGTCAGAAGGGTCCCGACTTAATGAAATCTATGGTAGGCATATAATTTGAAAGAATCTTCTAAGGTCATGAGGAGATGAGACTAGCTGTTAGATTGGAATCTTGGAGATTGTGGGTCCATTGTCAAAGAACTATCGAGGTGTATGCCTACAAAGTGGCTGGAATGAATAAAATATTGCCAAGTGGTGGGTCTGGACCTAGGGTTTAAAAGAGTTCTTCATGACATAAAGAAGAGAAAAGCCAAGGTGGGTCCTCATGCTGAATTGCTCATGTTTCATTGGTTCTTGACTTCCACGCTGGTCTTGACCTATCATAAGGGTATTTTAAGTGATTTCAAGGTGCATGGCAGCTATTCATTTGCCAGGAAGGGTCTTTCATTGATGGTTGCATTTTAATTTGAGGCCCCTCTAGCCGTTAACATTCAAATTTGAATTTTTTGCGCTGGTTTTCTGCTAGGGTTTTGCATTTTGACAGCCATGCGTGACAGTTTGGTAGCTGGAATTGATTTCTTTAGGACAGGGATAGGTGGAAGGATAATGATGAATGATTTGATCATCGGTGCCATGGATTTTGTAGGGGGCCATGTCGTGTTAAAATTCTTAATGAGTTGCCGCTACCTTTTGTAGGGTTATTATTGAAAATAGACATATCTATGAGATCAGATTTGAAGCCTTCATGGCTTAGTGGAGTTGCAGGTGGGTAGTTAAGTCAAAGTTGTTGTGTCTGCAGGCAGACTCAGTCTAGGATCAACACGCAAAGAGAAAGATCTGATCTGATGACTGATTCTCAGTGATTTTCATGATGAAATTTTGTATTTCAATAGAAAATGTCAATTTGTAACTAGTGAAAAAATGATTTCATTCTTTTTTTTACGAGGTTTTGAAAAAGTATGAGAACAAGATATAACTTTCGAGGAATAATGATATAGTTTCATGGAATTTATCGATTCTTTGGGAATGGGAAGTTCTTACTCTTACAATTTCCCTTCTGGATGAGGATAGGAAAGGGATATAACTCAGTGGTAGAGTGTCACCTTGACGTGGTGAAAGTCATCAGTTCAAAACTGATTATCCCTAGTTCTCTTTTTATTTCTGTTCACTCTTTTTTATATCGTGAATAAAAAGAGGGTCAGTAGTGACAGACTTGGTGTTTGATATTTATTGTAAAATCTGTAACCCTAGTTAGGTCAATTTTGGACTCCTGCCTGTGGGTAGTGAGTGTTGTATATATTGTTTTGTGGAGCCTTAGTGCTCAAGAGGTTCACTTTTGTAAAGGAGAGAAGCCCACTTTTGCAAGGAAGTCATCTTTTCTCAGAAAGCCATCTGTGGTATTTGTTCTACCCTCTGGTTCTTCTACTCTTTGTAATCTCCCATTGACGATCAAGGCATTCTTGAGGTACTTGTGATATTTGTTCTATCCCTGTCTTCACTGTCTTGATTATCTCTTATTGGATTAAAGTTTATGAATGCTGTTAATGGAAATTGGGGTTCCTAGTCCCTCTCATTTTCTATGATTTTGTGTGTTACTATGTCTAATCTGATTTAGATGTTTTGTGGGTATACAATAACCCCTAGTAGTCTTGTCTCATTCTTACACCTAGTTGCAGAAAAGGATGTTTGCTTGCAGGTCATAAGATGTGTCTTTTGTTTAGACCCACCTATGAAACACTTATGCAAGCCTATCTAGTGAGTTGTGACTTATTAGACCTGATTTCTCCATCGGTCTCATTCCTACATACTGAGATCCAAACCCTAATTTCATTGCATCACCTAGTAGGTAGTTTTCTTTCAAGTCATTTCCCTTACAAGCATTCCTTCTATCCCTTTCCCTCAAAAATTTTACTTTCATGTCAGGAAGAAAATTAAGGTGATTATCCAAGAGGAACTAGCCTAGAACCTGGAGGTCTCATCTCAGTTAGCAAAGGTCCCACAACCTAGAGATGATTCCCATGTTATACTGAGTTATCAAGACCAAGAGAGCTTGAAACAAAGGGTGCAAACTTAGTGTATAACAGTACCATTCAATATAGAATTTAATTTAATGATTCTCATTTTACATCAACTAAGTTCAGCCTTATTTTAGCAAGATACTATTTATAGAATTGGGCTGATAATAATTTTTAATGCTAATTTAAAATTATTTTTGTCCAAGACACGTCTTAGTCTATAAGAACTCCACCAAGTATCATATTGAAATAATTCCTCTTGAGATGCATTTAATGTAGAATACGTTCTTGCTCATTCATACTTGTTTTCTTTGAGGCTTTAGCATATCTTTGCAAATGACTAAAAATAATATAAGGTCCCTAAGTTAATGGTTTCTATTTCACTTATGATCATATTGTGTCAAACCGATACTCTTGAAGACACTACATGCACTATTTTTTTTATGAAAGCTACAATATTCATGATAGTGATAGTAGAAGTGCTAGGCTTCGGCTATATGTTTCTACAAATATTACAATATTGTTTTTGATTGATTTTGGGTAGTGAGATTTTTTTTTTAGGATTCGAACTGTAATGGCCTAAAACTAGGGTTCTAGTATTTTATGCTGTATTTTCTTTGTTGTTGTACTATGAGATCAGGGCCCTTTCCCTTTTGACTCAATAAAAATAGATTGATTTGGGGCCTAATTAATGGTTAAGAGTGTGTCAAATAATTTTCCTATTTTCTTAATTTCTTATAATGTTTATTTTTCTTGTTCCTACCATATAGATTCTATACGATATAACAAGTAATTTTATTGGACTTTTATTATTCTAGATTGAGTGGAGACTTTTATATTCCCTTTTTACGTACTCAAAAATAAAATCTAAATATTTTAGAATTATAGCTATTTTTAAATTGCATACAAAGAAAACTACATTTAGTTTTAGTAAAATTATATAAAATATCATCAATATTTGGGGACCAATATTCTTCTCTTCTATTAAAATTGAACTAAATCTATCAGTAGTAAAAAATAATTTTCCCATCTAAAATGTAATAAAAAAAATCCTATAAATCTTGGCTGTTATTATTAGTTTGTTATAAGAACTTGGCCTTTCAATAAGCACAAGAGTCAAAAAATAAATATTGGGAGTGAAAAGAAGACTGGAAAAAGATGTCAGTGACTATCCTTTGGCTGCAATGGACTGATGAGTTTGTATCCAACTCTTAAAGTATATCATAGCTAAATAACTTTGTAAAAAATAATTAGTCCCTAAGGTTCTAAAGCTAAATCTGTCAAATCCTTTTTCTTACCATTCAACAAAACTACTTATTACAATTATTATCAGTTGTCATCCTTAACATGGAAATTGAACTAGGCTTACATACAAAGGTAAAAAAATCATAATTATAATTAATTATACCTGAAAATTTTTAACAAGCTTATACAAAAATTAATACTTTTTATTGAAAATTGAATTCATTTGATATAACTTATTTTTAATTAACATTTAAAATTAAGTGATTTTAATTTTTAAAAGATTTAAGTTCAAATTTATGTATTTTATTAATAATTATTACAAACATATAATGGTATTGATATGACAAAATATTTTTACAAACCATGCATGAGTTCAAAGGATATAAAGTACTAACATGTGATAAACACATTATACTAACAGTTAAATATTAAAAGAAAAATAAAATGGCTAGATGTAAAGAAGAGGGGTCAAATCACCCAAACATGAGGAAGGTTGCAAGAGCTTCTATAGATAAAACTTCCTCTGAACTATACACATGAAAGACCAAAGATAACTATTATGGTGCCTTATTAGGGGCTACTTGTAGTCAAATGCCTACTTTGGTGTTTCCATCTCCACAAACAACCAAGAAAAATTAGAAAACAAAAGACATGAAAAAAGACATAAAAGAGAACACTATTGTATGAAATTAGGAGAAAAAAGCATTCAGTTTATTCCCAAAAATATTAAATGGTATAAATTACTAATCTCCCAAAAAATTAAGAAAAACTATCCAAAGGAAGAGTTGTCTTTACACAAATATTGGGAAAAATGAAAATTAACCTCAAAATCTTTAATGTTGATGTTGCATCTAGCAATGAGAGCTTCGAAAGATAAATAGGTCATTGTACATGAGGGAGAAAAGCAATAACTTTGAAGAATGTTTTAGAGAATCTAAGAGATTTTGATCAAATGTGTGGGTGGAGGCAAAATAAAACTTAAAATTTTGATATAGTAGCAACTTCAACTTTTCTCTGACATCTAGGTAGGGTGAAAAAGGAGTTAAACTACCAAAGTGTAGAAAGTTCAATTATCCAATAGAAATTCCAATCATATATTTTTACTCAATGCCTGTGTGGTGCATTGACTTTAGTACATGGTGCACTTGTACAAGGAAAATTGAACTAGGAAGTCATATTTAATTAAATCAAGGATTGCATTGAATGATTATATTTTATTAACCTAAAGAAGGCTTTTGTTTGATGTGAAATTGTCATATGTATGCAATTAATGAGATTACATATTTCTCCTATTTTAGTGAGTATATTGATTCTAGTAAATGTGTGAGATAAAGTAGAGAGAGTTAGAAATAATTTTATCTAGAATGTGTAGAAAATGGAGAGCAAGATATCCATATGGACTTGTCCCTAGGTAAGAGAATAATATTGGGATGTTATGGTGTATATTTACGACAAACATAATAGTTGTAGACAAATATGTAGGAAAAAAATAGACATTGAAATCTCTTAAATAGATAAAAGATATGATAAGTGTGGCTTGCGAGTTTTGTTATGTTAAAGATCATATGATATTATAACATTCACGTGATCATTGAAAGCTACATTAGAGGATAATAAAAATAAAAAATAGACACTTGAGGTAGTCTAGTAGGGTTCTCCCAAGACAAATCAAGTGAATTTACAAAAAGACAACATAATTTAGGCATATTAGTAGAATTTGGGAGGAATTAATATATCATTATATGGTAATGATAGGACCCCTTTGAATGATTTTCATAAGTTCAAAATGTATTATATGGAAACCGAATAGTCCATAAGATAAATATATCGATAAAATTAAGATCTAGTGCTTATTGCTGATTTCATTCATCATGCATGGGTCTATACACACTCTTAATTATCTTTATAAGTTTGGAATAGTTGAGCCACTTTTAAACGAATCATTCTTTTATAAATCAACCATCATTCTAATAATTTTTCAGCTTGTTAATTTAATTATTTTAATTTTTTAATAATTATATGTAATACCTTTTTGAGATGCTTAAAGTTCTAATCATGGGTAAGTGCAAGAAGTTGAATCCACTTCTAAGGGAACTTTTTGCGTGCAAAAGACACTTTTGGTGAAGATGTTTTCTATGGAATTTTATCACAAAATTAAAACCCATTAAAGATATGATTGCTTAAATTAAAAATATAATATTTTGGTTTAGTGAAACTAATTTTTCTATTTTACAAATAATTTCTAATAAAAAAGGTAGATAAGCATGAAATAATAGGTTTTCTTATTTTTGTAATAACTTCAATTTTTTTACATTTTTTGAAAAATGAATTATATGACATCAAACTACAGACAATTCTTTTCACTTCGAAAAAAAATAAAAAATTCAAAAAATAATGAGTTTAGGTCAACTTATGTTTGCCATACACAATGGGTTTTCAAAACATAAATCACACCCAATAAAAAAGTAGTAGAAAAATATTTATTAAAAAATAATTACAAAAAAATAAGGTCATCAATCTTATTTGTCTTAAAAATCATATCTCAGGACTCAAAAGAAAACTTTCATTTGGAAAAACCTTGCGAAAATCAATTTTTATTATCCGGGTATTAATATAAATTACATATTTAGAAACTAGATTTTCAATACTACATTTCTTATTACTACCATTTTTAAAGATTCAACCTTTAAGTGCTTCAAATTTTGAGGTCAATTCCAGAAAATAGGGAAAATAGGTCCACTTGAGGTTAATTATGTTAATTTTTAAATTAATTGTATGTAGTACCTTTTTTGACAACTTTGAAGTTCTAGTCATAACCATATGTTGCGAGATGCTATGAACTACTCATAATTGTAATATATTTAGCAAAATTGGAATTCTATAGCATTATTTTTATTTTTTCATTTTGTGTACTTTTAAAAACACAGTTATAACAATAATGTGAGTTCCTAGATACAATTTTTGTTGACCTTCAACATCGACAATCAAAACAAAATTACATCCTTGATGCGGGTTGTGTCTTTCTTCCTTCTATTATAGATTAAGTGTCACAAAACCAATTTCTACTAGATAGTGAAAAAAATGCATATCTTATTATGACATGTAATATTGCACTCTATTCATGATGTACCATTCAATATGGAATTCAATTTAATGATTCTCATTTTACATCAACAAATTTGAGCCTTATTTTAGCAAGATACTATTTATAGAATTGGGCTGATAATAATTTTTAATGCTAATTTCAAATTATTTTTGTCCAAGAGACGTCTTTGTCTATAAGAACTCCACCAAGTATCATATTGAAATAGGTCCTCTTGAGATGCACTTAATGTAGAATACGTTCTTGCTCATTCATACTTGTTTTCTTCGAGGCTTTAGCATATCTTTGCAAATGACTAAACTTTATATAAGGTCTCTAAGTTAATGGTTTCGATTTCACTTATGATCTCATATTTTTCTTACATAACATGTGTTTGTTTATTTGCCTAATAATACTCTCATGGCGCATTTAGCATAACTTTTCACATGATAAAACTTTACATAAGATCTCTAAGTCAATGGTTTCTATTCCACTTTTGATCTACTTTTTAATAGATGACTCCTATTGGCATATCTTCTAGTGCTTCATGACGACATTCACTAAGTTACGAAATTTATCTTATGAAATTGGAACATCATCTTTATAAATGTTACAATTTGACCTTTCATTTATGTATTTTTACTCCCAACAATAATAATCATAGACCAAACAAAAGAATACGGTCTTAAAATTATGAACTATAAACCCTAATCTTAATTTTAACAATATTCTATATTCCTACTTGCAATATAATATACAATTATATTATCTGTATTTTATCTACAAGAATAATTCTCAAAAAAATATGTTTCTTTTAAACGAGAAACACTCATAATTTCTTTATAGAACACTCTTATAAATATAATATATTTAATAAGAAAAATATTTTTTTAAAAAGAATTTCCAAAAGTGACAACAATGTTTTAGTTAATATCAACTCCATATAAACTCCAAATGAATGCGGAGAATGTGTCTATGATGGTAGCATGTGAGCTGAACTCCGACGTAATAATAAGAGCAACTACTCTGGATATTGCAAGAACAAGTAAAAGATACGGAGTCAAGATGAATTAGTCCTTCCGCGAAGTAGTTAACATTTTGGCTGTTACCTCTCAGGTCGAATAAAGTCTTCATCAGTTCCAGATTACTAAAGTAATGGTGTGAAAATCAGCATTATTATAAGAATGTGAAGAATGCGTCTAAGGCAGGAGGTTCGATAAGCATATGCAGCAGGGCAGGGAGAAGATAGAATATTTCAACAGTGATCAAAGAGTGTGGAGAATAAGTCTGCGGCAGCAGGTGAGTTGAGCTTGAGATAAGCAGCCACTTGGCCGTATCCAGAAGAGCCACAACTAACTCCGGAAGCATAATAAAATAAACATATGAAACGAATCAGTCCTTGAGTGGCAGTGAACGTTTGGGCTATATAAAGCGTGTAATGGGATTGTAACACACCATTTCAGTTTCCCATTTCCTTAGCTCTTGTGTCGGCTTCTTCTGTGTTTCTATCATAATGGGTAACCGGATGATTTACTTGACGCTGAGACTTGTTCTGTTGATGTGCTGTTACACAAACAGTGTAATGGCAGCGGATTCCGACCCCTTGCAGGATTTCTGCGTTGCAGACATGGAAAGCAAAGGTGAGTACATAACATTATACATTATTAGGGGACTTTCTAACATTAAAGTGATTTGCTCATTAGAAAGAGTTACTCACAGATTGATTTGATTTGAACAGTTTTGGTGAACGGATTCGTGTGCAAAAGCCCAATGGCAGTTTCAGCAGAGGACTTCTTCTTCCGGGGACTTGGGCAGGCAGGGAACACCGAGAATGCAGTGGGCTCCAACGTAACCATGGCGAGCGTAGTGCAGATACCGGGCCTGAACACGTTCGGAATATCGCTGGTCCGCATCGACTTCGCAGTGGGTGGGATAAATCCTCCTCACACACACCCAAGAGCCACCGAAGTTCTCGTTTTACTGGAAGGCCAGCTTCTTGTGGGTTTCATTGACACCACCAACAAGTTCTTCTCCAAGACTCTGGAGAAGGGAGATGTGTTTGTGTTTCCAAAGGCACTTGTGCATTTCCAGCAGAATGTGGGGCAACAAAATGCAGTGGCCATCTCTGCTTTGAGCAGCCAGCTTCCGGGAGTTCAGGTCATTGCCAATTCTCTGTTTGCAGCGAATCCACCCCTCCCCGGTTCCGTACTCAGCAAGGCCTTCCGCATCACCCAGGAACTTGTGGATTACATTGTCAAGCTATTCGCCTAAGCTTCCGAAAGCTTAATTTGCTGTGATTTATTCAATAAAACTACAGCTAAGAGGAGTGACAACTTGGGAAGACCATGCTTATCACATCCTTCATTCTTACTCTCTAATAAAACTACTTATTATCGTCATGGCCGCGTTGTTGTCTATTACATTACATGGGAATTGAACCATAACCTTTTGTGGCTACATTATAATTAATTATAATTATAATTAACTATCATTATAATTGAAAATAATAATTATTAATTACATTTATAATTATAATTATGAGTTTAAATAGAAATTGCAATTTAATTTTTTTTTTAATATCTAAATAAACTTAAAATTAATCTTTAAATTTATATTCATTTTATTATAATTATTAGTGTACAACATGTTTCACTTTCCTTACATTTATTTAGAATCATTCATTTTAAGTATTTAGAATCATTCAAGAGAATTCTAAATTATGATATTTTTTTACTTAAAAAGTATTTAATACTTTATAAATTATTATTTTTATATGGATTGTGAATAAGGACAGTCAAAGGGCTTCACTTGGGCACAAGGATTTGTCTAACACTTCAATCCTTGCACAATGATCCCTCAAATATTCTATTTAACACCACCATGAAATAATCTTAATTGTGACATAAAAGAATGAATAATTGTGGGGAAGCCAATAGTTAGAAACAAGATTATAACATGAAAATGAATATCACAATATGAAAGCTCATAATTATGCTATAGATTACATCATTTACCATAAGATGACTTAATCCATATATACTTCAAGAGAGTGGAACCATATACTTGACTTCTTTAGTTGATATAATATTCTAGAGTGCAACAATTTAAGTTTTATTTTATCAATGCCATAATTGATGATCTACGGAAACTGATAACCTCTATTTTTAATTCAAAAGTTATTCATCATTTGAGTGGATTAAACAATTAATATTAGTCTAAAATCCAATTCATTGCTAATTGAATGTTAATAATTATTTTGAAGATGTTACTCTTATATTCATATTCATTTTGGTTAATTGGATTCATATAACTAGTCTTAGAGCTTTACCTCTGTTATAATTTAGATTTAATATTTTTTATTTTTATAAATTTGTAATAATTACTCAAATAAATAAACTATCCTTTTATTTTAATGATTTGTCTACACTAAAATATTTGGTTTACGCAATGATTTTAATGAATCACTCATCTTCAACTTAGAATCTTTAAAGGCTAATCTAATTAAGGTTGAAAAGAAGAAGGGAAGAGTGAAGTTTTAAGAAAAATATTCAAAAGTGAAAACATATATCAAATTGAAATAATGAATATATACATGTATCTTCCTTATATCTACAAGCTTACATTGAATAGAAGAAAGAAATGATAATTCTAGTCAGAATCTAGATTTTATAAAGAAATTGTAGGTTTAGAAGTTCTAGTAATTGGGGCTTCCAATTTTTTTGATTGAGTTGGTAAGGAAAGGGCCTTGATCCGAGAGAATAAAGTTTCTAGCACATTATAGTTATACCTCAGACTATTATAGTCTGAGGATTGAGAACCCTGTAGCAACACAAATTAACCAAAAACCCTGAACATAGCAAAAGAAACAACATATTAACATACCTACTTATGTCAATGTAACCTTTACAGTTATAACCATAATTAAAAAAATGTGACTAAGATAGTTTTTAGCCCTCCACATAACTAACAAGGCAGTCTCAGCCTGAAGGCCATAAGCATAAAGATTTAACAGTAAACAATTTGTAACCATAAAAACCATAAACACCCCTAAAATTAACACCCTACATAACATGAACCAAAGGAAAAAGCCCTCAAGTACTAGTATCTTTAGAATCATTATTTTTTAGAGATAATCTCCTAGTTCTTTGAGAAATTCTTTAATTTCATAGTCTACTCTTCGTTCTCCTTTTTCTCCTCATGATCATCCTTTTCCCGATTGCTTTATGATTTTCTCTTTCCCTTGTCTCTTATCTTAATTCTACTTTGGCCTACAACCATAAAAAATAATGATTTCCTCATTATACCACTAGTTATCCTTTAAAGGGAAGAAATAACCTGATCAAATAGTTATTTGGTATTCTCTAAGGAAGAAGCGTTATCTTGCATGGCCATAACTCTTCTTTTTAAATTATCAATTGGTTAATTGAAATTAATACCTGAGTATCTTTTTCCCCGGAATATTAGGGGATACGGGAGCCTCACCACAAATATTAGTTTCTATGGGGGTAGGGGTGGCACAATCTCTATGCATTACCCCTTTATAGCCAACCAAATTAACTATAATGTCCATATATTTCTCTTTAATTTCAACTTCAAAGTCTTCTTTCTCCCCTTATAATCTTTAGCATAAGAGTTATCTGAAGACTACTCCTTTGGCTCATATTCAAAGTCCGTCTCAGGGATGTTTTCCTCTTGAATTTTCTTTCTTTTTAGATCCTTTTTAAAAAACCTAGCCAACCTTCTCGCCAGAGCTCATAACATGTTTGGTATCCTCCTATGTCTCTATTTCCTCTATCCTCTATTCATTATCTATAATTTTCACAAGAAGAGTGATCATTTTCGTACCTTTCTTCTCCTCATCTTAGTTGGGCTCATTTTAATCATAGAACCTCTATACTTTGGAGGGGTGATATCTAATATATCAGCTTCAAGGTGTTTATGACAAGGATATTAGTGGCTTTATATTTCTTCTTAGGGTTAGTGTTTTCTAGAAAAGGATTTGTTTCAATGAGTTCAATATGGATATAACTACGAGGGGGTTCAATTTGTTGGTTAGCTTTAGCCTAAAGATAGGAGATAAACTTGCTCCTAAAAGGGGATTTATCAAATTCATGTTGGTATAGGACATACATTAGCCCTTGCTGCAGAAGGTGGAAGCCCCTTTGGTTATACTGCTACTTAGAGATGAAAATAAAAAAATGATAAATTAATATTTTGCCCATTCCTAATGTGATTCAAAAGAAGAAAATGGTAGGCATGGAAGGTCATGTATATATACCTTCTAAGGTGAAATATTTTATTACATGTTAGCGGAAAAGATCGTAAAAAGAAGGGAGAATGAATCTTTCACACCCACATTCATTTGAAATGATCATGAACTTCTCACCTTTTTAAATAATTTCTTCATGTATGTCTTATAATCTTCTGAGCTCCACTCTTCAGCTTCCTCTCCTTCAAATTTCGGCCCTACAACTTCAATAATTGGATCTGGCATGACTTGGAACTTTATGCTACGAATGGTGATAAAACCCTTCTTCCAAGAGTTGCAAAACTTTATCAATAGGATTTTGTTACAGCCCCTCATGTCCCAGAAGTGGGTAGTGAGCTCCACCCTTGTAAACAAATTCTAGAGATATTAATTTTGCATAACTTCCTTATAATATTTTTGGGTTTGGATCTCTTCAAAGGGCCACCCATAACTATCAAGTTGGAAAAGTGAAGATTCCAAGTGTTCATCTAGTAAGGCCCATGACACACAATGGTACTATAATTCAAATAATCTGTTTGCTTTTAAACTTGTTCCCACATGGTGCCAAGTTTACACTATCATTGACAAACTGGTTAGTCTTCGCTCCAAAGTATGACAGGGAAAAAGTGCCAATTGATGAGGACCGAGGGCATCCTCCTTCTGCTTGGAGCTCCACATCACTCAGGTGGGTATTGCCTCATCTGCACACTCATGACTCTTCTTGATGACTGAAAGGCCTGTAGATGTATTATTGTTGAATAGTTACCAGACTCCTATAGGTATCCTGTACCCCAATGAAACCAAATCTGATGCAATAACCTTCTTGCATGTAACGAGTCTGAAAACCAGAGACCTACACTAACAACATGAGAGGGAAAGGGTGGGGCTGAATGGAAATGATTTTAAATGGATAGAAGGGACCCCTGAGATACCCTAAGTCTCTCATAGACCAATGCCTTATCCAATGGGCCACAAAGTCAAATACCCTACTGCAAGAGAGAACTATGAAATAAGGAAACAATATATTCAATGTGTTGATGCCTTACATCAATCACACACCATGACCAAACCTCAACTTAACACCCACCTATGTATTTAAGTATGTTATTATCCACTGAAAGGATTTTAACCCTCCACTTAGAAGAGACCTATAAATAAACAATACATTAACCAGCATCCACTGGAAGACAAGCATGAAATATCTTTGACACCTCAGCTCATACATACATAAAAACTAACCCTGAACCAGTTATCCCTGTGAAGACAACTCCACTTGCAAGCACATAGGCAGTGCAAACAGAAAAACCAGACACCCTTGATGCATGACTAATGAATTCGGAGTTCAAATGGAGATAGTTTGGTAACAGTAAAAATATATTAAATTATCATACATAACACAAGTTTGTTACAATATGAATTGTATTCTCTGAACTAGCAAGAGAAAGAGGAACACTCTATATGTAGAGAGAAGGAGAAAAATCTACAGGAAAAGGACCCTTCACTGGAACTGACAAAAATTTAGAACCCTGGACAAGTAAAAAATTTGACCCTTTATACCATTAGCTACCATGGAAACCCATAACAGGTTGCAACAAGCTACAGATAGCTAAGACATAGGTTACAATAGCTAAACCAATCGCTTCCCACCAAATAGGGTTGTTTGTGCATTGAATTCCATAAAAATGGTACCCTTTGTTGCTGGAAACTCCAGAAATTCAAATTCAAACTGCAACAGTCACCATACACTTCACGGGCCTGTGTTCCTCAACTGTTTGCCCCTAGTTGCGCAATCACACGGTCATCAACTTAACCACCACAGGAATTTGGGCTATATATGTGCTTGGTTGCATGATCGCAAGGCACCAAACTAACCCTTGTGATCATGCGACTGTGGTCTCCTAGCCACGGTCAATGATCACAAACCCCATTGAAAATTCTTTGGCCACCTCATAAATCCCTCGGCGAATGAAAAATAGGCATGTCAGCAGGATGGCACCGTGGACCCACACAACTCCACAACTGCAACATTATAACAGTTGTCGCATGATCGCATAGCTAGGAGATGGGCTATGCGAACATGAGACAAACCTCCACGTAACTACCATGTCACCGAAAACACCGGCCCCTCTTTATCTGGCGAACTGGCAACCGAAGCACTTTCGCCAGTTCGTGAAATACTTTACAGCATCACCAAAAAACTTAGCGACTATGCGACCACTGTTCGCCAAGTCGCCAAGCAAACTAGTGAATCACCTTTTTATTGCGTGAATGTGCGAACACAATGAAGTTTTGTCAGCACTACCAGATCCTTATCCACTCCACCAAACCTCTGACCCCACCTGGGTCCTCTTGATGCCACCTGTTATCATGCCATTCACCGCAACCGCTGGGTCACCTGACACAGGACCCACCACCCAAAAAAGCCTTACCTTTTGGGAAGATCGGATGGTGGGCGCATGATCACAAAGGGGAGGAATATTCCTCATGATCATGTGGCAACCGTAGATCTCATCTGCATTGTTCCTCCACTTTGAGAAATACCGGGCCCACCAACTAACTATCGAACATTCAGCGACTACGTGACAAACCGTTCACCAAGTCATTGAATGTTAGCTGATAACTGCCAAACACTCAGAGATCACGTGAATAGCAGTCACTGAGTCACTGAAGGTTAGGCACCTAACCACTAGAAATAAGAGATTGCACGACTAAAGAGAAATAGACCGCCCGCCAGGTCACTGAATGTTAGGCACCTAACTGCCAGAAATAAGAGAATGTGCGACAACATAGTTGCCAGGTCACCGAATAAAAGATATAACCACCAGAGAACTAGAGATTCAGTAACATAGTCGATCCAAGACCGGGCCCCACAATCCATCGCACCTACGCAGTTAGGACCAAGGTTGAAAACACATAAAGTATTCGACATAGAGAATGACCGAAAACACACAGAGTTTTTGACGCCAAAGGATAGCACACAAAAGTAGGAAGCACAGGGTTGAAAACAACACACAGGTCAAAAATAACAAGGGTTTCACATAGACCGAAAACATCATGGATTTTCAGAAACACTGTGGGTTTTTGACATTGTTTCCGGACAACCTTAGAACTTGAATAACTTTCTAGATTTTGCAATTCAGCACGTGCAAATTTGACTGGAGCAAGGTGAAACATTGAAGAACACAGGGCAAAGGGCACTTATCAAAAACATTTGCAAGGAAGAGGCCATTTTCATTGGATTTTTGCATTGATTGGAAAATGGCCTAACATAATCCTTTACACGCTTTTTCTGAAAAACTCTCAATACTTCTTTATAAAAAATTTATAAAGACATTCCATATTCCATGATATTATCTTGATTTGTCACTAGGTTTTGTAAGTTTTTAGGTCAAAGGAGTTGTTACAAATCCTAGGAGTGATAAATTAATTTTTCTTTAAGGTTATTGGATCCTTGAGTTCTTCTCCTATCTCTTGGGGTTGACAATGACTAAGTATTATCTTTATTACCAATAATATCTTCCAAGATACAAGAGCCATCAACTCTAATACCTATAGGAGGAATCTTTAGGTTGGACTGTAGCTTGACATCCAAATAGGTGTCCTTAGACTAAAATTCACACCCATGAGTCCTAGATAGATTAAGATCCACAATCATCTTATTCAACTCATCATCATAGGGTTTGTTTGAGGAATGAAGAGATTGGGTCTTCTCATCATAGTTTTTCTCTTTATTTTTTCTTTCTCTCTTTATTATTATTAATCTCAACTTCTTTGACATGATTTGAGTCTTAGATACCATAATCTTCTCCAAATTAGTATTTTCAAGATGGATCCCTTGTTTTGCCTCATATGTTGAGGTAGAAAAGCCACATGGATACTTTTCCTTGATTGATCTTACAAATTTAATGCCTACATGTATTGAAGAAGGTGTTTGCAATTTCTTTTCTCCCTTTTGTGTTTCTTTCTTTTCTTAATTTATTATTTCATGTTCATTTTTAGGCTTTTGGAACTTGCAAACAAATACTAAGGTGGTCATTTTTCATAGATCTATTAAAAGATACTAGCAGTATCATACTCCAAATGTTTCTCCGAAGATCTATACTTTGACTAGAGGGTGATATAAGAAGTGATCAAGTTGACTATAATATTGATATTAATTATAGAAAAAAGGAGCCCATAATTTTACTAAGTTATTCTAACCAGCACCAAAAGAGAACCAAAGGAATCTATTATTCCCTTGAAAACTTTAGAGTTCTAGAACTCTAGAGGGAACCCTAGATGTTGAATAAAGTTTGGGGTAAGACCATATAAATCTCTTTGGGCATAAAAACCTAGTTTCTATTTATAGAGAGATAAAATATTATGGTGATTTCTACCATAATTTCATAGGCCACTAGTGAGAATATAAATCACGTCTTCCTTGTTACCAAAGATAAAGAAAAAGAGGCTATTAGCTAGAACATTAATTTTAATAGGATAAAACCACAATAGTGGGTTACACTTTTTTTTTCTAAATGGATCCTTAAGACTCTCTCTCTCTCTCTCTCTCTCTCTCTCTCTCTCTCTCTCTCTCTCTCTCTCTCTCTCTCTCTCTCTCTCTCTCTCTCTCTCTCTCTCACACACACACACACACACACACACACACACACACACACACACACACACACAAGTTTATTGATTATTCCCTTGGGATTTCCTCTGTTTCTAGTTATTTTAACTAGGTCCCCTTAAGGCTCTATTAAGATATTTTATTTTATTTTATTTGCAGCCGTAATTCAAGTGACAGATGAGAATGTTAATCTAGCTCAAAGGTTGAAGAGAAAAATTAATCATAAAAGAACAGATCATTTAATTGAAATGGATATGGAAAAATTGAGATATTATGTTAAATAACCTCCAAAATCTACGAAGAGGGCATGAATAAAAAGTCTAACGAAAAAATTGTACAATTTGAGAATCTTGATACACGTGAAAAAATCCAATTATTATCAATTTCACTTCTTAAAGATGAGTTAAAAGAGCCATTAATTTTTTTTGGTATAGAACTTCAATGAAAAAGATGAAATCATCTAAAGTACGAAAAGATATTGTTGAAAGTGTTAAGGAAGGTTTGCATTCCATTGGGAAAATAGCTAGATATATAGGTAAGTCCATTTCAAGAAGAGTGATATTGACTTCTTTTTTAAACTTAAACATTTCCCAAAAAAGAAAAATCAAGGTTCAATTTCATCTCATATCAGGTATAGTAGGAAGAAAATATGACATTATTTGAAAAGAATAATCAACTTGGATGATACTACATTGGAAGGCAATTGGGTGCTAATGTGTAGAGCTCCTCGCTCTAATAGGATTGATGAAACAATTAGGAACTTGATTACTACATTTTAGACTCATCATACTCATCCATCATCAAATAGAAGAGATTTTATCTAGTAGAGGATTGGGCTTAAGGAATATTTGCACCACACCAAAAATTGGTTGGACTCCACACAACATGAATTGTATCTCTCATTTTGTTTTTGATAGATAAAGTAGCAAGAGGGTGCTGGCCTGAGGAACAAAGGACTAGTAGCACATTAATAGCACATTAATATCTCTCATTTTGTTATTCAAATCCTGACATAAACATTGGATTTGAATAATGTTTGAAATATTAAAGCCATATTTTGTGAAGATAAATAAATCTTTTGAAACTTGTTGTTGTTGTTGAATCATATTGAATTTGATCTCTACTACCAAGGGTTTTGAAAGATGATAGAAGAAAGCAATGGTTCTCAACATACTTTTTCTAAATGACCAAGCCAATTCATAACATCAATCTCATGTCAAAAATGAGATGATCATGTAATAGGTGAAATAGTTTGCATAAGAGGAACCTGTGAAACATGTGAGAATTTGGCTAAATTTCCTTTTAAAGATAAAGATACTAACATTACACACATGGTAAAATGTAAGAGTTACAAGTAAATAAAGTCTGAAATAAAAGTTGGAAAAGAATCAACAAGGTTGGAATATGCTGAGGAAGAAATACCTCTTGCAGAATTTATGACAATTTTTTTAAAATTGATTCAACCATATGTATGACATTCTTTTTTTCCTAAGTAGCAAGAAGAACAGTTCCAAACACTAAGATAAACTTTCCCACCTAGAACAATTTTATCGGTTGTTTTTGATAGAAAAAAGTAGCAAGAGGGTGCTGGCCCATACAAAGACTAAAAGCACATTAACAACATATTAATGGAAATAGCCAAATAGAACAGTAAAGCAGCAAAACCAATCACACTTGCCTCTATCAAAAACATAACAAAGCTAACTATCCAAAAAATGAAAACAAGCCTAAAGCTATTAATGTTCAGAGTATTACTAATCCAGAGCCACACAGGGCTAGTATCAAAACAATAAAAGTTAACAAAGTCCCTACACACAACACAGGGGAAAATCGAATTGTAATTTACCAAAATAAAAACCTCCATAAAAAAAAATATTTTTTTTCCCACAACTGCCTAGATAGCAGAGTGTTGGACCATTCCTCCTAAAGAAATTGGAAGAGATCTTTGTTATCTTCATCCTCCGCCAGAGCACCACCAGCCAGTTTTTCTTGCACAAGACACATAGTAGTAGCCGAATTCCTCATAATTTTTATGGAAAATTTATTGGTCAATTTGCAGTTATCCTCCAACCTTTGCATGTTCTTCTTGAGGTCCTCAATGTCTTTGTCTAGCTTCAAAAATTTCTTTTTGAGGGTGCCTCTAAAGCAAGTCACCTCAGGGGGAGCTATGTTGTCTTTGGGAATAGACTCTCCATTCAAGGTCCCAAGGGTGAGGCTCACGGGGGGGGTGGGGATAATGGGGGTATTCAAAGTATTCTAGGGGCTAGAGGGGGGGTGGGTGTCAACCCTTGAGGGGCTAGTCAGATGGTCAGAAGAATCATTCAAGGATTCAGTAGAAGGTGAATCTTTCCTGGAAACCTCATGGGAAGTAGTTTTCTTGAGCCTAGACTTACATTGCACTTTAGCAATTCTGCTTGAGCGCCTATGACCAGTACCACTAAGGTCCACCTCAATGTTAACCTGACTATCCATGCATTTCTTCATTTTATGTTTATGGTCAGTGTCGTGGGTGCTTTTAGACTCAATTTTGAGGTCCATAGAGTCAGAGATGTAGGAATCCTCCTGACCAGTTCATTCCTTGTGGGGGTTTTTTCATTTCTTTCCTTCGACCACAATAGGTTTGGTCTCTAAGCAATTTGGAGGGAGTGAGAAGAGGACTAGGTAGGTTTGGTAGCTTTGGCTTGAGAAAGATCCTAGATAAATTCCTAAATTATAGGAGGGGGTTGGGGGGCCGAGCAGATGGCTTTGTGAAACTGATAGAGATGGAGGAGGAGGCCCTGATGGAGAATGGGAATAGGTTTGTCTAGATTATCCTTGATATCCAAAATGTTGCTCTCAATAGAATGCAGAAGGTAAAAAGGAATAGACATCAAATCCTTATTTCTAATATGGTTTAGAAAAGGAAGGTGGTAATAGTAGTAGATGGTGAACTTACCCTCCAGCGTGAAGTACTTCATGATGATGAGACAAATTTTAGGCCAAAACTCAGGAAGGTCCTCTTTGTTAAAGCCCCCCTGTTTCTTCAGAGGTTGCTCACCCTCCCATAAGAACTGGTTGAGGCTAGTGAGGTCCGAAGTCCAGCTAGCTTTTTTGTATTTTCTCCCTGTCATAGGAAGCCCTATAGCTTTGGTGATAACTTCTTCATTAAGTTGAAAGTGAATGCCTCCCACTGAGACCTTCCTATTATTCCAAGTGGAGATGAACTGCTTCAAAATCTGCTCATCATGTCCTCCTTTCATATGCTCCATGAAACCCCAAATCCTGCACTCCTTACAGTAATGAGCGACCAAAGCATCATTGGAAAAGGACTCATCAATCTTATCAGGTTCAATGTGAAGAGTATTTCCCCCCATTTCAAAATCCTGGTCCACCAGCATCAAGGAAGCCAAAAAACATGAAAGTCAAGTAAAATTGCAGACATTGGAAAACCTCTTGTTTTGATGAAACTTTCCCAAAATTGGGTTATACATAGAGTGCTAGCTTTGAGGAAATCTTTGGGGAAAGCACACCGTACCACTAGATCTAATGGATCTGAAGGTTCCTTTATTAACAATACAATCGAGGATATGCTTGCTGTCCAGAATTACCAAGTAGGCATCTTGATTCAAACAGCCTTTACATCGCACATTTGGAAAGTAATTATCAACTTGCATGGGGTAATGGGAGCACATTTTAATAATTTCAAAAATCTTATGAACACACCGGCACGTGATCCAGTAGGATTGCAAATTAATCATGACAGTGGAGCACATTAATTCAAACTCTTTTCCTCACTGATGATTTTCTGAGTCATCAAGGGCAGGTCGCTCACCCCACTCCAGCTAGTGAGTTTTTGCTGATGTAAGCCAATTGTAGCCAAAGAGTTAGCAACTTAATTTCCTTCTTTGTACATGTGTTCAATAGTGCAGTGTTGGAAGTTGTTCAGAAGAGCTTTGATTTCCAGCAGGATGGGTTTGGTCTACCATCCCACACTGACCTCACTTTTGACAGCCTAAATCACCACTTTAGAGTCTCCTTCAATAGCCAAGTGTCTTATGTTTAGATTAATAATGGTTTGAATTCCCCATAAAAGGGTTGTTCCCTCAGCTTGGGTAATAGTGCCATTATTAACAGGACTAGCAAAATCAATCAGCCAATTTCCCTTGTAGTCACGATGGATCCCACCACCACCTTGACCCTTAGTGTTAATAGCACCATCAAAATTTAATTTGATCCATCCTCAAGTAGGGGCCATCCATTTAGTGGCTTTTCTAGCTAATTTCTTGGTGTCATCAAATTGAGAGAACCCCACTAGGATATTCCATTTATCAGTAGTTCTAAGCTCCTAGGCATTGGGGAGGGTAGAGGGGAGCTTCCAATTGGCCACCTAAGTATTCTCACACATAATTTTGGTACCTATCTGGAGACAGGTTCTAGCGGGGGTACTCTCATCTCTAAATATCCAATTGTTCCTTTCCTTCCAGATCACCCAGCAGACATGGGGGGGTATCATACGCTAGAGTAGTTGGAGTAGAGGATGATTGGAAGGAGATTGCTAGTAGCTGAATTGATGCACATCCCAACCAATGACCCATAGGACCCCCAAGTTGCCAATAATCTCCTGCCAGATGCTACTAGCATACTCACAGTGGATAAACAGATGATTCACTATTTCTTCCTCTTTCATACATAGGGCACATCTATTTGTCATGGAGAAACCCCTTTTAACTAGGTTGTCTTGGGTTAGAACCTTCCCATGCATAAGTGTCCACCAGAAAAAATTAATTTTTGGTGTGAGTTGGGGAATCCAAACCTTCTTCTAGTCCTCCATGTTACCATTCTCGTTAAGCAACATATTTTAGGCAAATTTAATAGAGAACTTCCCCATCTAAGTGGAGGCCCATAAGATAGTATCTTCATGGTCCGAAGTTCTTGTTATACACTAAGTTTGCACCCTTGTTTCAAGCTCTTGTAGTCTTGATAACCTAGTATAACATGGGAATCATCTCCAGGTGTGGGACCTATGCTAACTTAGATGAGACCTCCAGGTTCTATGCTGGTTCCCTTTGGATAATCACCTTAATTTTCTTCTAGAAATGAAAAGTAAATCTTTTGAGGGAAAGGGATAGATGGAATGCTTGGAAAGGGAAATGACTAAAAGAAAACTACCTACTAGGTGATACACTGAAATTAGGGTTTGGATCTCAGTATAGAGGAATGGAGTCAATGAAAGGCTTAGGTCTAGTAGGTCACAACTTACTGAATAGACTTGCATAAGTGTTTCATAGGAGGGTCTGAACATAAGACAAAACCTATGACCTACAAGTAGACATTCACTTCTGCAACTGAATGTAGGATTGATACAAGACTATTAGGGGGCTGAAGTATACCCACAAAAAAATATAAATTATATCAAACACAATAACACACAATTATAGAAAGTAAGAGGGATCAAGAACCCTGAGATATGACTGAAAACATCATATACTTTAATCCAATAAGAGATAATTCAGAAAAGGAAGCATAGGGACATGAAGAATTGTCACAAAATACCTCTGCAATGTTTAAAAAATCAATGAAAGATTTTCAACTATATAAGCTAGCAGGTAGAAATGATAGCACAGATGACCCTTAAGAAAAGTGAAATTCTTTTACAATTGTCCAACTCTGAGCACTAAGGCTCCAAAAATACAATATATAGATCTCTAAACAAGCGGGAGAAAAACCTAACTAGGGTTACAGATTTACAATGGAATAACAAACCCTAAATCAATCAAGTCTGATCATAAATGTTATTTCTACAAAATTATGGCCGATCAGACCTCAATTTTGTGTGCCCATCCCTGTACTACATTAACCTACAGACAAGCAACCTGGATTCACCCACTTTCTTGCACAAAGTCTTGCCATGAATGCATAACTAGTACCTTCTGAGACAAGAAATGACCCATGATAGCCACCCAGACCTCCTCATCATCTTCATTTAACTACAAATGTCCTGGAGACATAAATGCAGTGAACTACCTCGCCGCCAGTGGCCTACAAATTAGATACTGGTAAAAAGCCCTATTGGACACATTTGAATTTGAAAACTAATGGCTAGCTGATCATTTTAAAATGTGACCTTCGATATCCTTTGTCTCCTGACAGATGAACGACCACTATACGCTGAGAAAACAACTTTAAAACCCTTCTGATAGATCAAAACCACTGTGGAAGTCAGCAGCCAATGAGAAATGAGCAAATCGACGTGTCAACATATTTAGACCCACCTTGAGCCCTTCCTCCTTTAAGTCATTCGGCGACCATGTGATCAAAGAATTTTTTCTCATTCATGAAATCCTTCTCTTAACCTTGGTCTGGTCAAGTGATTCAGCAAACAAGGCATTTCATTGAATCACTGAGTCTTTTAACTAACCCTAGTTCCATTAAGAAAATGCAAGAAATCTTTTAGTCACCGAGTCGCTTAATAATTCATTAACCCTGGGCCCATTTTTCCACATGTCAACCTTTTATTCATTCCAGCCACTCCATTAGCAGACACCTCAACAAATTTTGACATTGGACCCCCTGCGATCGAGATTCCAATCTAACGGTGGGTGCATGATCTCATGGCCCCTGAATATTCTGTCAAATCATGTGCCAGCCACTAATCCCTTTAGAACTAGGACCCCACTAACACGTAGTTCCACCTGGAGATCCCTGTCAGCATACGACAACCAATCATCAGCAAGCACATAAGAAACACGTGGCACTGGACCCACTAACATGTCTTTATATTTCAGCCAACCATAAATCAGCATGTCACCCTGACCTGGCATTGGACCCACCTGACAAAGCTGAACATTTTGCAAATTGAATGGTGGGCATAAGATCACATGTGTCAGAAAAGGGCTATGCGAAGATATGCTAGCCATTGATCTTCATCCTACTGACATCCCTGCAGAGACTCTAACACGACCCCACTGACAAATCTTAGTCATCGCTATGTGGACCAATAGAAAATGAGCACATCAGCAAATGAGGACCCACCCACAAGGCTCTGACAACAAAGTGAAATTGATGGTCGACACATAATCTCATGGCTCTGACACAATGCATGAGATCATGCTCTAGCCATAGGATTAAAAGAGACACAATCTATCGGGCCCGCTCTGACAAGGTTACACATCACAATCCTCTAGCCAATCAGGAGCTTCCACATTAGAATACATGGCATCAGACCCACACAAGTTTGAAGCACTAACCAAAAGGGAAGATTGAAGGTTGTCTGAAGATCTCATGCTCTGACAACGGTCTATGCAAAGATATGCCATCCATTGATCTTCATCACTGGGACCCCCAGTAATCTGAGACCATCAAATCATTAAGTGACCATGCAACCAAAGGAAATGTTAACCACTCACTGAGTCACTAGCTATTTAGCAGTGACCGTGAAACATTGAGATATTACGCGAACAAGGCGTTCGTTGATTCGTCAAAAATGGAAGGTAACCGCCGAAGAACAAAAGGAATTAGTGACTAGCCAATAGGATAAAAGTGCACATGGGTTTTTTATGACTTAAGTGGCTGAGATAAAGTAACATGAAAATAGAAACTATCCTAGGGCTCTTTAGGGTTTTTGAACACCAACGACTACTTTTATGAATTTTTTAGGGTTTTAGCACCTAGCCAGAGACCTAAAAATAGTTACAAAGACCAGGGGAAAATAGATAAACCCATGAAATTTTTAGGGATGCTCGGCAAGGTAAAAATAGAGATGTCAGGATAGGCTCTAGCCAAATTTGCATGCACATGAAAATTGGGGTAACATTTTGGCAAGTTCTGCTGGATGTCAGCTTGCTAGACATTGATCAGTGGCCTTGACATATTCATTGGATATGGGGTCACCTTCTGAGCACAAAATTCTGATAGAGAGACACAACTGGAACCAGAGAGACAAACTTGTGCATAGGCACTTCTTGAAAAGTAGGAAACTAACGTAGAAAGTAGGGAAACAAAGTAGAAAACATATTTACAAGAATTTACAGAGAGGGATTAACCTCAAAGAAGGACTTCAAGTGGAATCCATTTACTGAGATAGGTAGGGGAACTCCTTCCATATTTGATAGTTGAAAAGCATTGGATCCCTTGCACTTTGTTATAATAAATGGTCCACCCCAAAATGAATCAAATTTGGTATGTCTACCAGGCCTTGATCTGAACTCATCCCATTTGAGGACTACATCTCCAACCTTGAAATTTTTGACCTTGGTTCTTTTATCGAAGCTTTTCTTTATCTGAATCTAGTGGAATTCCATATCCTGCATTGATTTGTCTCTATTCTCTTCCAATTCCATCAACTAAGCATATCTGATCTGCAAGGGATCTCCTTCTTCAAATAGGGCATACTGAGTAGCCAAGTCCAGAGCTGGCAATTCAACTAAGATGGATAATTTAGCCTCCTTGCCATATACCAACATGTAGGGGAAATTACCAATGATCTTCTTTGGGGTAATTCTGTCTAACCAGAAGGCAAACTTCAACTTTGTATGCCAATCTCTCTGGTTGTCTTGCAGAGTCTTCTTGATTATCCTAATCAAGTTCTTATTGGTGGATTCTACCAAGCCATTGCCTTGGGGGTAGTAATTGGAATAGGTATTCAAATAGATGCCACTTTTGACTGCCCACTCTGAGACATTAAGGCCTGTTAATGCTAGTGCATTATCTGATATGATGGAATTAGGAGTGCCAAACCTATGAACTATGTCATCATGAAAACTTAAGACAACACTCTCATTGGCTTCTTTTAGGGCAATTGCTTCTATCCATCTAGTCAAGCAATCAGTTGTAGTGATTATCAATTTATGGCCTGCACTAGATGGAGGATTGATCATGCTAATGAAATCTATGCCCCACTTCATGAAAGGTTGCTTTGTTCTAACTAGCTATAGGGGTAAGGCTGCAAGTCTTTCTTTTCCTCCAAACATAGCACACTTGATGCATTTTCTCACATAATCATGACTATCCTTAAAGATAGATGGCCAATAGTATCTAGCTCTCATGATTTTAAAAGTAGTAGTCCTAGGAGAAAAGTGACCTCCAAAAGGTCCATCATGAAATTCAAATAGGACATCATGTATCTTTTTTGAATCTATGCATCTTAAAAGGACACCATTGTGATCCTTTCTGAAAAGAACTTCATTTATCAACACAAAAGGAATAGATTGTAACCTATAATACCTCCTTTTTGATGAATCCAAACCTGCAGGACATTGTCCTATCTTCAAATAATTGATCATATTAGGCAACCAGCTTGTTGCCTTGGCTTGTTCTTCTGTAGAATGCACCACTAGAGATGCATCCAATTGTTATAATTTCTTTGAACTTTCATCCCCTACCAAATACTCACAAAGACCTCTTCCTCTAACCAGCTTGGTAGTTTGGATATCTATGTCATACTCCATCACCTTGGTGATCCAACCAGCTCTTTTCTCATTAAGGTCCTTGGAAAGAAAAAACTCTTTGACACTTGGATGAGTAACCTTCAAGTGTACCTTGCCATGGGTCAACAAATGTTTGAACTTCTTTAGGCTCTTTACCACAACAAGTACATGTTTCTATACAAAAGAGCATCTCTATTCATACTCTTCTAAACCTTTGCTAAAGAAAGCAATAGGCTTCTCCAATCCATCTGAATTTTCTTGGGTCAACATTGTAGATATAGCATCATGACCCCCATAAGCATAAAGGATAAAATCCTTATCAAAATTTGGGTTTAACAGGGCAGGAGCTTCTATCAAGACTTCGTTGGTAGCCTGGAAATTAGCTTTTCCTTCCTTAGTCCAGCTAAAAGATGAATTCTTTTTCAACATGGCCATCAAGGGCTTGAGTAAATTTGCAATGTTAGGCAAGAACCTCCTAACAAAATTAATCTTTCCTATGAAAGATTAGAGACTTTTCTTGTGATGTGGTAGGGGTAGCTCTAGGATAGCTGCAATTCTCTTAGGAATTACTGTGATCCCTTCTTTGGATACTACATATCCCAACAATTTTCCTTCATGAACTGCAAACACACATTTCTTGGGATTAAGAGATATTTGAAATTCTCCACATCTTTCAAAAATCTTCCTCAAATGTTTGATGTGATCTGCTACATACTTTGAATAGATAGTTATGTCATCCAAGTAGACCAGTACAAATTTATACATGAGGCTCTTAAAGGCCATATCCATTGCCTTTTGAAATGTAGCACCTACATTTGACAAACCAAAGGGCATCTTTTGATAAGCCATGGTTACCCACTTGGTTGTAAATGCAGTCTTGTATTGATCCTCTTCATTTACTAAGATCTAATTGTATCATGAATAGCCATCCAATAATGAAAATCTCTTGGATCTAGAGACACATTGTAAGATTTGTTCCATGGAGGGTAGTGGATGTCGGTCTTTTAGAGAGGCCCTGTTAAGATCCCTAAAGTCAACACATAACCTTAGCTCCCCATTCTTCTTCCTAATAGGAACAAGGTTGGAAACCCAACTAGTATGCTTGATGGGGTAGATGATACCACTTTCTATTAATGTTTGAGTACTTCCTTATGCATGAGTGGTTCAAGCTTGGGATTAATAGGCCTTCACTTTTGCCTCACTAGTTTGGCATTAGGTTCTAACTCAATAGTGTGCTGAGAAAGAGTAGGATCAAAACCTTTAAGGTCCACATATTGCCATGCAAAAACATCATTGAATTATTTGAATAACTGAGTGTAAGCTTTCTTTTCCAATTCAGTGTTTACTTTTCCAAATTATAAGCTCTTACCTGGTTCTAACTCTAATTCAACACAATGTTCTTGTTGGACTACTAGGCCAGTTGCAGACCACCCTTAGTATCATAGGGCAGATTGAGTTGTGTAGCCTCATAGATGGCTAGTTGGAGAGAGGAGTCCGACAGTGACACCGGCGATGGCTGCTAATACATGTAACTAATGGATAATAACTATTCTAACTAATTCTAGAACTAACACATGTGATAAGTAATATAACTAATTTCATCATTTTTTAGTGTCTTACGAGGAGGTCTTAAGGGGATCTATAATTAATATCATAAAAGATAACTAGTTAATACATGTAACTAATGGATAATAACTATTCTAACTAATTCTAGAACTAACACATGTCATAAGTAATATAACTAATTTCAAGCATACATAAAATCTTTAACTAACATGAAATCTATAAAAATCATTGAATAATCAAAGTATACATATAAAATTCTATATATTAAAACCATTGAACCATCAAATAGGTTCATCATATATCAAAAAATTATAGTCTACCATATGTTTAAATATATAAACAAAGTATAATGAAATTTAATCCAAAGATATCAAATAGGTCCTAACACAAGAAATAAGTATACATGTATTATACTTTTTACACCAACTCAAGTGGTTCAGACCTTTCATGGAGAACCAATAATATTCTCTCATGATCCTCACTATCTAGTCTCCACTTACGACGTCCACATTGAGATTTAACTTTATGGAGATGAATGAATGTGGGAACAACTAGGTGACTATATTGGAACACCTTATTGTCTGGTTCGTAATCAAAAAAGTGATACCATGTTGAATTACTTTGATTTGTTTGAAATATATTTCCTCTAAAACAACTGAACTTGTAGGTCACAAATTTTAACAATATATAAATTTAAACAAATTCAATTTGAATTTTGTTAAAAGGTTGAAATTTAAAATTTACAAATTGAGTTCAATATATTGATGTAAACCATATACAAACCTATGGGGAACAACATTCCATTGCTTTCTTCAGGTTCAAGTAACTTCATCCTCTCTGTAGTACAACATAGTAAATAATAATCAACTCCTTCTACATTAACACTCTCAGCAATCAATGCAAAGATATCTCCTGGACAATAATTTTTTATATATACATGTGTGAGATCTTAAAATAAATACTTAGTTCAATCTATAGATCTATCTATATCTATGATCTTTACATGCAACTCAGTGTACCATATAATGTGAAATATATATACTTACCAATTTTGACCAATCCTAAGATATGATTGTAATCAGTAGAAATCAAAGGAACATCATCGAAGTTTTCATCTTCATCTCTATCAAATGTATGAGTAACAACTAGTGGCACTAGATTCCATGTGCCTACATATCCATGATCTTGATTGATACATTCTTCATAATTGTCAGCAATGCAGTGACAACAAAAGCATGAGTAGTCCCTAGTGTTCAACATCCAATTGCGACAATTCGTACTCATAACTGAATGCAAAGATCATGTCTTTTCTATCCTATTGCAACCATGCATAATTTTCCTATCCACACCTAAACAAATGCATATATAATACATTCTATATAAATATAATTTGAATAAAAAATATCATTAAAATTTTAAACACTTTCAAATAATTAAAAAATGTGTGCATACCTTTTATCTCTCAAAATTTTCTATATGGCACTGCCTGAGTCATTCCTGATGATGCGTCATTCTCATTTGGTTGAAATGTGTCTTGCACCATTCAACCACATCATTTGCATTTTTTATATGCACTCCCTTATAATTTATTTGATACTTTCATATAGCACGTTTGATGCAAGCTCTGGCACCATCATGTTCACCTTTTCCATGTCCACTCTCAAAGAAACTCCAGACATGTGGTATGTTTTCATTACGATGATATCTACATAGTGCATAAAATGGTCTCGATGATTTAAATTGTGCAGCACATCCATCTGACCAAACATAATGTTTATCAATTTTTATACCTCTTTCTTTCAAATTTGCGAAAAACAACTTGAAGCAGTGTTCCACATAATGAATGTCATGCTCTCTATCATCACTTATATAAAAATGATATTCCTTCTTGATGACCCATGCTTCAAATGTGCTCTGAATACCATCCAAATCTAAATGTGCATGTCAATAACACACATGTACCATAATAGTAATTTGCTCTGAAAAATAGTATTCTGACTGAATTGCCTTTTGATGAACAAAAGAATAAATTTCTACAAAATCAACAACTGATACAATAGTTCCAAGTGGGAAATTATCTCTCAGTGTTTGAAATTGTTGTGCTTGCCACTTTGCAAAAAAAGCATGATGAATGTAGGGTTGAATCAATTTTTTAAATTTTTCCATAAATACTCCAACATTTATCTCCTCTTCAACATATTCTAACCTTTTAGATTCTTTCCCAAATTTTGTTTCATTCTTTACATATTTGTAACTCTTGCAATTTACCATCTTTGTTACATCAATATTTTCAATTTTCAAAGGAAAAAGAGACAAATCGTCACATGTTTGGCATATTCCTTTTATGCAATTTATTTGTCCAGCTACATCATCTCTTTTGTCACATAAAATGGATGAGATGAACTCACTTCGTCTAGTAGGAGCCTTTTCAAAACCATAAGTGTCTTCTACAAACTTTTGAAAAACTTGATAGTGGAGATCAAATTCAATATGATAACGACAAAAACAAGTTTCAAACAATTTGTTTGTCCTGATATAATATGGCTTCAATCTTCCAAACAATGTTTGCCTAATCTTTATATTAGGATTTGAACTACAAAATGACACATACAATTCATGTTGTGTTGTGTCCAACCAATGTTTCGTATGATATTCATATTGATTAGCTAAAATTATATGTCTGATACCATCTCTAGTGTTTGATGAAGGACGTGTATTATCATTCCAAAATGATGTGATCAATTTTTTTGTTCCTTCATCAATCCTATTAGAATGAGGAGCTCTACACATGATTGCCCAATTGCCTTCCAAGGTACTATCATCCAAAATTATTCTCTTATTAACATATCGTGATATTGTTTTCCTAATAAAACCAATGTGAGATGAAACTGAAGATATCTGTCTTTTTCGTCCCATAGTGTTACCTACAATAGATGTCAACATAACTTTTCTTGTAATGGACTTATCTATAGTTCAAGATCGCTTCCCTAGCTGGTTCAAACCTCTCTTAAGATTTTCAATCATATCAGTTTGCAAGTCAACAACTTTTCTCTTCTTGGATGATGTGTCTATACGTAATAATTTTAATGCCCCTTCCAACTTTTTGTCTATAAGTATAATTGAAAGCAATTGAGCTTGTTCAAGTGTTTCAAAATTATCAAATTTACCCAATATTTCTCTTGCTATCATTTTCATTGATCTCTTCTTATCAAGACTTAATTTTTGAACATTAGCAAGTGATCTCAAAGTGTCCACATTCATTGTAAGTAAATGATCTAAGTTTCTATAACTAATATTTTTCTTTACACTTTGAGCTAAATTTAAAAGTTCATCCATACCAGTAGGAGCATGTGATGTTGACCCTTCTCCAACATAAATTGTTTGAGCCTCTCTAGGGAGTAATTCTGACCCTTCTTCAATGTGCAATTCTTCGACTTGACTTGACCCTCCTACTTCAGCTTATCTTTCAGCTTCTTTAGTTTTATGATAATATGTCAATGCAACTTCACAATTTCTTTGTTCAGTACTGGGTGACCTTTTTCTAGAAGATTTACTTTGTCTTCCCTTCTTGTTCCCCATTTCTTCAAGCTCCAAAAAATTTCTTCCACAAGATCGTCAAGAAAAATTCCTTCTTCAAAAAATACTACAAAATTAATTTTTTCCTCTTCAAAATTATGTCTTTGAACAAATAGAAATATGGATCCTCCTTCAAAAAATGCCTTCAATAATAGAAAATGTGAATTAATTAATTGCAATTTGATGTAAAATAGAAATAAATTTTTTCACTTTTATACCATTTTAAAAAAATTTACAAAAAATATTTTACTAGCCGACTAGGGCACTTCGTACGAAGTATCCGTGGGAAAAATCTTGGCAATGGCTTTTGGCCAAAATTTTCACTCCAAGGGCTTCATGCCAGGGGTCTTCGCATGAAGACCCCCAGGTGGCTTTGTGTGAAGACCCTCTTCACATGAAGCCAAAAAAAACAAAAATTTGCCCTCAGAAAACAACTTAACTACAGAAAAATTGTCTTTCGTAGCCTGAAACAAGGACTAAACAATATTATTTTCCAAACAAATGATTTCAAAAGATGCTATTTGGAACAAGCTTTCTAATCAATATAATTTTAATACATATTGAGTTCATTATCACTTTTAAATATTACTTTAACTAAACATAGGTTGTTTGGTCATTCAACAACCTGTCTCTTCACGACTTCAGGAAAAATAGTAAATGATTAAAAAAAAAATTATGAAAAATATGTAGGAAAAGCATATTTGTGTTACCTTTCTATTAAAAAAATAAAATAAAATTTTTGATATACACAGATCAAGTTAGAGCGATCCAAGTGACCTTATGTCTAGATTACAGTTACTGTCACTTTAAAACTTAATAAACTAAGAAATATTGATCCAAAATGAATAAAACCAATTGCATCCTTTAGATATTGAAGTTAGAAATATAATCTTGAAAGAATTACATCATTATCATATTTTAAAAAAATGTTATGCTGATCCAAGTGACTGTTCCTCCTTAAAAACATATTTTTTTCATGCAAACCACTTTTAGAAGGAGAAGGAAAAATGAATTTGAGTGATTTTATTTTTAATAAATATATTTAAAAAATAGAAACAAAAATCTAAAAGACTCTAGTTTACATCATCTTCAAATTCCTAATAGTTTTGCAGCAACAAGTGTTCAAAAGTGAAGTTTTTTTCTCAAAATGGTGATCTCTGTGTCAACGTTGGCCAAAAAGTGGAACACACTATTGTGGGACCACCTGACTACTCCTATGGCTCATATTCAAAGTCTGTCTCAGGAATGTTTTCCTTTAGAATTTTCTTTCTTTTTAGATCCTTTTTAAAAAACCTAGCCAACCTTCTCTCCAGAGCTCGTAACATGTTTGGTATCCTCCTGTGTCTCTATTTTCTCTATCCTCTCTTCATTATCTATAATTTTCACAAGCAGAGTGATCATTTTTGTACCTTTCCTAGTTCTCCTCATCTTAGTTGGGCTCATTTTAATCATAGAACCAATATACTTTACAGGGGTGATATCTAATAGATCAGCTTCAAGGGGTTTATGACAAGGATATTAGTGGCTTTATATTTCTTCTTAGGGTTAGGGTTTTCTGGAAAAGGATTTTTTCAATGAGCTCAATATGGATATAACTACGAGGGGGTTCAATTTTTTGGTTAGCTTTAGCCTAAAGATAGGAGATAAACTTGCTACTAAAATGGGATTTATCAAATTCATTTTGGTATAGGAGATACACTAGCCCTTGGTGCAGAAGGTGGAAGCCCCTTTGATTATACTGCTACTTAGAGATGAAAATAGAAAAATGACAAATTAATCTTTTTCCCATTCCTAATGTGATTCAAAATAATAAAATGGCAGGCATGGAAGGTCATGTATATCTACCTTCTAAGGTGAAATATTTTATTACATGTTAGCAGAAAAGAGCGTAAGGAGTAGGGAGAACGAATCTTTCACACCCACTTTCATTTGAAATGACCACCAACTTCTCACCTTTTTAAATAATTTCTTCATGTATGTCTTATAATATTCTGAGCTCCACTTTTCAACTTTCTCTCCTTCACATTTCAGCCCTACAACTTCAATAATTGAATCTGGCATGACTTGGAACTTTATGCTAGCAATGGTGATAAAACCCTTCTTTCAAGACTTGCAAAAATTTATCAATAGGATTTTTTTATAGCCCCTCATGTCCCACAAGTGGGTAGTGAGGTCCACCTTTGTAAACAAATTCTAGAGATATTTATTTTGCATAACTTCCTTATAATATTTTTGGGTTTGGATGTCTTCAAAGGGCCACCCATAACTATCAGGGTGGAAAACTGAAGATTCCAAGCATTCATCTAGTAAGGCCCACGACACAATGGCACTATAATTCAAAAAATCCTTTACGCACTTTTTTTGAAAAACTCTCAATACTTATTTATAAAAAATTTAAAAAGACATTCCATATTCCATGATATTATCTTTATTTGTCACTAGGTTTTCTAGGTTTTTAGGTCAAAGGAGTTGTTACAAATCATAGGAGTGATAAATTAATTTTTCTTTAAGGTTATTGGATCCTTGAGTGCTTCTCCTTTCTCTTGGGGTTGACAATGACTAAGTATTATCTTTATTACCAACAATATCTTCCAAGATAAAAGAGCCATCAACTCTAATACCTATAGGAGGAAGCTTTAGGTTGGAGTGTAGCTTGACATCCAAATAGGTGTCCTTAGACTAAAATTCACACCCATGAGTCCTAGATAGATTAAGATCCACAATAATCTTATTCACCTCCTCATCACAGGGTTTGTTTGAGGAATGAAGAGCTTGGGTCTTCTCATCATAGTTTTTCTCTTTATTTTTTCTTTCTCTCTTTATCCTTATTAATCTCACCTTCTTTGACACTAATTTGAGTCTTAGATACCATAATCTTCTCCAAATTAGTATTTTCAAGATGGATCCCTTGTTTTGCCTCATATGTTGGGGTAGAAAAGCCACATAGATACTTTTCCTTGATTGATCTTATAGATTTAACCCCTACATGTATTGACAAAGGTGTTTGCAATTTTTTTTTCCTCCCTTTTTTGTTTCTATCTTTTCTTGATTTATTAGTTAATATTGATTTATAGGCTTTTGGAACTTGCAAACAAATACTAAGGTGGTCATTTTTGATAGATCTATTAAAAGATACTAGTAGTATCATACTCCAAATGTTCCTCCCAAGATCTATACTTTGACTAGAGGGTGATATAAGAAGGGACGAAGTTGACCATAACATTGACATTAATTATAGAAAAAAGGAGCCCATAGTTCTACTGAGTTATTCTATCCAACACCAAAAGAGAACCAAAGGAATCTATTATTCCTTTGAGAACTTTAGAGTTCTAGAACTCTAGAGGGAGCCCTAGAAGGTGAATCAATTTTGGGGTAGGCCATATAAATCTCTTTGGGCATAAAAACCTAGTTTATATTTATAGAGAGATAAAATATTATGGTGATTTCTACCATAATTTCAAAGGCCACTAGTGAGAATATAAATCACGTCTTCCTTGTTATGAAAGATAAAGAAAAAGAGGCTATTAGCTTAAACATTAATTTTAATAGGATAAAACCACAATAGTGGGTTACACTTTTTTTTTTAATAAATGGATTCTCTCTCTCTCTCTCTCTCTCTCTCTCTCTCTCTCTCTCTCTCTCTCTCTCTCACACACACACACACACACACACACACACACACACACACACACTCACACACACACACACACACACACTCACACACACTCACACACACACACACACACACACACACACACACACACACACACACACACACACACACACACACACACACACACACACAGTCACACTCACACACATACACTCACACACACACAAACACTAGTTTATTGATTATTCCCTTGGTATTTAGTCTATTTATAGTTATTTTAGCTAGGTCCCCTTAAGGCTCTATTAAGATTTTTGTTTTTAATTTTATTTGCAGCCGTAGTTCAAGCGACATATGAGAATGTTAATCTAGCTAAAAGGTTGCAGAGAAAAATTAATCGTAAAAGAACAGATCATTTAATTGAAATGGATGTGTAAAAATTGAGATATTATGTTAAACAACCTCCAAAATCTACGAAGAGGGAATGAATAAAAAGTCTAATGAAAAAATTGCACAATTTGAGAATCTTGATACACTTGAAAAAACCCAATTATTATCAATTTCACTTATTAAAGATGAGTTAAAAGGACCATTAATTTTTTTTTGTATAGAAATTCAATGAAAAAGATGAAATCATCCAAGTACAAAAATATATTGTTGAAAGTGTTAAGGAATGTTTGCATTCCATTGGGAAAACAACTAGATCTACAGGTAAGTCTATTTCAATAAGAGAGATATTGACTTCTATTTTAATGTTAAATGTGTCCCAAAAAACAAAAATCGAGCTTCAATTTCATCTCATATTAGGTACAGTAGGAAGAAAATACGACATTATTTGAAAAGAAGAATCAATTTCTCCACCTCCAGGGGGTGACCTTACAATAGTGGGTTACACTTTTTTAGACATGCTAATTTTCGCTGAAATAACAAATTTTTAATAAAAAATGATTATTTAAGCCTTCATAGGTTCCATTTCAAGGAATTAATTACAAATGATTAGCTCAAAGTATCTTAGATAAAAAAAACATTGATATAACATCTATACTTCTCATTCATACCTACAATGGAGTCTCCTTCACACCTATTAAAATGCTGACAAAAAATCACTTCGACTTTATCTTTTGGCAAATCAAATGAATCTATTTGAAAAAAAATATCTATGTAGTAATTTACTACTGAGAAAACTCTTTCCAATGATTATAATGTTAATATAAATTAATTTTATTATGACTTTGTATTTTTAGTTTTACTAAACATAGATATTTCATCGTATGTCTACCTCTATGTTTGATGCTTATGGAAAAATAGTAAATGAGAGAAAAAAAATTCTAAAAAATATCTATGGCCTAGGTTTTTAATTTCTCTTTTTATTAAAAAATAAAAAATAAAAATTGGACAAAAACAGAACAAGTTATAAGCTATGTAGCCAAGGTATGTCAAAATTACAGTTTAGTCAACTTCAAACATTAATAAAATATGAAATAATCATGATAATGTCATCAAACCAATTCCATGCCCTCCATATGGATGTTAAAAAACTAAATTCAAAATAATCAAATTGATATCTACTTTAGAAAAAAAGTTATGCTCTATGAAAACAATGTAACTGTTTGAAAATGATGTTTTCAGCAACATACCAGTTTTCGTGGGAGAAAGAAAAAAATAATCAAATCAATTTAAATATAAAAATAAAAAATATATTTAGAATCTAGAAAAAAAATCCTAAAACACTCTAATTTACTTCATCTTCCGATTCCCGGTGGTTTAACAAGAATATGAATTCAAAACTAAGAGTTTTTTTCAAAATGTAAAGTTCAGTGTCCGTTCAGGCAAAAAAGTGTAACCCAATATTGTGGGTTCACCTTTGGATGATAATACATTGGAAGGCAGTTGGGTGCTAATGCGTAGAGCTCCTCTCTCTAATAGGATTGATGAAACAATTAGGAACTTGATTACTACATTTTGGACTCATCATACTCATCCTTCATCAAATAAAGGAGATTTTATCAAGTAGAGGATTGGGCCTAAGGAATATTTACACCACACAAAAAATTGGTTGGACTCCACACAACATGAATTGTATCTCTAATTTTGTTATTCAAATCTTGACATAAACATTGGACTTGAATAATGTTTGAAATATTAAAGCCATATTTTGTGAAGATAAATAAATAATTTGAAACTTCTTGTTGTTGAATCATATTGAATTTGATCTCTGCTACCGAGGGTTTTGAAAGATGATAGAAGAAAGTGATGATTATCAACATACTTTTGCTAAATGACCAAGCCAATTCATAACATCAATCTTTTGTCAAAAATAATATGATCATGCAATAGGTGAAATAGTTTGCATAAGAGGAACTTGTGAAACATGTGAGATTTTGGCTAAATTTCCTTTTAAAGATGAAGATACTAACATCACGCACAAGGTAAAATGTTAGAGTTACAAGTACATAAAGTTTGAAATAAAAGTTGGAAAAGAATCAACATGGTTGGAATATGTTGAGGAGGAGATACCTCTTGCATAATTTATGACAATTTTTTAAAAATTGATTCAACCATATGTATGACATTCTTTTTTTTCTAAGCAGCAAGAAGAACAGTTCCAAACACTAAGATAAAATTTCCCACCTAGAACAATTTTATCGGTTCTTGACTTTGCAGAAAATTATTCTTTTGTTTCTGAAAAAAAGCTTCAAGAAGAATAATACTTTATAGAGAAGGTCACTATTATGGTCTGGGTGTCTTACCGACATGCACAATTAAATTTGGATGGTATTGAAAGTAAATATAAAGCATGGGCCATTAAGAAAGAATACCACTTTTACATTAGTGATGATAAAGAGCATGAAATACATTTTGTTGAGCATCTCTTTAACAATTATTTCAGGTCTGATGGATGTGAAACACAATTTAAATTAGCAAGGCCATTTTATGTACTATGTAGATATCATTGATAGAAAAATATACCACATATTTGGAGTTTCTTTGAGAGTGGACATGGTAAGGGTGAGCATGATGGTGTAGGAGCATGTATAAAACATGCTTTAAGAATATATCAATTGGAATATCAAGGATATTGTATAATGTAGCACTTCAAGGTCACATATATAAATTAAAATCAGGAAACAATCCTTGCCCATATCAAGGGGGGCCACGAATTGGGAACCTCCTCCCCACATCAGAAACCATGTTATAACCATACATGAAAACCCATAAATAGGATTTACACTTGAACAACTATAAAATTAAAGATTTTTTTCCAACCTTAGAGTGAGAGCGCAAGTGCACTTGAAGCATCATCTAATTTTTTCTTTATTTTTCTTTTCCTTACTATTCAATACTCCTCTATCATGGCCACACTCACCCCTACATTTTCTAACGATTTTCCATTTTATCATTATGGATGGGTGAGATAAAGAATCTCTCAAGGAACTAGGAGATAATTTTTTAAGTTTAATGATATCAAATAAATTAATCCTTAAGACTATTATGTCTTTTATTATATGTTGCTTATGCTAGACAATACTAGGTACAAGCACAATTGCTTATCGCACTTGAAACTAACTCAAAGGATTTGGCTATACTCATGTGATTTGTACTCGGTTGAGTAGGACTCGGCCAAATCCACAAACATGTCCCATTGTGCCTAATTGCACCTACATGGCTAGAGCTACTTGGCTGAGTAGGACTTGACTAAATCGTACTCAATCAAGTCCCACTCGTTGAATAAAAAACCCCAAAAGGTGCTTTAAGCCCCTTATTTACAAAGTGAGGGCATCGCATGGGTGTCGAATGCTAATAGACCTCGACCGAGTAGGATTCAGATGATTCCCACATGGTCAAGTCCAAATCAGCGGATTTCTATAGGTTCTTTCCCTATGAAAAGTAAAAAATTTAAAAAAAGTAAAAATCCACTTTTGTAAAGCTTAAAATTAGGATCCAGGACACATAATTTTTTAGTATTTCAATTAAAAAAATTGATTAAATTTATTAAAAAGTGCAAGTAGGTATATTAAGTTTCAAGAAGATGTTGATGCAGAAAATAAAAAAATTAGTAAATCAAATCATAAAAATTTAAAAAATACATACAACCCTAAAGGAGGGTTTCCTCTTCAAGAATATACAATTTATTTTTTGTTTGGCGTATTTATAATAGGGGAAAGAAGGTGGGAGATGAACACTATCAATCTTGAGTAAGTTCAACATTGGATATTTATAATAGACAAAATATAGTTCAAAAATAGTTTTTTCTATTTTTCTGCACTAGTTATACATGTCATGTAAACAATATTCTAGTATTGGTGGAAAAGCTATTTTTTTACTTATAGTTTTTTGGCAAGAGGTAGAACCCCTGATTTGCAATATTTTTCAGCAAATAAAGAATAGACTTTAAAAATTAAAAAATCATATCAATTCTTTACTATTTGTTTTTACAAAATTATAAGCATAAACTTCATCTAGTTTTACACATTTCATCAATTTACATCATCTTCAAATTCTCAATAGAAATATCACTTTTATGTCGTTGAAGTTGAACAATTTTGGCTTTGTTAGCATTTTCCTTTATAAAAGTGTGACAAATTATTGTGCTTTCACCCTAATGGTAGTATTAGTATAGTAATTCATCTTCTTAGTTACTATTCTATTGATTATGTTAAAGACTTAAGGGCCTCGAACTAGCTAGGTGTGATTAGATTTTCTCAAACCGATACTTTCGAAGATATTATATGCACTACTTTTTTTATGAAAGATATAATATTGATGATAGTGATAGTAGAAGTGCTAGGCTTGGGTTATATGTTTCTAAAAATATTACAATATTGTTTTTGATTTATTTTGGGTAGTGAGATTTTTTTTAGGATTTGAACTATAATGGCCTAAAACTAGGGTTCTAGTATTTTATGGTGTATTTTATTTGTTGTTGTACTATGAGATCAAATGGTTAAGAGTGTGTCAAATGGTTTTCCTATTTTCTTAATTTCTTATAATGTTTATTTTTCTTGTTCCTACCATATAGATTCTATATGGTACAAAAAGTAATTTTATTGGACTTTTATTATTCTAGATTGAGTGGAGACTTTTATATTCCCTTTTTATGTACTCAAAAATAAAATCTAAACATTTTTGAATTATAGCTATTTTTAAATTGCATACAAAGAAAAATATATTTAGTTTTACTAACATTATATAAAATATCATCAATATTTGGGGACCAATATTCTTCTCTTATTTTAAAATCTAACTAAATCTATCAGTACTAAAAATTAATTTTCCCATCTAAAATGTAATAAAAAATGCTATAAATCTTGGTTGTTATTATTAGTTTGTTATAAGAACTTGGCCTTTCAATAAGCCCAAGAGTAAAAAAAAAAATATTATGAGTGAAAAGAAGACTGGAAAAAGATGTCAGTGACTATCCTTTGGCTGCAATGGACTGATGAGTTTGTATCCAACTCTTAAAATATAACATAGTTAAAGAACTTTGTAAAAAATAATTAGTCCCTAAGCTTTTAAAGCTAAATCTGTCAAATCCTTTTTCTTACCATTCAACAAAACTACTTATTAGAATTATTATCACTTGTCATCCTACACATGGAAATTGAACTAGGCTTACATAAAAAGGAAAACAAATCATAATTATAATTAATTATACTTGAAAATTTTAATTATTACAATTTAAATTGTAATAACAAGCTTATACAAAAATTAATACTTTTTATTAAAAATTGCATTCATTTGATATAACTTATTTTTAATTAACATTTAAAATTAAGTGATTTTATTTTTTAAAAGATTTAAGTTGAAATTTATATATTTTATTAATAATGGTATTGATATGAAAAAATATTTTTACGAACCATGCATGAGTTCGAAGGATATAAAATACTAACATGTGATAAACACATTATACTAACAGTTAAATATTAAAAGAAAAAATGGCTAGATGGAAAGAAGAGGGGTCAAATCACCCAAACATGAGGAAGGTTGCAAGAGTTTCTATAGATAAAAATTCTTCTGAACTATATGTTAGGACTGGGAACACTGAGAGGGAGGGGGGGGGGGGGGGTGAATCAGTGTTCACTATATTTTAACTTTTCACTTTAATTTGAATACTGAATTATAAATGCTTAAGTATTGAATTAAACATTCTCATAAACATGAAACATGAAATCAACACATGACACCAATATGGTTATGAGGAAACCCAAATAGGTAAAAACTCCTATGTGACTTGATACCCACTAATAATCTGCACTAGTGTTTTGTGATCCTTGTTAGAAGATCCTTTACCCTGTTAGGAGTAGCTTTACAATGCTTTTAGTACAGTAGACCTCGTTAAGGGTCAGACACTATTAGGAGTCTTTTATAATGATCCATGTTAGAGGAGTGGACTCATTTTCCTAGAGCTCACTAATCAAATGATGAAGGCTACAACATTCTAAGATCAGATACACACTATATCTGTAGGTGAACTGTTGCTGGGACACTGTTTGTCTGATCAATTCCTTTGGTGTGTTGATGCTTTGACCTCTAGAAAATCTCTAATACATCTTATGCTCACTTCACATACCTCTTCTCTAGTTATCTCAACTCTATTACAACTTTCTTGACTTCCATACCAATTACAATGGGCGCACCTTATATTTATGTGCTCATACCAAATATACAATTAGGTCGGTCCTATAACTAATTACAAATAACACTTCCAAATGAATTGGCCTAAGTGTGCTTACAATTATACATGTACATATGTCGACAACCTAAATAAAATGGGTGCATAGCCTCTACAACATTAATTTACAATCACAAACCAAAATAGTCATTGTCAGCTCTATGCTCTATTCTTTGCTAGCACACACTGGGTGTGCAACTTCAACTGACTGTAACTTTCACATCTTTTCATATCTACTTATGCGCTCTTATACTAAGCATAACTATAGTCTAACAACCTTAACTTCCATGGTGCATACCATAATTCATCCGTACACATGTGCATTGATGCTCTGAGTCTCTGGTGCTCTGTATGCTATCCAGTCTTTAACACTTAACTGAATTCGGATCTTTACACTTAGTGCGTTGACTCCAAACTACTATATGAATTTTTTTCCATAATGAAAACACTATATATAGTCATATACTTCAGTATAGAAAACTTTCCAATAATCTCCCCCTTTGTCAATGATGGCAACAAAGGAATATGGCTAAGTCTCTAACTGTCCCTTACTACAAAAACTTTTATCTTCTATACATCTTTATACATACTGCTATATCTCCCTATACATATACGTACTCCATATTCTATACAACTCCCCCTTTGACATTAATGATAAAGGTGCATCAAAAACTTTATCTACATATACTTATTGAGGAAAAACATCCGGATATGATATCTTGAGTTTTTGGATCTCTTTCTTCCAAAAGGTTATCAGAGAATTGAGTATCTGTAGATGGGTGTATAATGCATGTTGTAGCTTCTCCATCTTCTCCAATCAGATTGTTGGACCTTGATCATAGGTTATCATGGTCGCATCAATCTCTGATATGTTCTGACTGAGAATGTCTAGAGAGGACACAAGAGCGTTCCTCAACTGAGTCTGTCTAGACCTTATCTTTTCCATTTCTTTTTCTACCTTCTCAATTATATCCAACTATCCTTGATAGACATTGGTACACATGTTTACATCAGTGGATGTGTCTTGTACTAAAATCTTCACCTTCTCAATCATTGCCTCTGCATCTTTGATCTTCTTTAGATGGACATCAGTGAACTTATCCTAATCCATGGATTCTGCAATGACATTCCTTCCTTGATCTGCAAATTACTTTAATGATGCCTAACCAGACTTAAGAGAGGTCAAGCCAAGTGCAAAATTACTCATTAGTTCATTGAGTCTCTTCTTTAAATATTTCTCCTTTGCCACTATGGTCGCAGATTCTTCTAAGCTGGAAAAATTGACTTTGAACTGAGAGATGATTGTGCTCACATCATCAACTGAATGTACATTTTCCATCTTCTTATCCTCTGACAACAAACTGTTCAAAATATTTACTGATTCTACAAGGAGAGAATTCCTCATTACTTTATTCTCCTTGGCCTTCTCCATAGTTAGGATGCTGAAATTAATCAGGTCTTCTTCCTTCCAAGAGTCCAAACTGTTAGTGTCCGGTGTGAACCTTAACAACAATGTTGAGGAGGGAGTGATGGGAGTGCTATCCATCACCTCTTGCTTCACCTTGACCAAATCAATAGAATATTCCTATTTCTTTTCTACCTCTACTCCTTGTTTCTTTTCTTCATTAGATATATCTTCTATGATTACTTCTTCTTGCTGAGTTTGAGGGGTATTGTTGCATAATATTTCTGCTTCCTCAGTGCTAAAAAATGCTTCCTTAAACTTGTCCAACTCCTTATCAGTAGCCGCCATGGCTATTTCCACATTATCTATGATAATTTTGTTGTCTTTGGTTGATTCTGTCAAAGGAATAGACTGATCTACTTCTGTTTGAGTTTCTGCTATGGGCACTAAGTCCTGAGGACTTGTCATTGGTACATTAGTGGGATCTGCCACTTTATCTTCCTTGATGGGTGCATGAGTCATGGGCGCAGGAGGTGGTTTGATATGTTTTTCCCACAACACCTTCTCAAAGGCCTTCTTTGTTTCCTTTGTTATCAAATCATAATCTTTGTTCATAATGTCAAGAGTTTTCATCTTTGTTCTAAGGTGTGGCTTCACCAAATTCAATATCATATCCACTTCTTCTTTAGAACATATAGGAAGAGTGTCTTCTAGCATGTTTTCCCTGATCCTTAGGTCTTCTTCATTTGCTTGTCTTTTAAGGTTTTCTAGAATGTCCCATACATTATCTGGAATTTTTGTTTTCAATTCAAGAACTGTCTTCTTGAACTTTATCATATGTTTGATAATCATACCATGAATTTTAGACTGATCAATCTCACTATATGATTCATAGAACTTCACTATTTGATCAATTCTTCCCTCATCAACAATTCTTGCATTTAGAACTTGTAGGCTAGGTCTAAATCCTACCTGAGGAGGTGCTTGAGTGTTTTTCTTGCTCCTTAATTCTTGCAAGGATGGATGACTAGTGCTTGCTTCTTTCTTCCTCTTGAATAAAGGCTTATACTCTGGAGGAGTATCTTTGGGCACAGGAGTACTATCTTCTTTACCCTTTTGACTGCCATCTTTCTCAATTTTTATCTTTTTCACCTTGGGATCTTCTTGTTCTTCTACCGTGCTCTTTAATTCTAGAGAAATCTTCTCATCCCTTGCTTTATCAAGGTCTTCTTGTGATACACCATGAATTCTTAGGATCTTTGATGTGACCTTTGCAACCTTTCTTTTTGTTGTAGCATTGTTCAACTTAGCATCAACTTCTCTAGTCTTCTCTTCATAGGTTCCCCACCTAGGTTCATTTTCATCCTTAGGGGCTGATAGCAATACCTGTGCATAAGCTTCAAGAACTTGTTCTTCAACTTCATATCCAAGTGGATGAATCCACTTAGTTCTAGGTTCCACAGCTTCCATACAAGTAGTATCAATCTCCACCATGAAGCATATTGTATCCTTATAATTTTCCACAATACTCTCAGGAATCCTGTAACTCATCTACATTCTTTCTCTAAAAGTCTTAAATTCCAAAGTAATGTAATCTCTAAGTGTGCTTTCTGTGGATGCCTTGTTTGATATATGTGGCATGGTAGGAATGGACTTGTCTAGATACAAGTCTGACACCTTACCAACTATATGAAGGTACATATAGATGATTAGGGACCCAAACTTGAATACCTTAGTCTTATCATGTTTGATGGCCTTGATGTTGTCTATCAAATGTGCATGCAAGATCTCACACAAATTGAACTCTCCATCTTCTTGCACAAGATAGATGGCTGCTAGAATAGTGCCCGCAGACACACTATTCACCCTGCTGGTATGATGAAATTTGTAACCCAATATCATTGATATCAACTTGATGTCTAGTTTCTCTATAGGCTCAATGGTCATGCCACACTTATCACTTCTGGATTTACATACTTTCTCCACCATTTTACTAACATCCTTACCCATAGGAAGGATGGCGTTTGTCTTAGAAAGGCATGTCATCTCATGAATTAGGTCTCCTATTATTCTTATTGGTACATCTCCAATCCAAAACAAGTCATCATGGATTCTGCTCAACAATATCTTAATTCATTCAGTTTCATAAAATTCATATGTTGTGGCATATTCAACAATAGGGTGATCATTCCATTTTGTGTATTCATCCATGAAAGTTTTTTCTAGTTCCAACATTGTGTCCATGTGCGCCCTAAACCTATCCAATCCAACAGCTTCCTTCTTAAAATAGATGTAAGCCCTTATGTCTTCTACATGCATGACGCCCATCGACATATGGGAAAATGCTCCCTCTAAATCATCTAGGGTTGATTTAAATGGGTGCCTCTTGAAAATATACATCTTCTTCTCAGCAACATCAAAATCAATAGGAGTGGCCATGACTTACTTGATATTCACTTTCCAAATGATCTCTGAGATGTTCTGACAGTTTCCAAATCATCGCAATGAGCTAGGGTTTCTGCAACCAATCAAATGCACTGTAAACACTAATAATTTAATCTTCAAATCTTCACAACAACTTCCAAGGCTCAATCTGCTCTCCAATTGCTCTGAGTATGAATGCAATGAGTGAACAAATAAATTTTAGTTTCATAGAATTCATATGCCATGGCATATTCAAGAATAGGGTGATCATTCCATTTTGTGTATTCATCCATGAAAGTTTTGTCTGGTTTCAACATTGTGTCCATGTGAGCCCTTAACCTATCTAGTCCAATAGATTCCTTCTTACAATAGATGTAAGCCCTTATGTCTTCTACATGCATGACGCCCATCGGCGTGTGGGAAAATGCTCCCTCTAAATCATCTAGGGTTGATTTAAATGGGTGCCTCTTGAAAATATACCTCTTCTTCTCAACAACATCAAAACCAATAGGAGTGGCCATGACTTACTTGATATTCTCTTTCCAAATGATCTCTAAGATGTTTTGACTATTTTCGAATCGGCGCAACGAGCTAGGGTTTTTGCAACCGATCAAATGCACTGTAAAAACTAATAATTTAATCTCCAAATCTTCACAAAAACTTCCAAGGCTCAATCTTCTCTTTAATCGCTCTAAGTATGAATGCAATGAGTGAACAAATAACTTTCAGTTTCATAGAATTCATATGTCGTGGCATATTTAACAATAGGGTGATCATTGCATTTTGTGTATTCATCCATGAGAGTTTTGTCTGGTTTCAACATTGTATCCATGTGTGCCCTTAACCTATCTAGTCCAACAGGTTCCTTCTTACAATAGATGTAAGCCCTTATGTCTTCTACATGCATGACGCCCATTAACGTGCGGGAAAATGCTCCCTCTAAATCATCTAGGGTTGATTTAAATGGGTGCCTCTTGAAAATATACCTCTTCTTCTCAGCAACATAAAAAATAATAGTAGTGGCCATGACTTAATTGATATTCTCTTTCCAAATGATCTCTAAGATGTTCTAATGGTTTCTAAATCGACGCAATGAGCTATGGTTTCTGCAACTGATCAAATGCATAGTAAACACTTATAATTTAATCTCCAAATCTTCACAACAACTTCTAGCCTCAATTTGCTCTCTAATTGCTCTGAGTATGAATGCAATGAGTGAACAAATAACTTTCTGTGTACTTAAAGTAATAAATTCACCATTAATGCAACTCACGTAAACCAGACTATCACTTCAAATTTTCAAACTCGAGTTCTGCTAACTGTTGCCCAAAATTTCCTATTCTGCAAATTTTGCCAAGTTTCTAGGTCTTTATTTTTATCCTGTCCTGCTTAACTTGTTTTCATTTTGTGAAGTAGATCCTCAAAGTTTCATGGCTTGCGATCTAAACCTTATGTTCCTCAATGTGTTGTTAAGCCCCAGTTCAGATCGCACATGCTAATTCGCAATACCTAGGGAGATATTCAAGTTTGAATGGTTGCAGGAAATACTCAGGTCGTAGGGTTCCAAAAGTGTTCAGCGTCAAAAACTCTCTATGTTTTCGACCTTCGGTCTAAAAACCCTCTGTGTTTTAGACCTTCACTCTAAAAGCCCAAGATGTTTTTGACCCCTCATGTTTCAAACTTCTTCCTCTGGCGGCATTCATTTCATAAGCGCGCAACTCTAACCAGGTGGGGCCCAGTTGATGGTTTTCAAGAACGCTTATAGCTTGTCACATGATCGCATAAGCCTTTTCTACGCCATGTGAACATGCGACTAGCTGTTAGGCGTGCTGAGTTAGGACTTGCAGTTTGGTGGTGGGTCCCAATTTTTCATGTTCTCTAGTGGTGATGGGTTTTATTCGGTGATCGAGTGACTACGCAATTACTTAATCTCTTGTCTTAGATGGTTAAGAGATTTTCATTCAACAACCCATCATTTTCACAGTCGCATGTTCGCGCAATCAGGCAAGCGGTTTGTGGTCTAGTAGTTAACATCATGCGGTTGGTCGCATGATTGCATAGGCCTTCCTAGTCACATGTGATCATGTAACAAGTGGTCAGCAAAGTTTTAGCTCCGGCAGTGAGCCCTTGGGTGGTGGCATGTCCATTTCTCAGTGGTTAGCGAAGTCTATAGTGGGCCCAGTAGCATGTGGCCTTGTAGATTAAGGATCTACGGTGGTCGCATGTTCGCATGGGATCTTCTGATCCCATGCGATCATGCAGCTACCGTGAGATCCTTCTGATGCTCCCTAGCAGTATTGTCGTGGGTCTGACCGACGTGTGGTTGGGCTTCGGTTGGTCCACGTGGTAAAGGTGGCAGGTTTGATGGGACTAGTTTTCTTGCATGGAAGAGGGTGGTAGATTCTAAAGGCTTGTCACATGATCACATGTAGCTTTTTGAGCTCATGCAATCATGCGACCAGTGTTTTTTCAAGGCGGTGCAACTTTTGGCGCGCTTTTTTCTACAGGGAATGCTTGCAAGTGTGAGTAGCTCAGAATTGATTTTTGAGGATGGTTGTAGATTGCAAAGTTGATGAAGAGGTCTGGCCAGCCGTCATGGGTTTATTCTTGTCCCGAAAGGTACCAGTCGGTTCATTCATGGCAAGTTTTTGTGCAGGAAGAGGATAAGTCTAGGTTGCTTGTCTGCAAGTTATTGGCAGTACAGGGATGGGCATGCAAGCTTGAAGTCTGATCAGCCATGATATTGTAGAGACATATTCATGATCAGACTTAGCATTAATTCTTAGGGTACCTAGGGTTTGTTATTATATTGTAAATCTGTAACCCTGGTTAATTTTTGACTCATGCCTGCGTGTAGTGAGGGATGTATATATTATTTTTTGAGAGCCTTAGTGCTTAGAGTTGACATTTTGTAAAGAAGAAAGCCTCTTTCTTAGAAAGCTATCTGTGACACTTTCTATCCTCTAGTTTTTTACTCTTTGTAATCTCCCATTGATAATCTAGACATTGCAGAGGTATTTTATGACAATCTTTCATGTCTTTATGCTTCCTTTGTCTAAATTATCTCTTATTGGATTTAAGCATATGATGTTTGCAGTGATCTCTTAGGGTTCTTAATCCTTCTCTCTTTCTACAATTTTGTGTATCATTGTGGATGATTTAATGTGAATGTTTTGTGGGTATACTATAACCTCTTAACAATCTTGTCTCATTCCTGTACCGAGTTGTAGAGGTGAATGTTTATTTGCAGGTCATAGATTGATGTCTAATCCTAAGAGTGTTATTGTTGTGAAAGAATCTCTCTTTCCCTAAATACCCTCTTTCTGTTGTAGACCCTTCCATGAAATACTTATGAAAACCTATTTAGTTAGTTGTGATCTCCTAGACCTAAGTTATTCATTAAATTCATCCTCTATACTGAGATCCAAACCCTAGTTTCGATGCATCACCTAGTAGGTAGTTTACTTTTAGCATTTCCCTTTCATGCACTCCTTCTATCCCTTTCCCTCAAAATTTTACTTTCCTGTTAAGAGAAAGCTAAGGTGATAATCTAAGAGGAACCAACATAGAACCTGGAGGTTTCATCTCGGTTAGCAAAGGTCCCACAACCTTGAGCTGATTCCCAAGTTATACTTAGTGTATAACACTAACAATTAGCATGTGCACTCTTGCACAATGGTTCCTATACACTCCAATAGATTATGTCCAAAGGCACATACTCTAAGGATGAGTATACCAGCCACGTAGGGGTCTAGAGCTAAATTAGCTCCCCCTATGACCTTGAGGGCCATTCATGCAGATGTAGAGGGTGCATCCACCTAGGATGCATCCAATGCTTTCTTAATAGCATTGTCCTTCTTTTCTTCTGACCAAATCATGCTCACATCATCTAAGGCTTTTACAAACTTGACTTCTACTTTAGGATCCAAAATTGGTTCTTCGACCTTTTTAGGGCTTTCCTGATCTTGCATCCTTGATCTACAAAACTTTGAGATATGTCTAGCCTTGTTATAGGTGTGAAAAATCACTAGAGGTCTATTATTTCTTGGCGCATTGACATGAGTCACCATTCTACATGTTCTAGCTAAGTGACCATTATTGTTACATATCTGACATGCAACATTCTAAGAATTTCTTGCATTGGTCTGATTCTAATTTCTTTGATCATGTGGTATCATGTTTTTCTTACTAGTCTTGCAATTTATTTCTGTATGACCAAATCTATTACATATATAACAGTAACCATTGAAAGGTTTTACCTCTATATAGTTCCTTGCAATGTGTCCATGCTTGTTACATGCAAAACATGTGCATCCTACAGGCTTGTGCTCATTCTTAGGAGGATCACTATTGTCTTTGGTTTGATCTTCAATCTTCCCAGTATCAGTAGAGTCCTTTTGTGAATCCTTTCTTGCTCGCATACTGTCAATTTGATTATGTGCTTCATTGTACCCAATACAGCTAGTGTCTCCTTTGATTATTCTTGCATACAATTGTGACTCTACCAATTCAGCAATGGTGTGTAATTTGTCAATATGATCCTTTGACTTCTTCAATTTAGATTCCAAGTTTTCTTTGATATTCATTAGCTCCAAGATTTCTAAGTTAGCCTCCCTTAGTTCTTCATTCAGTTGAAGGTTCTTCTTGACTTGTTCATTTTAGACATCTTGATTGTTCATTAGTTTGTCATCTAATTCTTCAAGCTGACTCAATAGAGATGCATTTTCTTCACTCAAATTTTTGAATTTTTCTTCATGTTCACTATTAGAGCATCCTTTCAAATCTTTTCTTAGTCTTTTGATAACTAATTGAGCATCGCTGAATTTTTCTTTTAGTTCTTCAATTTCTCTTTCTGAATTGTCCAGGTCTTCAAGAGCTGCTTCAAGATTCTTCTTCAAATGTTTCATATCTTCTTTGTCCATGATCTCCTCAAGTGGTTAAACCTTTTTCCTGAGGACCAGAGCTCTGATACCAATTTTTAGGAATGGGAACACTAAGAGGGGCGGGGGTGAATCAGTGTTCACTATATTTTAACTATTCACTTTAATCTGACTACTGAATTATAAATGCTTAAGTACTAAATTAAACATTCACATAAACATGAAACATGAAATTAACACTTGACACCAATATGGTTATGGAGAAACCCAAATAGGTAAAAACCCCGGTGGGACTTGATACCCACTAATAATCTACACTAGTGTTTTGTGATCCTTGTTAGAAGATCTTTTACCCTGTTAGGCGTAGCTTTACAATACTTTTAGTACAGTAGAAATTGTTAAGGGTCAGACCCTATTAGGAGTCTTTTACAATGATCCCTATTAGGGGAGTGGACTCACTATCCTAGAGCTCACTACTCAAATGATGAAGGCTACAACCTTCTGAGATTAGATACACACTATATCTATAGGTGAACTGTTGTTGTGACACTACTTGTCTGATCAGTTCCTTTGGTGTGCTGATGCTTTGACCTTTAGCAAAGCTCTAATACATCTTATGCTCACTTTGCATACCTCTGCTCTTCTTATCTCAACTCTATTACAACTTTCTTGACTTCCATACCGATTACAATGGGCGCACCTTATATTTATGCACTCATACCAAATATACAATTAGGTTGGCCCTATAACTAATTATAAATAATGCTTAAAAATGAATTGGCTTAAGTGTGCTTAAAATTATACATGTACATATGTTGGAAACCTAAATACAATGGGTACATAGCCTCTACAAAATTAATTTACAATTGAAAACCAAAATAGTCATTATTGGCTCTATGCTCTATGCTCTGCTGGCACACACTAGCTGTGCAACTTCAACTTACTGTAACATTCACATCTTTGCATATCTACTTATGCACTCTTAGAATAAGCATAGGTATAGTATAAAAACCTTAACTTCCAGGGTGCATACCATAATTCATCTGTACACACATGCGCTAATGCTCTGAGTCTCTAGTGCTCTGTATGCTATCTAGTCTTCAACATTTAACTGAATTTTGATCTTTACACTTAGTGCGCTAACTCCAAACTGCTATATGACTTTGTTGCCATAATGAAAACACTATATCTAGTCATATACTTTAGTATAGACAACTTCCCAATACTATACACATGAAAGACCAAAGATATACGTTATGGTGCCTTCTTAGGGGCTATTTCTAGTCAAATGCCTACTTGGGTGTTTCGATCTCCACAAACAACCAAGACAAATTAGAAAACAAAAGACCTAAAAAGAGACATAAAATAGAACACTATTCTATGAAATTAAGAAGAAAAAAAACATTTAGTTTATTCCCAAAAATATTAAATGGTATAAATTACTAATCTCCCAAAAAATTAAGAAAAACTATCCAGAGGAAGAGTTGTCTTTACACAAATATTGGGAGAAATGAAAATTAACCTCAAAATCTTTAATGTTCATATTGCATCTAGCAATGAGAGCTTTGAAAGAAAAATAGGTCATTGTACATGAGGGAGAAAAGAAATAACTTTGAATAATTTTTTAGAGAATCTAAGATATTTTGATCAAATGTGTGGGTAGAGAAAAAATAAAACTTAAAATTTTGATATAGTAGCAACTTAAACTTTTCTTTGACATCCAGGTAGGGTGAAAAAGGAGTTTAACTACCAAAGTGTAGAAAGTTCAATTATCCAATAGAAATTCCTATCGTATATTTTTACTCAACGCCTATGTGGTGCATTGACTTTAGTACATGGTGCACTTGTCCAAGGAAAATTGAACTAGGAAGTCATATTTAATTAAATCAAGGATTACATTGAATGATTATCTTTTATTTACCTAAAGAAGGCTTTTGTTTGATGTGAAATTGTCGCATGTATGCAATTAATGAGATTAAATATTTCCCCTATTTTAGTAAGTATATTGATTCTAGTAAATATGTGATATAAAGTAGAGAGAGAAATAATTTTATCTAGAATGTGTCAAAAATGGAGAGCCATATATCCATATGGACTTGCCCCTAGGTAAGAGAATAAAATTGGGATGCTATGGTGTATATTTACCACAAACATAATAGTTGTAGACAAATATGTTAGGAAAAAAATCGACATTGAAATCTCTTAAATAGATAAAAGATATGATAAGTGTGGCTAGCGAGTTTTGTTATGTTAAAGATCATATGATAGTATAACATTCATGTGATCATTGAAAGCTACATTAGAGGATAATAATAATAATAAATAGACACTTGAGGTAGTCTAGTAGGGTTCTCCCAAGACAAATCAAGTGAATTTACAAAAAGACAACATAATTTAGGCATATTAGTAGAATATGGGAGGAATTAATATATCATTATACGATAATGATAGGCCCCCCTTGAATGATTTTCATAACTTGAAAATGTATTATATGGAAACTGAATAGTCCATAAGATAAATATATTGATAAAATTAAGATCTAGTTCTTATTGCTGATTTTCTTCATCATGCATGGGTCTATACACACTCTTCATTATCTTTATAAGTTTGGAATAATTGAGCCACTTTTAAAAAAATCAATCGTTTATAAATAAAACATCATTCTAATAATTTTTCAACTTGTTAATTTAATTATTTTAATTTTTTAATAATTATATGTAATACCTTTTTTGACACCCTTAAAGTTCTAATCATGGGTAAGTGCAAGAAGTTGAATCCACTTATAAGGGAACTTTTTGTGTGCAAAAGGCACTTTTGGTGGAAGATGTTTTCTATGGAATTTTATCACAAAATTCAAACCCATTAAAGATATGATTGCTTAAATTAAAAATATAAAATTTTGGTTTAGCGAAACTAATTTTTCTATTTTACAAATAATTTTTAATAAAAAGGGTAGATAAGCATGAAATAATAGGTTTTCTTATTTTTGTAATAACTTCAATTTTTTTACATTTTTTGAAAAATGAATTATATGACATCAAACTATAGATAGTTCTTTTCACTTTGAAAAAATAATAGAAAATTCAAAAAATAATGAGTTTAGGTCAACTTATGTTTGCCATACACAATGGGTTTTCAAAACATAAATCACACCCAAGAAAAAAATCTTTAAAAAATATTTATTAAAAAATAATTACAAAAATATATGGTCATGAATCTTATGTGTCTTAAAAATCATATCCCAGAAGGACTTAAAAGAAAACTTCTATTTGGAAAGACCTTGCGAAAATCAATTTTTATTATCCAGGTATTAATATAAATTACATATTTAGAAACTAGACTTTCAATACTACATTTCTTATGACTACCATTTTTAAAGATTCAACCTTAAAGTGCTTCAAATTTTGAGGTCAATTCCTAAAAATAGGGAAAATAGTTCCACTTGAGGTTAATTTTTAAATTAATTGTATGTAGTACCTTTTTTGACACATTTGAAGTTCTTGTCATAATCATATGTTGCGAGATGCTATGAACTACTCATAATTGTAATATATTTAGCAAAATTGGAATTCTATAGCATTATTTTTATTTTTTTATTTACTGTACTTTTAACAACATAGTTATAACAATAATGTGAGTTCCTATATATAATTTTTGTTGACCTTCAACATTGACAATCAAAACAAAATTACGTCCTTGATGCGGGTTGTATCTTTCTTCCTTTTATTATAGATTAAGTGTCACAAAACCAATTTCTACTAGATAGTGAAAAAATGCATTTCTTAGTATGACATGTAACATTGCACTCTATTCATGATGTACCATTCAATATGGAATTCAATTTAATGATTCTCATTTTACATCAACTAAGTTGAGCCTTATTTTAGCAAGATACTATTTATAGAATTGGGCTAATAATACTTTTTAATGCTAATTTGAAATTATTTTTGTCCAAGAAATGTCATAGTCTATAAGAACTCCACCAAGTATCGTATTGAAATAGTTCCTCTTGAGATGCACTTAATGTAGAATACATTCTTTCTCATTCATACTTGTTTTCTTTGAGGCTTTAGCATATCTTTGCAAATGACTAAACTTTATATAAGGTCTCTAAGTTAAGGGTTTCTATTTCACTTATGATCTCATATTTTTCTTACATAACATGTTTGTTTATTTACCTAATAATACTCTCATGGTCCATTTAGCATAAATTTTCACATGATAAAACTTTATATAAGATCTCTAAGTCAATGGTTTCTATTCCACTTTTGATCTATTTTTTAATAGATGACTCCTATTGGCATGTCTTCTAGTGCTTCATGATGACATTCACTAAGTTACAAAATTTATCTTATGAAATTGGAACATCATCTTTATAAATGTTACAATTTGACCTTTCATTTATGTATTTTTACTCCCAACAATAATAATCATAGACCAAACAAAATAATACAGTCTTAAAATTATGAACTATAAACACTAATCCTAATTTTAACAATATTCTATATTCCTACTTGCAATATAATATACAATTCTATTATGTGTATTTTATCCACAAGAATAATTCTCAAAAAAATATGTTTCTTTTAAGCGAGAAACACTCATAATTTCTTTATTGAACATTCTTATAAATATAGTATATTTAATAAGAAAAATATTTTTAAAAAAAGAATTTCCAAAAGTGACAACAATGTTTTAGTTAATATCAACTCCATATAAACTCCAAATGAATGTGGAGAATGTGTCTATGATGGTAGCATGTGAGTTGAACTCTGAAGTAATAATAAGAGCAACTACTCTACATATTGCAAGAACAAGTAAAAGATACGAAGTCAAGATGAATTAGTCCTTCCGTGAAGTAGTTTACATTTTGGCTGTTACCTATCAGGTCGAATAAAGTCTTCAGCAGTTCTAGATTACTAAAGTAATGGTGTAAAAATCAGCATTATTATAAGAATTTCAAGAATGCATCTAAGGAAGGAGGTTTGATAAACATATGCAGTAGGGCAAGGAGAAGATAGAATATTTCAACAGTGATCAAAGAGTGTGGAGAATAAGTGTGTGGCAGCAAGTGAGTTGAGGTTTTGATAAGTAGCCACTTGGCTGTATCCAAAAGAGCCACAACTAACTATGGAAACATAATTACACCTAGGGCATTTCTTATATGAAACCCATCGCCCTAGGTTAAACCAATCTATGACCGTTGAACGATCCATACACATGCAAGACAATTGAAATGATTGGGATCATCTGCAATTTTTTAAAAGACCATAAAATGTAACATTTGTGCTGTGTGAACAAACTGCAAGGTTATGATTTAACTCGTCAGGAACCAGAGTTACATTCTCAGTTTACAAGACACTCATTGCTTATTTGTTCGTTGCTATCTATTTTACTTTTTGGAAGCCTTGACATATTCGTTAGAGGTGGTACTTCATTCCTCTTGTAGGTTAGTTTAACATAGTGGTGATGGATACATTTAGAGATGTGGCGTAGATTTTATTTAGTTAATCTCAAAATAGTCTGTCGGTTAGAGAACACATATGGAGAAGTGGAGATAACCTTGGTGTCAAAATCTCTTAATTAGATTGGCTAACTCACAAACATATCATGAATGGGAGGAGAATGATTGAATGATAGGTAGGCACTTTCGTTAAATGATGATGTGTCAGTTGTCACAGTTTCCAATAACTTATGGTATCGATTGCGAATGATAGATCTAATGATTGTCGTGTCTCTGCTAAGAATCTTACCAACCCTTGTGATCATGTGGTGACTGTTGATCTATTATCGAGGCCATGATGTCTTCCTTTATGTCAAATGTGGAAAAGGATATAATATTGACTGTAGATGGAGCATCTAACAATTGTATTCCATCAAAGTTGTTAACTAGGTCATTGGTACTGTGATGAAAGGTTCATCATCGATGCATCTTGAATCGTATATTCACAAAGAACCTAATTTTTCCTCACAAACATGCTCCATCCATTAGATTCTATTATACAAAATATCGATGAGCTAGTTTCAAACTTCACCAATAAATGGTACAAAATAAAATTTCCCCATTAACTATGTCACAATCCGTGATGAAATAGCATCGGATTTAGTATTTACAACTTCCAAAACCTACTTTGTCTACCGCTTAGAGAACTCATATGTAGAAGTGGAGATAACCTTGGTGTCAAAATCTCCCAATTAAATTGGCTAAATTGTAAACATATCATGAATAGGAGGAGGATGGCTGAATGATAGGTGGGTGCTTGCATCAAATGATGATGTGTCAGCTGTCACAGTTTCCAGTAACTTATGGGATCAACAAGGAATGACAGATCTAATGATTTTTATGTCTTCGCTAAGCATCTTAGAAACCTTTGCGATCATGCAGTGACCATTGATCTACTATCAACGCCACTATGTCTCCCTTTATGCTGATTGTGGAAAATGAAATAATATTGCCTGTTAGATGAAGCATCTAACAGTTGTATTTCATCGAAGCTATTAACTGGGTCATCAATATTGCGATGCAAGGTTGATCATCGATGCATCTTCAAAGAATGATTGTCATATGTTCACAAAGATTCAAATTGTCCGTCGCAAACATGTGCCACTCGTTAGATTATAATCTACAAAAGATCGATGGGCCAGTTTCAAACTTCAGCAATAACTGATGCAAAAAAACATTTTCCCCTTAACTATGTCACAATCTATAATGAAATAGCATTGAATTTAGGATTTAAAACTTTCGAAACCCTCTTTTGTTTAGTGGTCATTAAGGAAAACACCTTAAAACAAAAGATTTCAATTAGCAATGAATATCATATAAATTGAATGATCTGAAGACACGTTCTACTTCATAATATATGCAGGCATACTTTGTCATAATGGTTAACAGTACAAAAAATTAAAATGATCTTTTTTATAATCTGTGAATAATTTTTTTTTTCAATATGTATTGCAGTATTTGTTATGTTTAAATATCTATGACTTTTCGATATCGATGTAAATAGCCATTTCATGGTTCGAACGACTATTTATTGCTACTCAATTACATGTCCTTGTTGTATTTGTAGTTTTTCCTTGTATACTTGACAATTGTTGCAAATGCATTAAATTGCATTCAATGTTAGATAGTTTGGTTGATAACAGTTTTTTCTTTTGGTGTTCAAGATGACTGCCTTCATTAACCATCATCATAGCCTATATAAGAACTATTTTGCTAATAGTTTCCTGAACCAGTAACATATTTTACAGAAACTTTTATACAGATTTCAATATATCAATTCACCTGACCATCAAGACATTTCAATTTCATCATTATGGAGGCATTGTTATCATAGGTTGTTTTAAGTTATGTTTTTAGGATTGTGTATTTTGTTCATTTCTTAGATTTGATCATCGAACAAATTGTTTATATCACAAAATGATATGTACATTTTTATTTCAACAATGCATCACTAAGAAATATAGTGTATATTTTTATGATATACTTTTGATTAGTGACATCATATTATCTGCCATTAAATAGGTACAAAAATGGCCTTATTAACACATAGAACAATTATTCAAATAATGGATGGTATTTCCATCAAAGAACCATGTTTTCAAATTGTATCATTACATTCTATTGAACAATAGCATACTGTGAGTACAAGATTTCATCTAGAACTTTCTGATGGTGTGCATACACACTTTTCCCTTTTGCCAAAACAATTTAACACCCTTGTAGTGGAGGAGGCTTTATTTAAAGGTTCCATTGTTTGCATCAAAGAATAGTCTTGCAAGCAACTTGACAATTACATGTATGCCAATTATTTTACTATATTTTATTATACTTATGAAAATTTGATTATAAAACTTTATTAAATGTCTATTTTGTTTCTGTTTACAGGGCTATTCTTATGGAGAAATTATTGGTTTTCTAGTACCTATAGTACAAGGTACTAAATAGATAGCATCATCTAGAAGTCATGGATTTTTAGATGCTTCTTCAGGTAAAACAATTGGCATAAAATTGCTCACTCCATACCACAAATTATGGACTATTGAGGGTCGTGCTTTACAAAATCACCTAGCCATTGTTTCACAAAAATGTGTAAAGAGGGTAAAGTATTTGGATTTCACTTCATAGACAAAGAAGGAACTGGTATACATATAACTTGTTTCAATGAATTGGTTGATAATTTTTTTGAAATTATTCAATCAAATTATCTTTATTTGATTTTTGACGGTTATGTAAAAGTTGCAAATTCAAGATTCAATAGTTCAACCAATCCCTATGAAATAGTCCTTCAGAGTTCTTCATGAATCATACCTTCCCCATGTGTTCAGTTTTTAGTTCCTGAAAATGATTTCCATATGAAGAGTATTGAATCTCTTGAAACCTTTTCCTATTAATTCACTAGTGGATGTGGTTGGAATTGTTGTTTCTATCAATACATCAAGTACCATTAGAAAAAAAAATGGTACATAAATAAAAAAATGTAATATGCATATCAAAGATATCTCTAGCTACTCTATTGAAGTGACTCTATGGGGACATCGTTGTGAGAATGAAGGACAACAAATTCTAAATTTGTTCAGGGAATGTAAGACAATTGTTGTTTTAATTAAATCTTCTTATTTTCTTTCATGTTCTGGTAAGTCATTAGATACTATTTTTTCAACCAATATTCTTATCAATCCAATTTTGACTAAGGTTGCTGCTCTTTTGACATGGTCTGCAGGAATAGGAGAAGATCAGTATTCTATTTCTTTGACTAAGGAGCCAACAATACTTGCTAGATTTAGAAATCAACAGCCAATGTCTACCATCTGTACAAAAGACTTCCATTCCATGATTCCTGTTTGTGTAACAACAAAAATTTCTAGACTTGATGTTGATAACTTTTATTATCTTTCATGTCCATGAATGATTGATGGCAAAAAATGTAAAAAAAAAGTTATTTAGAATCATACTGGGAAATATGAATGTCCTAAATGTTGTGTTCATATTCCAATATGTGATTTCAGCTACATCATTAATATGGATTTGCAGAATCCATTAGCTGAGCTTCACAATGTTACTACCTTTGAAGGCCCTACAAATTCTTTGTTGGGTGTGGATGCAGAAGATTTTCTGCTACTGCTTGCTGAACCCAATGCAGACAAACAACTTTTGGATAATCTTTATGGTTCAGAGTTTGTCTTTGATCTAAGTATCAAAACATCTACTTTTGATGGGCAAGAAACTCAAAGCATAATTGTTCTCACTTTGAAGATTGCTTAAGATAGTAGTTTACTTACAATATCCAACATATGTAATCAGATGTTTATGTATATAGGTATATTTGACAATAAACTGTGTCATGTCAATGTTATGTTGTTCAATTTTTGTATAATATAGTTTCTAAAAAATTGATCTTTCCATATTTACCATGATTCTTTTTAGATAACATTTCCATATCTCAATAAATGTAGAGATATATAAAATATCTTCCATCTCTCCCACTTGTTTATTAATAATTGCCATCAATTTTATTAGAAAATATACTTGATAATTGCATCAAGTTCAAGATCATCATTATGCAGGCATTATTATTACAACTTGTTTTATCTTTGTGTAATATTTTTTCTAAAGAATCGATATTTCCATATTTACCATGATTCTTTTTAGATTACATTTCCACATCTTAGTAACAAAGAATTGGTATACATATAACTTATTTCACTGACTTGGTTCATCAAACAACTTTTGGATTATCTTTAGGGTTCTAACTTTGTGTTTTCTCTAATGCACAACACTAAAAAAACAACTTAAAACAACCTATGATAACAATAGCTCCATAATGATGAACTTGAAATGTCTTAATGTTCAATCAATATAGCTAATTGTACAAGCCACTTCTGGCATTGGTAAATCACATCTGATAGCTCAAATCAAAGCTAGTCTCACTTAATCAACATCCAATGGACAGTCACCTATTCTAATTCTTGCACCAATAAGAGTTGCAACATTTAACATCAAGGCATCTACAATTCATTCAGTTCTACATATTCCTATGAAAGAGATGGTACAATTACAAGGTCACCAACAGGCAAAATTACAGGAAAATCTGTATTATGTTCAATACATCATAATAGATGAAATGAGTTTTATTGGTCCTAAATTATTTGAAAGAAATGATATGAGATTGAGACAAGCATTTCCAAATAGAAACCACATTCCTTTTGGAGGTCATTCAATGATTCTCTTTGGTGATTTGGGCCAGCTTGCTCCAGTAAAAGATATTCTAATGTATGCTTCAAATTCTTATGGTGGAGAATTATGGCACTCATTCAGAAAAGTACTCACTTTAGAAGAAAACTTTCACCAAATTGCAACACAGATGTTTGGGTACAATTCCATTCTCAAGAAGAGTTCCATTCTAAAGTACACCTATTTGCAACAAATGAAATGGTGGGTCTTCATAATAAGAAAATGTTATTATCTCTACATCAACCTGTGCCTCTTTCAATAATAGAACAACAAAAAGATTTTGAAAGTTTGAATGTAGATGAAGTACAACTTCAATCTCACATTCTTTTATGTATAGAACAACAAGTTATGCTATGTAGTAATTTATGTGTCCAGACATGGCTGGTTAATGATGCTATAGGAGAAGTCAAAGATATTGTATATAATGATGGTGAAAAGCCTCCTCAACTACCATTGATAGTTGTGGTTGAATTTTTTAACTACATTGGTCTTGCTTGGGATGATACTAATCCCAAAAATATTCCTATAACACTAATTAAAAGGGGTTACCACTGTCAAATTCCTCTGCATATGTCATGGGGTTTAACAATACACAAATCATAGGGTTTGTCGCTTGTACAAGCCACAATTGACATTGGAACCACAGAACATCAAGGATTAACTTTTACAGCTCTTTCCAAAGTTCATGAACTACCAAGACTACATATTCATCTAGCTTTCAATTTTGAAAGATATTCACGCATGCAACAAAATTCAAATGTTACAAGGCAGAAAGAAGAAGAGAGACACCTAAACGTGTTGACAGAATTTTAACCATTTTTTTCTACCATTATTGTATATTCTTCATTAAAATTACAAATATGTATAAATGTTTCTCAGATTATGATCTGTGAACTTACAAAACATACAATTCTTTCTAAAGATATATAAACTTAGTAACAATAACCATTTTTTGCGAAGCTATACTTCCTGTTGAAACTCAAAAACTATAATGTTTATTTTTTTTGTTGTAAGATTTATCATCAACTGATTAAATAAAAATAGAAATACAAAAAAAATTGCTGTTATGAAAAGCGTAATAATTATATTTACCTTTTGAAATAAATAGAGTATACTTTATTAACATGTGAATCATATTTTTTGAAATTTCAAGCATACATTCGGATGTCTTTAACACTATAAAGGTATCTAAATCAGCACACAATATCAGTGTTATTTATTTGACCGATGTTATATACATCAACATTTTTATGAAGATGTCCATTGACATTCAACAACAATAGAATGTTTTGAAAAATTAGCCACATAAATTCTTCAATCAGATTTTGAGAACAAGAGTTACAACAAACCCTTGTAAGCATAATTAATATTGTAACCATAACTATAGGAAGTTAAGAAATACCTCCATTAGTTTTATGGTTCATTATTTCTATCATTCAAAAATGTTAACTTAAAACTTGTTTTTATTTTCTGTTTAAGAACTTTTTCTTCAACATATTACAACACTTTTTTACGATGTTAGCTTACTATTTCATTTTTTCAAACTATCTCTATGAATAATAAATTTATTCTATGAGGTAAAAGAAACATGATCATAAAATTGTATAATATTCAACATAGATCTAGTTAGAAAATAACAAAAATGACAACTTGCAAAAACACAATAAAAAAAGAATAGTTCAACAATGAAATTCTACATCTCATTTCATGATTCAATAATGAAAATTGATTACAACATGCACACAGTGCATGATTTATATAGAAGTAAACTACCATTTGCAAGAGCTAAATACACCAATCAACATGATCATCTAACAGGAATTAATATGACATTAACTGCCATGGCAGTTAGAATTAAGGAGGGCTATTCCATGATGCATATGACATATATATCTCTATGACTGACTCTACTGACACTACTCAACTATGCAACAATAAACTTTTGGTTGAAAATAAAGCTATCAATTCTCTATAGAACTGATCAACTATAGAAGTTAAGAATCATCAACATGAACAATAGACAACGCCTCCATAGTGTAAAAAATAAAGGCATGATAGCTCCACTAACATGATGTTACTTGACAGGAAAAAGAAGGTAATTGAACTAATCTTTATAAGCTACAAAAAAAACATTACATATGTCATTCCTAGCATTTAAGCTTTGATACCATATAGAATTTTCATCGTGAATGTAGCTAGGAAAAAAGAAAAATGACAGGTTGTCAAAAACAAATAAAAATAGTGCACATTAACAATCAAATTATGTCTATCATTTCATGATTGAATAATGAAAATTGATTATAATATGCACAAAATGTATGATAACTATAAAACTAAACTACCTTTTGCAAGAGAAGATTACACCAATCAACATGATCAATCACCATGATCATTTGACAGATCAAGACTAAAGTCAAACAAACTATCAACCACAAACCATGGATTAGTTTACTTTTAAATCAATGCAAGAGCAAACTACACTAGTCAAATCAAAGATAAATAACTAGAATTTGAACATCGTTGAATTTTTTTTACCAAATTTTATGACTTCCACTTCGGTCAATTTGTTATCATCAAAAACATAACTAAGTCTTATTTCAACATTTAGGTATTTGGAAAAATTAATTTGTGAAAAATACAAGTGTAGAAAACAAACATTGCTCAGATGAGAGACACCCTTGTACCAAAATGTGCAGTTTGAATCAACAAACTTTGATTTCTGCACTGATATCTTTCAGATAACAAATTTTTCTAATATATGAACATGGAAATAAAACTTATCTATGTATTTGATCTTTGCAAAATGACTTAGTTGAAAGCCATACAAATTTAGATATATTACTCAACCATGCCCAAATTCCAGTTTTTCATCAACACCCAATAACTCCAGCTCCCATTGTTGCCCATTTCGATCTTGCAACACCATATGATCATTTTTCTTTGTTATAAATAGTGAACAAAATAAGATATGTCATGCATTTATGGTTGTCACAAGATCCCAATAAATACATGTTTTCTTTGTAGATCAGCAACAACCGTTCGCTAAAAAGAAGACTGTTAGCCTTTTTCCAGAAAAATCACTTACAACAGCCACCACAATGAAAAGATATCCATTACAAATCTAAGAAAGATTTACTAAATTAATACTGTTCCATACCATATACAAGTCAAATCTTTGTATTGAATATAAGCCCTAATTAAATAACCACTCTTGAAAAAACCCTAAATGCCTTTCCTTCTCAAAGAAAACCCTAGGTCGGTCTTTTAAAATCTATTTTACTATTACTTTTACAAAATCACTTAACTTTCTACAAACACACATGTTATAATTTATCATCCACTCGATTCACATTCCTAATATTATTTAATATGGATTTTAAAATCTATTTTATCCATACTTTTACAAAATCACTTAACTTTCTACAAACACACATGTTATAATTTATCATCCACGTGATTCATATTCCTAATTATATTTAATATGTATTTTAAGGTCATTAACATCTAAATCTGATATGTCAACTAAAATTATATTATAATAATATTTGCAATTATACAAAGTTAAACAATTATTTAACATTTTAATGATTTTTCGACAAAATACATTCTATATACATAACTAAATTATAACAATATTGACAATGTTGAATTTATTTAAAATATTATAATTAAATTACTATTGATTAGGGAATAATATGCCACTAACTACTATTTAACGTGGCTAATTCTAGTATCTTAATATCAAATATCTAATTTAGCTGTTAAAAACTACTCAATCCGCAATTAATTACTTTTAAACTACCTATGACCGCTTACTTAAGGAATCAACACTAGATGAATGATCTAACGATCATCATCTATTCGCATGAAAGTTTACTTAACTTTTTGATCATACAGTAACCATTGATTTAGAATGAAGGACATGGTGAACTACTTTATGTCTAATCATAAAATAAAATTGTTTCTACCTACTAAGTGATGTGATTAAGGGTTTATGGTCGATAAATCATAATTGAGAAACAATCCTATGTTCACATAGAAAATTTCAAACCATTACGACCATACGAGAGGTGTCAGATTATGTTTTCAGGAGAATCGACAATTCAGATTCAAACTTCAAACACTACTATTGTGAAATTTAATTTGGCCCTTCATAGATGACAGTTTGATTTCTCAAAAAAGTAATTATTATATCGTGTAGAGTAAATTGCTAAAAAGATTGTTTTTAATTGCTAATATATTGAAGGTTTGTGCATTCTCACAAACACAAACATATTCAATTTACAGACACCTAGACAAGAAAATTTCCAGACCTGGTTATCGTTTCTTGAAGGATTCCCTAAAAAGGTTAGTCAATATCTGCACATTTCTTGTTCAAAACTTTATAGATGCTTGTAACGAATCCTTTGCATAAACCATAAAAAAATATTTACTCTGAAATGCCGCTAAGAAAAAACTTACCAGCTAAAATTGAGTACAATGACAGGGGTTTGCATGAAGATCTATTACAATTACTAAATCAGTTGACTATAAATTTAGTGAAGGCCAAAGAATTGACCCAAAAACAACCTAGCCTAAAAAATTGTAGATAGTCTCTATGATAAGGATAATTACATAAGGGTTGCCAAGATTGGCACGATTAATGCAAGTGGCTCTTCTGATATCACTGGTCTAGAGTTGTTCAAACTAGGGTTTAGCTAGAGAAATGCTCTCCCACCTAGCAGTAATGTATGGAAATTTGATCTGGGAAAGCTTGTGGTGCCCAATGTTTTCATGGATTCAGATTTGATGACTCAAATTGCTAAGAATTATGATCCCATTACTAGGGTAATTATGAACGTAAAAGGAAATGTATTGATAACTATCTTAGCTCACAAAATTAGGAGTGTTTTTAGACTAAGTGAACCCTCAAATGAATTACAACAAATTGAATTTGAGAAATTAAATGAAGTGTACAATGCTTAGAGAGATTACCTCTGAACTGTGCCCTTACAATAGTTCTATGACAAAATTGGAGAAATGATCATGTTAGGACCAAGTACACAGGAACCTTTCAAAATAGTATATTTTAACTACAGAGCAAGAACTACATATTGGTCACTATGTCAGATCTTTGGAAAAGATGTTGAAGAAAGAATGCCAATACATTTAATGTACATGATGATCCATATCTTGCACCCTACCATACTAGTTACTTTTGACTTTGCTTCCTTCATTGCTAATTTAATTCATAATGGATTGCTAGCTATCCAAAGGAGCGAAGTAGACAAGCCTTTCTGTTGGTACTCTTTGATAATGTATATGCTATTTTTTAAAGGTGCAAGTTATTTCGAGAAAGAGATGGTTTTGCTGAAACAGAACAATGGTGAGGATATGCCAGTGCAATTGTGGAACATTAATATGACATGGGATAGACATGATAGTAGTTTTATCAATTTTGATAGATATTTTGCAGCCAGGCTTAGGCTATTATTTGTTCATGAAAACACATCAATCCCATCAACCTTGGTTCAACTTGTCAAACCTAAACATTTTTCCAAGAGTCTTCAAATTGTACATAATTGGGGGGATTTCATTTTTTATCCTATTTCTACTGTTATCAAATTATATGGTTTTACTAGAACTCCATTCATATTGCCATATCAAATACCCCTCAAGATTGGTATTGAAAAGTTCATTAGATAGTTAGGTGATATTGAAAAGAACATTCTTGTAGATAAATCCAGAGGAACTCTTTTTCCAAATGTTACAATTGCCCACCAATTTTTAATCAAAAAGGGAGGATGGCTCCATATTGATAAATTTCTTGCACCGTATCACATGGCTACATCAATTGCTAGGATAGCAGACCCCGAGGGTTTTTATAATGAAATGTTCAAAAAGAAAGTTAGGTGCTCTTCAATATATCACATTTTTAATTTCGATAAGGATATCATCAAAAATATGTCTGATATAGGGGAAAAAGAAATAAGAAAGGAAAAGTGGTCAGTATACAAAAAGACATTAGACTTTGTCCAGTAGTTTGAGAAGGGATATAATCCCCTAAAAAGTATCGAACTGATTGGAAAGAAAATAGACATTCTTATGGATAATTTTCAAGAGATTATTCAAACCATAGATGAGAAAAAAGAGAAAGCCATAAAAACTGAACCAGAGAAGGCTCAATCAATATTGACAAAGCTTGGATTTGCAAAACTATTGCCCCTAGGCAAGTACATGGTACAAAAGAAAATTTGTTATAATGTGGTCATACTAGGATTTGAGAAGCACAAACAATAGAAAAGAAAATAGGATGTTCTGTCAACATCACAACAACTGGCAAAACATGAAATTGTAGACATTTCACACTCACCTCAGGATCATGCATATCAATATATTCCTGATTGTCCACCTCCCTGAAAGAAACAAAAATTAGAAGAGAGACTTGTACATGTTCAAGATGATTATTCTCCATCCCAATCACCTCTGAACATAATGGATGATCATGAAGTGACAGAAAAAATGCACCAATTAGGAGCCCTTGGTCAAATTTTTATGACTTATGAAGAGATAAACGAGGGGATTCTTGAACCACCAAAAGAGCTTGAATTAGATTTGACAGTGGGAGAGATGGCAGGTATAGAACTGGACACAATAATAAAATAAGCATGTGAAGAATTCTTATCTGATGATGCCTTTGTAAAGGCTAGAGCCTTCATGCAATTTTTATGGAAATTAAATATTAGTGAATTTAAAGAAACTTGTGAAAAGAGGCATGAGGAGAACCCAGATAAAGATCTAAAGATCATAGAAAGTGATGTGAGGAAGGAGATGATTGAACGGTTTGAGAGGATCACTCCAGAATAAGGAAGAGACTTGATAAGAAATTCATGAGTGCTTTTCCTCCCAGAGTGGGATATAGCTGATGCAGTGGTCTTCAATGCAATCAGAAAATAGACCACACCAATTTACAAAACCAGAGAGGAGGCAGACCACGCAATTAAGGGAATCACTTTTAGTGATGATCATCAAGTCTTGGTGATGTGGTCTTTAAAGAAAACTGAGAATAACAAAGGAAAGAAAATTAGTAAAGGTGATATCATAGGTAGCCTCATTGTCAAAAGGGTCACTAATACTTATGTACTTGAGGCATAAAAAATGGTGGTAGCATCAGCCCAACTTACAACAAGGGTCACACAAAAAGAGACCAAGGAAAAAGAGGACCTCACAAGAAGAATAGAAACAGTGTTAAAGGCTTATGTAGACTTGAAACAAGATTTTTATCAAAAGGATATATTAATTGAAAACTTGAACAAAAGGTTAGGTGAATAGGGCCCAATTCATTCTTCAGCACAATTGTGTATTTCTTCATCACCTGTTCAACCTTTTTCTTCAAGCCCTATTATTGAGTACCCACTCTCCCCTGTCCACCTTCCATGGCTGATGAAGAGCATGAGCAAAAATAGAAGCTAAGGTATGAGAAAAGAATAAGAGATACCATTTTACAATTTGTTGCAAATGTAAAACCAAGAGAGGTTTATAAAACTGGTAAATAGTTGTCAGACATTTTGATCTCTTTTAAGAAAGAGCTAACCAATTTAGACCCAAATTTAGAATGTTGGATTGCTAGAAAGAATAGATTGAAATCAATGTTTTACTTGATTAATGATCAATGTATTGTCAATATACAACTAAAAAATACCTATAAATTTGTTAAAGACCTTTTTCAATTTGAAGTCAACAGGGAAAGCTTAAAGAGGAAGGCGGAAATGTTAAGAGTAAGATACTTTCAGAATGATTTCCAAATGTTTCCAGGTCTTATCAAAGCAGATGGAACCATAAAGCACAAAGATCAATGGTTACAACAAATTGAAGATGAAGTGTCAAGTCTAATAGATACCATTCTAAATACAGAAGACAATACACCCTTTGTAGTGTCAATTAAAATTTTTCAAGATGTCAGAATACATTTTGCTAATATAAGAAATGAGGTACACCATGTACTAGTACATTGGGACAAATTACTGCCTAAAAGAGATGAAGTTATGGCCTTTCATTGGTCAACTAAAGATATTTATGCATCATGGGAAGCAACATATCCCTTGGATAGTGCCAAAGGAGAAGAGACATCCAGTGAAGAAGCAAGCAGTAGTAGTGCCCCAACACCTTGAAAGCAAAACAAACAGTACAACCAACCTCAAAGATTTAGAGCAAGAATGGATGCTGCACCTGGCATATTTTGAAGTAACCTTGCAAGTTGTTGAAATATTGATCACTCATATAAGTCATCAATTTTGTAAAATTGCAACAAAAAACTATTAAATTTACCGTTTTGGTCTTACTTACTCAAAACATTTTTTGTTTCTTCTACAAAAAATCCAAAGCTTCTATGCAATCCTCTAAAAAAAAATTAGATTACTTCGATTATTTTAGCCTTCAATAATGTAGCTTATCTTATACAGAAAGACTGTATGTTACTAACTTGAAAATTGTAGCTTCATAGAATATGTTGTGGCTATAAAATCTCTTTAAAGTATTCTCAAAGAATCAATCTCCATTGCTTGAGTCTTACATGCAATTCATTTTCATGTCATTCAATACCTAGGAAAGTATGTTCTCGCCCTTCCACTTTTTTAAAGTCAATTATATTAAGACTATAATCAAGTATGACTGTTAGTTCTATTTTTCATTTCTTATAAAGAATCTTTTTTTTAACATTTGCATTTAAAAGCATAAAGTATAGATCATATCAATATTCCATTTTAATAAAATCCAAACTTTATATATCTCTTTTTGGTGCCAAAAAAGAATAGACATCCACTAAAGAAGCAACTAGTAGCAGTGCCCCAACACCTTGAAAGCAAAACAAATAGTACAGCCAATCTCAAACACTTAGAGGAAGAATGGATACTACACTTGACATATTTTGAACTAACCCTACGAGTTATTGATATATTCATCTTTCATATGAGTTATCAATTTTGTAAAATTGCAACAAAAAACTATTAAATTTACATTTTTTGTCTTCTTTAGTCAAAAGCTTTTTGTTTCTTCTACAAAATATCCAAAGCTTCACTATGTTCTCATTCTTTCACTTTTTAAAAATGAATTATATTCAAACTATTATCAAGTATGAACCTTACTTCAATTTTACATTTCTTATAAGCCATCTCATTTGTTAACAGTTGCATTTATAAACATTTTGTATACATCATATTGATATACCATTTTAAAAAAATTGAAACTTTATATATCTGATGTCTATTGCTCTTCAATATAATGATTTATGTATCACAATTTTGTAGTGAAGCTATTGTCCTATGAATAAACCACTAACCAGCACTCTGTGTTTTTTATACTGATATTTTTTTATAGACAAACAGGTTGTGTAAACATTGCATAACATTTAAGAGATCTTGGATGTGGTAGGAATTGATTTTTAGGAGTAGGAATAGCATTTATAGTATGAGCATAGTTCAACATCCCTTAATTCATCATTCCAACATTTCCAAACAAACTAGGTGTCCAAATTGTAATCACCAATCACTATAGACAAACTCTCTCAAAGTCTAAATATGCTTGTATCAGGTTGGTAGGTGATAGATGAGTCCTCTAAAAAACATGGAAATGATGAAATCTACAACTACATAGTAGATCTATGTCTTTCTATATCATCATTTAAATAGAAAAGATCATGCAATCTTTAATAATCTCTCTAGAATATACTATTAAAGAAATCAATAAATTAATGTTCTTGTCTTTTCCTGTTGATAAATTATCTATATAAATTAGTTGGGGTAATAGGTGATGTAAAATTTTCCAATAATGCATCTTTCAATTCTTGCAAAGTTTGTATTGAATTAGTAGGAAAGTTGATGTACTACTAAAAAGCCTCTTTGCCTAGAGAAAAAATGATTAGTCTGCAAGAAATATCCTTCTCTTCAATTTTTACATTTTCTATAGCATATTTAAAATTATTATTTGTTAAATAAAACTAAAATTATATAATAAATATCTAGCTATTTAATATTTATTAATATTTTATTATTTGTACTATTTATTGTAAAATATTCTTATTAATTTCCATATATCATATATCATTATATAAATATATATTAAAAAAAAAATCATTACAACAAATTAATATTATATAATAAATATCTGGCTATTAAATATTAATTCATATTTTATACTATTGCGAACATTAATTCCTGATTTCACTACTATGAGCATGTCTGTGGATTCCGCTAGAGTTTCTCCCATGTCTATTCCAGGCTCCCAATCTACGAAGGTCGTGAGGGCTTCTCCCAAGGCTGTTGCATTTATGGTTGGACTGTTGTATTTATGGAACTCCAATAGTCTTATCCTTAGTTCTGGTGTTGTAAAGGGTTTTGGGGCCCCTTCAAAGCTTGTTTTTACTGTAATAAAAAACATTAAATAAATACAACCAAAATAATATTATTATCAATACATATTTTATAATAAAAAATTTAAAATAGCTTAACTATACAATGTGAAAGACATCTTTGACTACTAAGGTTAGTCATTGCTACAATTGATCTTAAACACAAATTTTATTATTATCTTTCCACCACACATGCATGTATGGATTCTATACATTTTGTTGTGGGTTCAAAATTCTATTCACCAAATGTGATTTCAACGCTCTGTTCTTTATTTAGTAGTTGCAGGCATATAATTCCAATGCATGAAAACCTTGTATTCAATACCAATATTTCAATTTGTATATGATTTCGAAGAGTATTGATTAACAAAATCAATTTTAGATATCTGAAGATGACCATTCAATATTTTGATTCTTGTGCGCTAATTTTATATATATAATATCAATTTCATCTAATACCAACTCTTCCATTCTTAATTTGTGTGATATATCTTGAGATTTCCCAAGATTGACATATCAAACATCAAAATAAGAGCACCTTTTTCCTTTGGCACGTGTCATCGGTGATATAATTGACATCTAAAATAAAATTTAAAATATTCATCTCGACATTAAACACTTCATGAAAAGTAACATTTTAGCTATTATTACATATTATTTATTGAACCCATTATTGATTTATTTCAACTCTTTGTACTACATAGATAATTATTACAACACTAGCTCTGGAAAAATCCATCACATCACTTTAATCACCTTCTCAAAATATCATCTCTTCCAATTAATGTTATGAGTGCAAAGCACTCTACAGCACCAACCTGTTCTTTTATTAAGTATCAAATTATATCATGATTTCAGATACTTGTACAGAAACAATTGATAAAACATCAAAAGAACATACAATAATAGGAAACTTGAACAAAAGCCAAGAACAGAAGAGAAGATGAATGGAAGTCACAACAATATCTGGTATTTAAACTAAGTTATAATATTTACATTCATTTCTTACCATTCTTAACCTATTTCATATTTGCAATATCTTCTTTATTTCAATACCTACAAATATGTAACAAAGTTCATTCGCCCAAAAAATTAGAATAATATACATAACTAGCAATATGTAGAAATCGATTTGAAGCAATATAATCTCAAGAAAATATCTTGCTGACTAAACATATGTTCATTTCATAAATATTGAAATCTCACAATCATAGAATTGACCGAATACTAAAATAATTTGATAACTTGTGTTCCAAATTCTCAAAATGCCAAAACTAGGGTTCTAAATCAAATGCTCTACCTTTACCAATTTTCTGATTTGTTTAAAGATATATACAAAAATAACTCTTTCTCTAATAAAGTACAACAAATTTTATTTTTCCATTATAAATTAGAGATTACTTATACAAATTATTATTCTTTCTAAAGCATTACAAAATGACCAAAAATTAGATGGTTTTCATCTCATTATTAATAATTTATGAATTACATTGTAGAAATGTTGCGACAGAGAACAATTGTCATTAATGACTTCTTTCAACACATGGACATTCAAAGAATTCATGAAGAAGATAGAATTTTAGGATTGCTAGCGCAAAGCTTACTAGAAGAACATCGATTAATAACATCTCAGCCAGGATCACAAAGAAATTTTGACCACTTTTATAGAGATCAATATATTCTAGAATTGGAGTCTTGTGACACATGCAATCCAACACAGGTTCATCATGTTCCAAGCAAAACATGGTTTCAACCAGCATCAATAGCATCTGACACTGTATACTCTTGTTTGATAAATGGTACAGGTGAATTATGGATAGAGAAACTGCTTTGAACTCCACAAAGAAATACAACTTCATTACATAACCTTTTCTATCATAGTCCAATGTATTGCTTGCATGTTGCATCAAGCTCAGGCACACTATGGAACAAATAGGTCATAGAAAGATGGGGACCATAGGCCTGTTACTTAGATATTCCTATATGTGAACGTATACAAAAGATAGTAAGGGAATAAGTACCTACATGGACCCAAACCACTTATAAGCTCTTACCAACTATTAATGTCCATACATAGAACTGGGGTATACTACGTCAAACATCAGAACATCTTTACTAGTTTGATGATTTAAATCCCATGAATGGTCAACCGATGGGTTATGATCATATACTTTAAGACTATAAGTTTTTTCAGTTTTAAAAATACTAGAACTCTATTACTTGTGTATGAAGAAATGAAGGTGTACTTCCTTAAACTAATTCATAATGCAGTATATGTTATTTCATAGTCATATTGTACATTATTTTTGTACAGATTTAAATATTATTTTACTTTTCCCTTTTACCATTCAATTTTTGATATTTGATGTTTTATACTTACTATTTTATGTTAACTATTTCTTCAAATAGTTAACGACTACAAAAACTCTCATAATCACCAATATTATGATATACAATAATTATGCAATTTTTGTTTTAGCATTATTACACAAGTTTGTCGTTTACAACTTTGTTAAGGATATCTATGGCTGTCCTAAATGTGCCACACTGCAACTGTAATGAAGGAGCTTGCATTTTGAAAATGTCAAACACTAAGAAAAACCCTCAAAGAAAATTTTGGAGTTATGCACTTAGCAAGAAGGTTAGTACTACACATGTATTCGATGTTTTGAACAAATGTACAGACTATGCATTATATTATATAGTAATGTAAAGTTAATATTGTAGGGATACAATGGTTGCGGTTACTTTAAGTGGGTAGATGATGTCTCGAATGCATATATCACACCATTTGCACCAATTTTCAATGAAACTGATCAGTGTAGCTTGCACTCTCAAGAGGTTGTTATGACTGAGATTTTGTCAATGGAAAAGGCCGAATTTTTTTTTTTATGAGCACTTCACACCATATTACTTGTATTTCTTTCTATTTTAATTCTATTTATTTCCTCGAACCATATAAAAATATAAACTTCAAATGTATCCCAATTTTTTCAAAACAAAATGTAGACATATAAGTACTTTTAACTATACTATAATATAGCTGCTTACGTCTTTAAAAACTTGTGATGTCAATATTTACATATGTTATATGTTCTTTGAAATGTTGTTATGTAAATTATTAAGTTTCTACTTCAATTTTCCTATCAAAAAAAAAATTATATATTATAATCATAATTCTAACAAATTAACAATACATATTTTGATTTCAAAGATAAAAGACTTTTGCAATGCATAACCAATGTTAGTTTACCAACATATGCATAGACATTGTTTTTTACAAACTAACTATCACAAAATATATAAAATGGTTCACAAATATATAAAAGATATATGATTTTTACAAAATCTATAAGAGATGTATAAAATCATAAAATTATTTGTATCTACATCATATTCTAAAGAAGAATACATTTCATTTTTCATCTCCTTACCATCAATTAATTCCTCCAAATAGTTGATCAAAGCATTTAAATTTTCCGTCATTGGATCTAGGATTTTGCCCTTTTCTTGACCTCTTTTTCTAAAGATAACAGTTACTGTAATTGTTTTGTTCTTCTTTCTATGTCATTTACATTAAGGAAATTCCTAATGAGATCCTTTTGAAAAGATTTGTTATGTTTATTGCTAATTAGAATGGTGAGAGTATAAAATTCCTTCTATTAACAATAAATTGTTCTGAATCTATGTAACTACACAATGCATCATTCATCTTAAACTGGAATAACTGCTCACTTACTTTGTTCAATGCTTTCTTTCAAAATATTAAATTGTCAACTTTAAAATGTCTACCTATAAAAGTACCCTTGCTATATGGAGATCGTTCAATGATTCCCTTTCATGATTAGGATCGGCTTCCTCCACTTAATTAATGATATTCTGATGTGTGCTTGAAATTCAAATGGTGGACAATTAAGGTAGGCATCCTAACTAATGCAGAACCAACAATTAAACATTGGACTCTTCTCATGTCATGGACAAGTACTGCTCTCACCAAAGAAGAACAAGAAGAGTTTTACTGTAAAGTACACCTTTTTGCAACAAATAAAATGGTAGCTCTTCATAAAAAGCACATCTTAATGGTACTGAAGGACAAATAAAAGCTATTCTATATAACAATAGTGAAAATCCTACTCAACTACCATACATAGTTAAAGCCTCCTCCATAATTAACTTTTACAACATTTTCTAGAGTTCATGAACTATCAGGACTACGTATTCATTCAATTTTCAGTTCAACAATAATAATTTATTGTAATTATTCCTATTCTAGCTTTCCCTAAACAAGAGATCTTCAATTTATGCAAGTCCATTCTATTTTTTTTAAGGTTGTGTGGCTTAGCTAACAAGACCAAATCAGGAAAAATGAGATTTTGAACAAGACTATCATTATTCAGAAAGATATCAGCATTAATGTTTTCCACCTTCTTGACAACACAATGAACACTATTAATGCCCTTATATTTTTTCTAAAGGTACATAGAAGGGTCTCACATGGTCGTCCCCATATTCTCAATGTTAGTTTCAATGCCCTCCAGAGGAATTATATTTTTCATTATATCACCTAATTCCATAGTTTAATTACTCAATTAATTAATTCCATGAATACCACATAGAATACCAAGTTTACAAAACAAATCTCATAGACAAACAAATCTAAAATACTGTATTACAACTTCATAAATTATCAACAATTCATGAAATTTCATATTTTGTAAACCAATATAGCACTCGTTTACACACAAAATATGACAAAGAAGCATATCTACAATACTATACTTCATCTTCATAGATAATCAATAATTAACCAAACTCAAACTTTACCAAACCAATAGGAAAATCATATAAATAAACCAAAATTCCTACAATAAGCAATGTAAAAATGTGATAGGCTAAAACTGATAATCTCCATTATGTGCATCCAAAAAATAACACCGTTCCACATGAACATGTACAATTATTTGTTTACTCTAATTAAGCTCAAAAAACTTAAATTATTTTACAATTATTTATAGAAACATGTAATTAACTTTTAAAAAAGAGCAAGGATTTACTTTTACACCTCTTTCTAGAGTTCATGAACTATCAATAATTTCATCAATACTACACATGATACCAAGTTTACAAAACAAATCTCACAGTAAAGCACACTTAAAATACTGTATTTAAGCTTCATCAATTATCAATATTTAATCATACTAAAATACTATAGTTCACAATGCCTCCAATGAAAATATCCTATATTAAAACAATTTTAACAAACAAAATATCATATATCTATAAAATATCCAATGAAAACTAGTTTTCATATAATTGCATTAATACTACAGAGAATACCAAGCTTACCAAACAAATCTAACAAAAAAGTAGATCTAAACTACTATATTTCAGCTACATCAATTATCAACAATTAATCAAATTCAAAAAGTTACAAGCCAATAGAGAAATCATTTACATGAATAGAAAATTATATGCATGAACTAACAAAATAAAGGTGTTTTATATAAGAAATTACAATTCAAAAATATATAGCTAAAACATCTTGCAATCTTTTTAAGTATGATAATGTAACAAGCCACCAATTTGTTTAGCCCTAAACCAACAAACTATGACAAAAAATTTTAAAATTGATTCTGTCAACCAATCACAAGACAAAAAACTTTTGGAGTCATTTCATCTTCCTTAATTGATCATTGACACCTTTGTCTGGAAATATTCTTGATAACTTCATTGAGTTACTATGAGATATGGTGACCGCCATTTTAGGCTAACCTACACCATTCTTCATAAATAGTTACCATCCCTTTGCTCAAAGGTCAGGTGTCAAATTTCTAACTGATTTCTTAAATCTTCATCAAAAAATTCAGCATCATCTGCTAGAGCCGTTTTCTTCTTCAACTTTTTTACTATTATATTCATCCATTGCTCTAATTACATCAAGCATTTCTTGTTCCTGTGGTATAATAATATTGTCATTTCTTACAATCAAATATTCATAATCCCTTTTTAGTGTTTTGGTTTGTTCAGAAATGCTACCTGTCACTTCATTTACAGTTTTTAATAAGACTGCAATTGCACTCAATTTGTATATATCTCCTTTCTCATATGCTTCTTTCCTGATGATACTTTGAAGATGTAATTCATAATTTTTCTTCATCAATTCTATATCTACAACATCTTCACCATTGACTACTTCAATAATGCAGCTCATATCTGTAAATATCTTTTTCATATGACTAATGCCCGTATTGATAGTTTGAATCATATTTTTTAGTTCTTCAACTCTATCTGAGCTTATCTCTATTTTGAATTTGATTTAAAATATCCACTTCTATAGAGGTGTGTCAATTGATTTGATAATTTTTACATTCAGAGCTTCTCCACTGTCCATATCTATCACAGATTGCAATACCTTTTCCTGTCTACTATGTATTGTTTTATGTTCTTCATCCATCTGCAAATTTGTAAACAAAATATCTTTTAGCTCAGAATATATTTTATAATACCTGCCTACACAGTTAATGAGACCCACACCTCTTGAATTGAGATATTGTACCCATTCATGTGATAGTTGTGCCATCTATCTATCTTCGTGCATCTGCTTCATAATTTGTTCACTTGAATAGAGAGATGGATCAAAAATGTCTTCTCTCTGACTTGCTGTTTGAGAAGAGATGGGAACTAAGATTTTTTGAATATAATCAGAAAGATGTTTGACAGTGGATTTCATAATGTTATTTTCATTTTTTAATTTCTCCAATCTCTCTCTTACCTCTTGATGTGAAAATTGCCACATATCAATAATAAAATCATGAAATGCAGGTCCTATGTCAATTTCATTAACATCAAAATCATCTGCATTGAAATCTGAAAAATTACTATCTTGTTTTGGTTCTGCAACTTGTAATATTACATGCCCTATTTCTTCATGTTTTTCAAAAGCAGCTAGTTTGCCTCTTTCCTTTTTTTTCCTCAGACTAGTACTTTCACTTATGATTTGAGAAACTAAATCATCAATAGGAATTCTATCCTCTTTCCTTTTTCTTTTTCTTTGTGTTGTATGCTCTAACCATGAACGAGTACCTATAACTTTTGAGGAAGAGGCTAAATTTTCATTATCAAACAATTTCCTGACTATTGTAGGGCTTTTTATTTCTTTACTAGAACTTTTAAATTTGGGTACTATATTTTGAATACATGTTATAGTACCTTCAATTAAATCTCTTATTTCATTTTCTGGTTGTTCTTCAAAACATTGCATTCTTGCATTATGTTCTATTTGAAGTATTTCATCTTCATTTTATGTGTTTCCTACTTCTTCTAAACTGTATATGTTAAACAAAGAAAGTGAACCACTACCAGAAGTCTTGCCTATGGCTTTATCTTCATCTGGTGGTTGATCATCCCCTCCTATCATTTCTTGACTGGACTCAACTATTGTCTGCATTATTGGTAAATGAACTTGAACTGAAACTATTGTTTGACCTTCACTTGTTGATTGTCCTTCTGTGTTTGATGTCTCCTTTGCAATTTTCTTGTACTGAACCCATTTTTTGGTTCTCTTCATTATCTGTTCCATTCTTTCTTCAAGATTGTCTAATTCAGGTTCTTCAAATTGCAAATGTTGCAAAGGTGTCCGTTTTATTTCGGACAAATAACGATCAAAAAACAATTTAAATTGATCATCATATAATCCTTTCACATCTATATCAATATTATAAAGTTGAATATGTTAAACTATGAGTCAGGACCATGATCTTTCTCTCATTTCAAAGTCATCTTTACAATTAGCCGAGAAATCTTCTAATGAAGCAATGTGATTAAAACTAGGACCTAATTGCAGGTTTTGTTTTACATAATTTGAAGGATCAAAATGATGCCTTACAATATTATATTCATAAAATTTATATCTTTCTCCAGAAGAATTGATCAAATTCATTGCACAAGAGCTAGAAAAGCATGTATAAACACCTATTGAAATTGGAAAATGAATACCTACTTTATGACGTTCGCTGCATCTGCTATTGACCTCAATGATTTATCTACATAACTCTATCAAAGCCATTTTATCATCTCCATATTTAGGAAATTTGTATGGAAACCCATCAAAACCTCCAATCCTAATATATGTAAATGTATGATATTGAGTTTAATAGCTTCCAAATTCCATAATTGTTCATGCAACTACATTAGATAATCTACATTCTGGACAACCCTAAATTTCACGACATAACTTCATTGAAAAAAAATCATTAACCCTTATGAAATTTTCATAGCTATTTTTGAGTTCTATACATGGATAGAAATCATAAACCTAAATATTTGCATCATATTCAACAACACTAGGTAGCTCATTCCCTATATATTCACATGCAAGCGCATAGATGAGGTAAGATGACATTGAAAATTTGTATGAATGCTTTGTTGAAACAAGCATTTCAGTGAGTCTATCACTTATGAGTTGAGCTCAATCTATAAAAATAATATTTGTACCTATAGATTGCACAAGGAAAAACCACCATTCTTCAAAACTTAGGGCCTGTTCACTCCCTCTAATTCTATGCAAAAGTACTAGTATATCAAGAATCTTTGTTTTTAAATTTGTTCCATATAGGATTTTTGGTAACTTTGAACTCGCTACCCTAATGGTTTCAAACCAATTTTTAGAAATAACAGCTCGCCAATGTGACCTTTTTAGCTTAAAATTTGACACTGACAAAGAGAAATTCCATTCTAACTATTGTTCTCTTTTGGAAATATAGATGCAGTAACTGAGAGGGGGGGTGAATCAGTTAACCAAAAAAATATTACCACTGATCCCTTAAATATCTTAACAAATTATTTACTGTGCCACTCGGTAAATATACAGAGAAATGCTGAAAACTTGATCCTTGAAGTGTGTAATAATTAAACTATTCTTAAGCATTCATCACTGATTAACTTACATGAATAAAGAAAATAACATGAACACAAGAGACACCAGATTTACCGTGGAAACCCAATATGGGAAAAATCACCAATGTAACTAGTTACTATTTTTCACTCTTCTGAAGTGATGCCCAGTTAGAACCCAACCTGGTAAAAGGTTACAAAACACACTGTTAGGTGTGACCTTGTTAGAGGGTTTAATCACCCTACTAGGAGTGGCCTTGTAAGAGGTCTTGAAACAATTCAATAGAACCGTTACCTTGTTAGAGGATTTACAAAATGGTTGTTAAACCAACTCGGTTAAGAGATTTTGATATCACTGCTACAATTGCTAGAGAGTAACAATGAAATGACCTGGAACTAAATTGCTAAATATAGATCTCTGTTCTGTTTCACTAGATCCTTACTGATTAATTAAATCTTTGCTGCTCCTCAAGGATATCTAACCATCCTTCAAAATTTGCACACACCTTTCTTCAAAATGATTTCTACATGCTGTATATCTTTTATTCACCACTTGACCTTCTATATATATGCCATTTCATAATCATTTAGATTGTCAAGTCGGCACTAATAATTATTATAACAGTCGGCTGGGATAAAAAAACTGTAATAACAAAATTCTTTGAAAGGGCTGACCTTGCTCGGTAAACATTAATCCTGAAAAGATTTCCTTCGGTGACCGAGAGAACTTGGTAACCATAATGAATTCTACAACATCCTTTGGAGACTAAGAGAGCTCGATAACCACTAATTTTCCTTCAATAACTAAGGAGGCTCGATTAACACTATTACCCTTTCATGTTTCCTTTAGACACCCAAGAGAACTCGGTAGACACTAAAAACTGCCTAGCTGACCGACTGAGCTTGGTAGATACTGAGAACCACTTAGCTGACTGACTGAACTCGGTAGATACTAAGAGAGATAATTGATATGACATTTGTGTGACATCAAAGACAACACATAGCTAATCCAACAATGTCCTTCAGACAATTATATCCAACAATCTCCCTCTTTGGCATTGATGGCAACACAACATGTCATAGCACAATGAAATTTCATAGAGAAACCAAGAGTAAGAAACATATCCTTAGCTTCATTATGATTCCCATCATCTTCAAACTTCTTTCTTTGACTGAGAACTCTCCCTCTTAACTTCTCAAATTATTCTTCTTAAAAATTTCTTGAAATGACAGCAAACTCTGCCTCTTTGACAACACATGCCAAAGACAACTTACATAGTTTCGGTAAATATCAATGTACCTTATGTACTGATTCATATGCAATGATTCCCTGACTATGCTGCATCAACTAATTGATCTTCAACATGTTCTAGTTGATGCATCACTAAAACTTTATCTAGTGAACCTCGGACAGGGGAGTGACCCCTAACTTTCCTCTTAGATACAAGAATGCATCCTTAGGTAGTGGCTTGGTGAAGATATCTAAAATTTGTTCTTTTGTATGAATATATTCCAATCTAATTTCCTTGTCTTGCACCAATTCTCTGACAAAGTGATATTTAATTGCAATGTGCTTGGTTTTGGAATGCATTACTGGATTCTTTGAAATATTTATTGCTCTTGTATTATCACAAAACATAACAACTAGTTCTTTGATCTCAACCTTCATGCCTTCCAAAAGATGTTTAAACCATATAATATTAGAACAGTTTACTACTGCAGCAACATATTTTGCTTCTATTGTGGATTGGGATGTGCAGTTTTGCTTTTTACTAGTCCAAGATACTAACCTCTTGCTAAGAAAGAATGCTCCACCACTTGTACTCTTTCTGTCATCAATGTTTCTTGCCCAATCAGCATCAGTAAACACTTTTAAATCTAGATTGCCTCCAAATTTATACCACAAGCCATAATCTTCAGTTCCCCTTAAATACTTCAAGATTCTTTTGATTGCCATCATGTGATTTTCTCTAGGTTTAGCCGAGAATCTTGCCACTATTCCAACTGCTAAGGCAATATCAGGCCTTATGTGTACTACATACTGTAATTTTCCAATCAATGATCTGTATAAGGTATGATCTACTTCTTTTGAATCATAATCTTTGGTAAGCTTCAGTCCAGTACACATGGGTGTACCAACTGATTTTGAATCTTCCATACCAAATTTCTTAAGTATTTCCCTGATATATTTAGACTGAGTAATGTAGATATCATTCTTGTTCTATTGAATTTGAAGTCCAACAAAGAATTTTATCTGACCAAACATAGACATTTCAAATTCTTTGTTCATAAGCTCTGAAAATTCTTTGCACTGATCATCATTTCCTATAAACACAGTATCATCCACAAATATTTCTGCCAAAACAATTTTGTTATCTGATCTTCCTTTGATGTATAAATTGATGTTGTCATTAGTCCTTTTGAAATCAATCTGGGTAAGATAGTTATGTAATCTTTCATACCATGCTCTAGGAGCTTGTTTCAGACCATACAATGCTTTGTGTAATTTGCAGAACACATCCCTTTTGTCTGGATCAATAAAACCTTCAGGTTGCTCAATGTAGACTTCTTCCTCAAGAATACCATTGAGAAAAGAAGATTTGATATCCATCTGATATACCTTAAATCCTTTATGTGCTACATATGAAAGTAAAGTCCTCACACCTTCTAATCTTGCAACAGGAGCAAAAGTCTCTCCATAATCTATTCCTTCTTCTTGAGAATATCCTTTACATACCAATCTTGCTTTGTTTCTTGATACTTGACCATCTTCATTCAACTTATTTCTGAATACCCATTTTGTCCCAATTACATTTTTATCTTTAGGCCTAGGTACAAGAGTCCATGTCTTATTTTTCTCTACTTTCTCTATTTCTTCATTCATAGCCTCAATCCAACTTTCATTTTCTAATGCATCTTTGACATTTTTAGGTTCAAAATTAGTAAATAAACATGTACCTTTTAGTTTACTTCTTGTCATAGTACCATCTGATTTGTTTCCAATAATCTGATCTGGTTTATGATGCTTTCTGATGTACTTGGCTAATACAAGTTCCTTGCTTCTTGAATGAGTTACATTGTCATCTTCTTCATCTTCAGGTTCAGATTGCTCGGGCTTGGTAGATACTTGCTCGGTAGCTTCAGAGTGATACTCAGTACTTTGTGACTCAGTCTAAACTTCTTCTTGTGACTCGGTTACTGTACTGGGCTCGGTAGATGTAGTCTCCTTACATGTGTCTGGCAATGTATCAGGTTCGATGTAAACAAATTTTTTGTAGTCGTCTGGTTCCTTTTTGCTTTCTTCTTCAATCTTTTCTGCAAACTCATCAATTCTCACATGTGCACTTTCTATGATTTTGTGAGTAGACAAATTTAGACATCTATATGCCTTGCTTTTGCAAGAATATCCCAAAAATATTCCTTCATCACTTTTTACATCAAATTTTCCTTTTCTAGATTCTTTTAAGATGTAACATTTACTACCAAATACTTTTAGGTAACTTACATTTGGTTTGTAGCCATACCATAGCTCATATGGAGTCTTGAATGTGTCTTTTCTCAGCTGTACTCGATTCAAGGTATGAACTGCAGTGCTAATAGCTTCCTTCCACTATTTCATAGCAATGTTCTTTTCAATCATTAGAGTCCTTGCACGGTCCATGATAGATCTGTTCCTTCTTTTGGCTATTCCATTCTGCTCAGGAATTCTCGGGGCTGATACTTGTCTTTTGATTCCTCTTTCAATGCAGAAATTATTGAATTCATGGGAGATGAATTCACCACCTCTGTCTGATCTCAAGCATTTTATTCTTTTTCTTGTTCCTTTTCTACTCTTTCTAAATACCATTTGAACTTCTCAAATGCTTCAGACTTTTCTCTTAAATACATAAAAGTCATCATTCTAGAATAATCATCAACAAAGAGAATAAAGAATTTTTCTCTGGTATAGCTCTCAATTCCAATAGGTCCACATAAATCAGTATGCACAATTTCCAAAATATCTTTAGACTGATAGTTTTTACTTTTGAAACTAGACTTTCCCATTTTACCAATTTGACAATTCTTGCATAGACCAACATCAGGTTTCTTCAAAGTAGGAATAGCTCTTACTTTCTTGAATTTTCTTATTTTCATCATGTTGTCAAAATTTACATGACATAACCTTTTGTGCCATAACCAACTTTCTTCAATTTGAGCAACAAAACATGAGTAATCACCAAGATCAAGATAAAATAGGTTACCTTTGGTTTGTTTGCCTGATCCTATCAGTTTTCCTTTGTCATCCAGCAGTCTTGCTTTGCCATTCATGAATTCAACCTTGAATCCAATGTTGATTAGTTGTGCTACACTTAGAAGATTATGCTTTAGTCCTTTGACCCAATATGCATTATCACATATAAGTTCTTTGGTTAATGAAATTCATCCCTTTCCTTTTATACAATAGGGTTCATTGTTTCCAAACCTTACATTACCACCATCAAAGTTTTCAAAGTGTTCAAACTTGGTCCTGTCACCAGTCATATGATGTGAACATCCACTATCTATAATCCATGTATCATTCTTACTTATATGAGAGATAAGTGCCATCTCATCTTCATCATTATTAGATTCATCTTTTACAGCAATGAAAACAATTTCTTCTTCACTATCATCCGAATCTTTAGCTAAAAAACATGATTTCTTACCTTTATCCTTGAATGATTTGAAATTTTTCTTGCCATTGTACTTGTAATTTTTCTTCTCATCTTTGCTTTGCTTGTTTAGACACCTAGCTGCAATATGACCAATTTCTTCACATGAAAAATAGATTAAGGGATTTTTACCTTTGTATTTTCCTCTGCCTCTTGAATACTTCTTTGCAAGTAATGCTTAAATAACTTCAAGATCGCTATCAAAACTTTCCTCTGATTCTTCTTCACTTTCTGATTGGATTTTCTTCCCTTTCTTGAGTGAAAGTTTGGCCTCAAAAGTTGATTCAATATTTTTAGAAGTTGGAACATAGTTGTCATAGTTATCCAGTTCAAAGGCTGTCAATCTTCCAACTAAGGCATCCAAAGTTATATTGTGATTTTCTTCAAATCTTCTTTCTTGAATAGCAGAAACTCTTATTGCATAAATAGGGAGTAATGTTCTAAGAACCTTACTTATAACCATTTCATCATCAATTTTTCCTCCAAAAGCTTTGATTGCACTAACACTTGTCTTGATCCTTTCAACATATTTTGCAATGTTTTCTTCTTCTCTCATTTTCATTTGATCAAACTGTCCCCTTAGGCTCTCTGCTTTGGCTCTCTTCACATTGTCATAACCACCATAGATTTTCTTCATCTTGTTCCACATTTCATGAGTAGTTGTGCAGTCTTTGATTTCATCAAATTCTTCATAGCTAAGAGCTGATGCAATGTCTATCATCATAGTGTTATGGTTCTTCTTCTCTGCAATGTCTTCAACAGTTAATGTGCCAGTAGGAATTGTATATTCTTGATCAATATATTTGCACCCTGAATCACCAATGGAAGTCAGATGTAGTCTCATGAGACCTTGCCATGCTGAAAAGTTATTTATGTTAAGCCTTGGAATTTATCTTTTGTAAGACATCCTGATCTTTAGCTTAGGTCCTTGAAACCCTTCCTGCAAGCACCAAAAGATCTGATCCCAATTGTTGGAAATATAGATGCAGTAACTGAGAGGGGGGGTGAATCAGTTAACCACAAAAATATTACCACTGATCCCTTAAATATCTTAACAAATTATTTACTGTGCCACTCAGTAAATATACAGAGAAATGCTGAAAACTTGATCTTTGAAGTGTGTAATAATTAAACTATTCTTAAGCATTCATCACTAATTAGCTTACATGAATAAAGAAAATAACATGAACACAAGAGACACCAGATTTACTATGGAAACCCAATATGGGAAAAACCACCAATGTAACTAGTTACTATTTTTCACTCTTCTGAAGTGATGCCCGGTTAGAAGCCAACCTAGTAAAAGGTTACAAAACACACTGTTAGGTGTGACCTTGTTAGAGGATTTAATCACCCTACTAGGAGTGGCCTTGTAAGAGGTCTTGAAACAATTCAATAGAACTGTTACCTTGTTAGAGGATTTACAAAATGGTTGTTAAACCAACTCAGTTAAGAGATTTTGATATCACTGCTACAATTGCTAGAGAGTAACAATGAAATGACCTGCAACTGAATTGTTGAATATAGATCTCTATAATGTTTCACTAGATCCTTACTGATTAATTAAATCTTTGCTGCTCCTCAAGGATATCTGACCATCCTTCAAAATTCGCACACACCTTTCTTCAAAATGATTTTTGCATGCTGTATATCTTTTATTCACCACTTGACCTTCTATATATATATGCCATTTCTTAATCATTTAGATTGTCAAGTCGGCACTAATAATTATTATAACAGTCGGCTCGGATAAACAAACTGTAATAAAAAAATTCTTTGAAAGGGCTGACCTTGCTCGGTAAAAATTAATCCTGAAAAGATTTCCTTCGGTGACGGAGAGAACTCGGTAACCACAGCAAATTTTGCAACATCCTTTGGAGACCGAGAGAGCTTTGTAACCACTAATTTTCCTTTGATAACCGAGGAGGCTCGGTTAACACTATTACCCTTTCATGTTTCCTTTAGACACCCGAGAGAACTCGGTAGACACTAAAAACTGCCTAGCTAACCGACTGAGCTCGGTAGATACTGAGAACTGCTTAGCTGACCGACTGAACTCGGTATATACTAAGAGCGATAATTGATATGACATTTGTGTGACATCAAAGACAACACATAGCTAATCCAACAATGTCCTTCAGACAATTGTATCCAACAGTTCTCTTGTAGGCAAAACAAAGAACTTCTGAATCGACTCTCTATTCAAACAAATGACTACTTCATTGTTTTCATTCTTAATTTCTCTATTATGTGAATCAAATCTTTCAATGCATTCAACAATGAGTTTTGGAACTTGAATAGCAATTGGAAATCCTGCAGCTTCTATTAATCCACTGTCAATGAAGCCTTGTGTAATGGAATGAACTAGTTCTGATTTAATCCTTCTGCGTAGATCATTTAAATTGTAATCATAAAGGTTTGTATCTATAATATCTTTCCATGCATTTTCTATTCCCTCATGATGATCGTAACTACTTATTTTGCTACCCATTCTCTAAAAGATTATAGATTGGTAACCAAATGCTCTTAAAGATATATGCAATTCAAATAATAAAATCACAAATACTGCAACTTTATTAATTTAAAATTAGAATTCAATAGATATAAAATATATAAAACGTAAAAGGAATTAGTGTTCTTGTTATTTTCATAATGTACTCTTTTAAAGTGTAGTTATGATCCCTATATGAATTAAAAATAATAAATATTAATAAAAATGGTGCATAGAAGGTCGTATGCATTTTATTTCTTTTCTATCAATTAGTGTGTTTTCCAACTACTGTCAGAATAATAAATTTTTTGAGAATCCTTAATCTATAATGATGTCATGCCCACTAAATAGAAAAAATTAATGTCATGCCAATAAATGAGCAAGTCCTCAGTCCTGCATAAACTACAAATGTACTTTAATGAATAATCATTAATATATTGCAACATTGATCATCTTTATATTATTGCCAATATTTTAGTCCAATTCATCTATTTGACATATCGACTTTACAATACAACTACCTCAAAATCCCTAATGAAATAGCATCAAAAATAGTAAATACAACCTTCAAAATCCACTTTCGTTGGATACTGAACAAGCCAAACGCATCAAAACACAAAGTCCTAATTAGCAATGACTATCATATAAATCCGCTTTCTTGATTAACACATTCATTGTCCAAACTACAAAAAAAAATCTTGCAGTGACAATGAAATACACTATACACAATAAATATAAAAAACACACTACATACAAATGTTTACAATATTAAAAGAAACATCAATAAATTAAAACACTACTAGGTTATTGCCCTTTCATTCCATAATTTAAATTAAAACACATGATACATTTCACTAAATACTACAAACTTAGCTGCAAAAGATGCATCCATATGGCATTGCTATTAATGTTTGTTTATAGTTTTTTCACAAACTTGCCTAAAACATTTTTTATTATACATTTATTTTATACACATGGGCCCATTAGGGTAGAATACATAAGTTGCAATATAACATTGTTTGTGTCCACTATATGCGTAGCTTACAACCAAAACTAAAAACAAATTTATGGTGTGATATTAACCCGGATAGATAACAAATTTATGCTATATATGTTAAATGAAAACCTGTAGAACTCAAACCATAAATGTAGAGCAATGCAATCCTATATTCATTATATAGTTGACAATTTCGGGTGGTAAGGACCCTGTAAACCGGTTGTATCCTAAACTATTTAATGGGTGGTGCATGTTTGCAAGGAAAAATCACATACTTTGTGAACATACGACAGCCGATCATTGAAGATGCATCCACAATAAAGCTTGCATCATAGAATCAATGACCGAATTGACAATTTGGATGGAATACAACTGTTCGATGCTACATCTAATTATAAATTCACTATTTTCTCCCGCTTATCCTAGTTTCCAAAACTATAATATTTACACTACATGAATTAAAACACAAAAACAAAAAGATAAAAACAACAACAATTAAATTTATGACATTTAAAATTTAATAAGATATAAATATTATAGAAATTACCTTAGTTTTGATCAGCATTCAAAATGTTCAAGTATCCTTTGTCTTAGTTGACGAAAACTACGATGACGTTTCAGAAAGGTGATTGGCATCCTCGATGGAACTTGATTTTCTATAAAAGTTTGATGATTCCAATGTTTGTTTTTTATTTGTATGCAGACAGAACACACATATTGTGGAAAGACAACTAGAAATATTGTACCACCTTCAAATTGTTTATATTGCCAGATTTCTTTACATAGATTTACCCATTGATATTCGATATATATTTTCCAAATCTCTCTATCTATTGCCAATGGCCACCACACAAATGGAAAAATATGTATCTTTTCATTCTCTTTTTTGTTTAAAAAATAGTTATTATACTCAAACCCTTTACCTTGTTGTGCGTATTCTAACAAAAAATTAAGTCAGTCAATCAAATGTTTAGGAAAAAGAGAAATCATGACAAAACGAACAGTCTCAACATTCTCTCCAATTTATAAACTCCAAGCCATTAACATAGCGGTAGTATCAGCATTTACTTTCCATCGATGAGTGGCATTATGAAATTCTTCATCTAATGTCCGTTGAACATCTTCCACAACAGACCCAGTCTTGCAGAGTAGTAAATTTTTAAAATATGAATGTTCTACTCTGCCAAAGAAAGCAATTTCCAGTGAGCTTGTTTGAAAAGTAAATGTAGCTTCCATTATCGATAGTTGATTTATAGTAATCTATATTATCTGCTCCAATGATCTTTACAAAAAATTCATTTTCTTATTCATCGATTTATAGTAACGTTAGATTCAACACATATATGGCTTGCTATAAGATTTTCAACATAATTAATTAACGAAATCTTTAATAGATTTCCTACGAAACTGCTTTAATTGTTAAAGACTGATGTAACTTAATTAAAGGACTTATGTCCATGTCATATAAACTAAAATTTGACATAGTTAAGTTATGTTATATGCAAAACACTTCAGATTTCATATCAGATGCGACATCTTCTAAATTTTTAAAAACAATTTAATATTATTTTATAACAAAAACTTTATTACATTTCTTATAGATGAACATTAAATCTTGTCACGGTTATCAATTAGACTTATATAAATAATCGATGTCAGCAAATGCAAATTCTAACAAAAATAACTTTTTTGATATCTCATTTAGATCATAAATTGATAAGAAATTTCAAAAAAATTCAATTTTGTTTCATTTTAAATGCTTTTTGTTGTGAAATCAGAATTCATTGTTCATGACTACTAAAATTGGTAATAGTAATAACTGCCATATAAATCCAATTATCAAAACCAAAACATTTAATAGAAATGTTTTACTTTTTAGACAATTTTAAAAAGTACTAATAAATAAAACCTTTTTAAGATTTGTCACAAATGTCTATTAAATGTTCTGACTCTACTCAGGTGATATTATCTATAATATCAATTCATCTAATGCGAAACCTGGCACTCTTAATTTTTGTTGTAAATGCTAAGATCTGACGGCGGTCATATCTTAGCAATGACCCGAGTCACCCATTGCAAACATGTGCCAGAGTGAAAATTGACAAGTTGTTGTATCAAACAAGACACAATGAGTAACTAAATAGAGCCCCCAACGAATCAGTGATAGACAAGTGGTTCCAAAATTGATGTTGCATTAAATGTTCTGACTCTCCTTAGCTAATATTATCTATTAAAACAATTCATTTAATGCAAAACCTGCCGCTCTTAATTTATGTCATATATGATATGATCTCACCGTGATCATATCTTCACAGTGACAGACTCACCATTATGAACATGCCACAGCATGAAAAGTGGTAGGATGATGTCATGTCTAACGAGATACAATCAGTGTCCAAATGGAGACTCTAGCGAATCAGTCAGTGACAAGTGCTATGACCTTTGATGTTGCATTCAATGTTCTGACTCTCCTCACCTAACATTATCTTCGGTTACTTATGGGATCAACAACGAATGACAGATCTAACGATTGTTGTGTATCCGCAAAGAATCATATCAAGGCTTGCGATCATGTGGTGACCATTGATTTGTTATCAATGCCATGATAACTTCCTTTATGTCGACTCTAGAAAAAGAAATAATATTGACTGTTAGATGCATCATTGAACGGTTGTATTCCATCCAAACTGTCAACTGCATCATCGGTGCTGCAATGCAAGGTTAATCGTCGATGCATCTTCAATGAATGACTATCATATGTTTGCAAGAAATATTATTATTTGTTTCGAACATCAACCAACCATCACATTAAGTTCTACAAACGATCGATGGCCCACTTTCAAAATTCAGCAATAACTAGTACAAAATTAAAGAGCATCTAATGATTGTATTCCATTGAAGCTGTTAACTAGTTCATCGGTATTGCGATGCTAGTTTCATCGTCGATGCATCTTGAATTGTATATTCATAAAGAACCTAATTTTTCCTTGTCAACATGTCCCATCCGTTAGATTATGTTATACAAAAGATCGATGGCCTAGTTTCAAACTTCACTTATAACTGGTGCAAAATAAAATTTCTCCATTAACTATGTCACAATCCTTCATGAAATAGCATCAGACTTAGTATTTACAAATTTCAAAACCTGCTTTGTCTGCTGCTTAGAGAACTCATATGGAGAAATGGCGATAACATTGGTGTCAAAATCTCCTAATTAAATTGGTTAAATCACAAACATATCATGAATAAAATATTTATTTTGAATGAAATGGTTTACTGTACAAATAAGTTTTCAAAAAATTCAACTTAGAATCCTTCACACTACAATGTCAGATATAGTTACTCTACACATATAAATTTGATACTGTACTATAGTAAATACAACCTTTAAACCCCACTTTAATCCATTAAATGTTTTTTGCCCATTTATGGTTAAATTAAATTTAACCAGAACTACATCTATTAAACTTCACACCAATACTATTTGAAGTTTGAATTTGGATTATCGATTCTCCTTGAAACATAATCTGACGGCTCTCATATGCTAATAGTGATTTGAAAGTTTCTATGCGAACATAGGATTTTTTATCGATTACAATATATCAACGGTAAATCCTTCATCACACTCAGTAGGCAAAAACAATTTTCTTTTATGATTAGACATAAAGTAATTCACCGTGACCTTCATTCTAAATCAAAGGCTATCGCATGATTGGAAAGTTTACTTAAGTTTCATGCGAACAAACGACGACCATTAGATCATTCATCCAGTGTTGATTCCTTAAGTAAGTGGTCATAGTTAGGTAAAAATTAATTAATTGCAGATTTAGTATTTCTTAACAGCTAAATTGAATATGCAATAATAAGATACTAGAACTAGGTATGTTAAATAGTAGTTAGTCACATATTACACCCTAATCAATAGTAACTTAATTATAAGATTTTAATTTAATTCGATATTGTCAATATTGTTATAGTTCAGTTATGTATATAGAATATAGTTTGTCGAAAAATCATTAACATGTTACATAATTGTTTAACTATGTATAATTTAATTTAATAGATGTACTAGTGGTTAAAATCTGTATTAAATACTATATTCATTGATTATTTAAAAAAAAATTGAAAAAATATTAATTACAAATTTATTTTACTTTCTATACTTCAAATATTAGAAAATCAAAAGAAAAATTAAATTATTTCAAAATTTGTACTCAATACATTCAATTAGTTGCTAAATTTATTTATGTTATTCACTAATCATTTTTAAAAAACTTTAAAAAAATTGCAATTCTATTTAAAATTAAAAAACAAAAAAACATACTATACTTAATAAATAAAAGTTATGTCAAAAATTAAATAAAATAACTAAATTAGAAATCAAATAATAAAAAAATGGCTTTGCATTTTCACACACTATGGCCGTGTTTCAGCGTTGAATCTCTAGATCATCAACTATGGGTTTTCGCAAAAACAAAATATGCCTCTTTTCCTGATCGAACCTGCAAAGCACTCTCTGGGACACCTAGGGCTCCTCATTCCAGGAATCCACTGGCAAAGAGCTCCTATGACACTCAGTCTGTAGTGAGTAGAGGGGGAATGCTTGGAGAACAATGGTTTCTGAGGGAAGAACTCAATGATAACAGTCATAAGATGAAGGTCTCCGGATGGCAGGAAGTCTAACCATAGAAAACCCGCAAAAATGCCCCATCTTTTCTCATCCATGCACCAGTACCTATTTCATTAAGCAATAAATTTGATTTTCTTAAGGATCAGGAATCATGTCAGAACCCTAATCTATATTCTTCCCCTCATCGGCGAAGGAAAGCAACGGATAAGCGGCAGGTATTTTCCTCGAGAAAGAATGTTTCTCATCCAAGAGATTTCTCCAAAATGCTCTCACAAAGAAAGCTTGAGCATAATCCATCGATGCATCCACAACACTCTGGAAACATCAAAGAGAAGGGACTCTATTCTCCTCCCCATCGCAGATCTCCTATGATGGTTTATTCTCGCCCCCACAAAAGATCCCACTCAGGTAACCCTAGGCTCAGCCCACACTCAACTAAGATCCACTCTCCTTCTCACATTTCTAAGCCTAATAAAAAGGATTCTTTGGAAAAAAACTCTTTTACAAAAAGAGGTGGATATCAATAGAAATATTACTAACAATATGTAGAGGATGTGTGCGAAGTTTGGATTCTTTTGCAGATGGACCAGAGTAGGGGCATCCTCGAAAATGACAACAAGATGGATCAAAAATCAACTGGACTCAAAGGTACATATTACAATCATCTCAGATAAATTTCTCTATGTAGATTGCACCATTACTTCATTAAAGGCCAAACTAATGAAGGAAGGCCTTCCTAAATTTAGGAATATTGGCTTCCATATCCAAGATTGGTCTCCTTTCTTCAACCCTTGAAAATTAGAAATTTTTTTGCTAGAAAAATCTATTAAACTTAAAAACCTACCTATTGAACTCTCGGACACGGGTTCACTTAGAATTATAGGGAATTGTCTAGGCAAATTTTAGGGGTTTATAGATTTAGACAAGAATTACGCTAAGAAGATCATCATAGTAAAAATGGATTTGAATGATCCTTTAGATTTTTCATTAAAGATCAACTGTAGAAATGGGGTAGCTTACATCTATCCTGAGATTATTGATGGGGACTTCGTAGAAGAGAATGATGATTTTGAGAACTCTAAAATAGTTGAGCCCCTCATCGAAACAAAGAATCAATTCCCTAGCAAAAATTCTTTACCTATCTCAGATTCTTCTTATAAGAATATGCCATTGGAGAGAAATCCCCTACCAATGAAGTCTTCACCAGCAAAAGAAGCCCTCAAGGAACTTCAATATAGCTTGTCCTCCATTCCTGTGGATAAAACATTTAAGGAACAAAGTAAATCTGCTCCACACTCAACCTTATTGTTCTCCAAAGATTCCAATCCCTCTGTTTCTTTCAACACTGACTCAAGGGGCTTTCATCTGATAGAAAAGGAGCCTATTATCAAAACTAGTCATCCCCTCTTTCCTATGGATGAATCACCTCCATCCCTTCAAGGCCTATCCTCTCAGATACTCATAATTTAGGAAGCGATGGTTGCAACTCTTCAACCCGACAAGATCCTTTCTTCAACAACAACTTTACCCCAAGATTCAACACTAATAAAGACCCCAAAAATATTGTCCTAAGATGCATTCACCATTGCAAAAGACTCTCAAGTGTCGGATGAAGAGTCTATCCCTATAACAGACTCAAATATAAGCCTCTTGTAACATAGTCTGGCAGAAGGATCCCCCATTGAGGAAAATTCGGCCTTAGAAAGGGAAAGAGTTCAGGAGGAAGTGGATACAATAGTAGATTATATGGGAGAAGACATAATAGACAAACTGATGGACTAGCTCCTAAATGAAATCTTTGATGAAGGGGAGCTTGAACTTCAAAAGAAGCTTTTTATTGAGGGTATTAACTCAAACACTGGAACTAAAGAAGATTCAATAGAAGAAGTTCTATTGGAACTCAAGGAAAAGGAAATTAAGGATCAAGATAGTCTAGGTATTGCTTTCCTCAGTGAAGGAAGGATCTCCCCAGACTGTGCAAAAGTACCAAAAAAAAGGGGTATGAAGCCCAACGCTGAATTAAGGGATTTAGCAGGAGAAGCTAAGGGGCAGGTGAAAATTACATCAATTCTGTATGCAAGGAAGGGGAAGTTCCTTCCCAAGGAGCCATGAACCTCCTCTCATGAAATGTTAGGGGCATGAATGCCCCTAAGAAGCAGCGTATAATCAAACGCTACATCAAAGTTTATAACCTAGACATAATGCTAATTTAGGAAACTAAACTAAATAATATAGAAATGGATAATTTCAAAAACAAGGTAGGATTTAGACTCATTGAGGCATCAAATGCTACAGGAGCTTCGGGGGGCCTTGTCTTCATTTGGCCAAACACATTGCTATTGACATTCTTGAAAAGAAACAATACTAGATGGCTGGTATAGTCAAGGACTTTAGGAATAACCTAACCTTTAATCTCATTAATATATATGGTCCAACACAAAATAAAGAGAAACTTTTATTTGGCAGGAAATTGAAACTTTCATGAATCATAAGAATGATGAAATTTTCTTTTTAGGAGGTGATTTTAATGTGATCTCTAAACTTTTGGAGAAGAAAAGGGGAGTAAAATCTCTTCTAGTAGCAGCTAGAGACTTCAACCTTTGGAAGGAGAGAAATTCTCTCTTAGAAATCCCAACAGATGATAATTCCTTCACTTGTAACAATAGGAGGAAGGGCTTCTACAACATCTCTAAAAAGCTAGATAGATTCTTCCTTAAGGGAAGCATGATCGATCATGAGTTCTCTCTTGAAGCCAAAATTCTATCAGTCTTAGGTTCGAACCATTATCCGATATTTCTCAACATTCTGACACATGCCAAACCTAAGAAGAGCTCTTTTAAGTTAAACAGGCTTGGCAGAGAGATCCAGACATTCTGAAGCTTCTAGAGACTTGGTGGTCAGAACCTAATTTTTCGGGATCAAGAATGTTTATAGTAGGAAATAAACTAAAATGGATTAAAAGGAAACTACTGGAATGCAATGTAAATAAGTTTGGTAACATTTTTGAATCAAAACTAAATTTAGAGAAGGAAATGAATGAGATCAATTCACAAGTTATTCAAAAAGGAATGAATGAAGAATTGTACTTAAAAGAGAAAGAGTTGCTCAAAGAATATGAAGAAGTCTTAGCAAGAGAAGAATTATTTTGGAAACAAAAATCAAGGGAAACCTGGTTAGAAGTAGGTGATAGGAATACAAAATTCTTTCACAATAGCATGAAACAAAGATGAAATGTGAACATAATAGAAAACATAACCAATGAAGCAGGAGTCAAAATTGATGATCCAAAGGAAATAGCCTTGGAAGCAGTGGATTTCTTTGATCAAATTTTGAATAATAGGGAGAGTTCAAACTTAGAAAGTCAAGTGAAAATGCTTAAAAATATACCCAAAATTATAAACAAACAACACAATAAAAGACTATCTGACAAATTTACTTAAGAAGAAGTTAAAAATGCTCTTATGCTCATGAATCTAGACAAATCACCAGGACCAGATGGCTTCTCGCCCATTTTCTTTCAGAAATGTTGGCACTTTGTAGGCAAGGAAATAATGGAGGCCCTAGAAGGAGTAAGAAATTCAGGGAAAATTCTAAAGGAAGTAAATAATACTTTTATTTCCCTTATTCCCAAAAAGGATGAGCCCTTGAACCTCAATGACTATAGACCAATAGCATTGTGTAACACATTATACAAACTCCTCACTAAAACTCTTTCACTTAGACTTCAAAAACTACTCCCACTTATTATTAGTGAAGAACAAACTAGTTTTGTGCTAGGTAGGTCCATCTTTGATGGGGTAATCATAGCTCAAGAAGCTATCCACTCAATACAAAAAAATAAAAAGCCAAGCATTCTTATTAACATTAATAAAGCTTATGATAAGGTTGATTGGAGATTCTTGTGCAAATGTCTAGAGGCTTTTGGATTTTCTAAAAGCTAGATTAATCTAATTTTTGAATGTATCTCTACCCCTATGGTCTCCATTCTAGTAAATGGAACTCCATAAGGTTTCTTCAACATATCTAGAGGTTTAAGACAAGGTGACCCTATTTCTCCCTTTTCATTTATCATCATGGTTGAAGCCCTTGGTAGAACTATAACTACTGGAAAATAGAGAGGAAATATAGATGGAACAGCCATAACTAGTCAATTAGATCCTACAACACATTAGCACTTCGTAGATGATACACTGCTTTATGGATCTAGTAGTAGGAAGGAAGAAAGAATCTTTAAAAATATTTTGCAAACATATACAAAAGCCTCAGGACAAGAAATTAATTCGAACAAGTCAGAAATCTTCTTCTTTAACACATAAAATGATACCGAAAAGGATATCTTTAGGACCCTCAACTTTAAACTAGGAGCACTCCCATTTAAATATCTAGGCCTTCCCCTAGTAAAATATCAGAGAGTGACAAATAGTTGGCATCCTATCATCAACAAAATCAAAGGCAAGATGAATTCCTGGAAAGGCAAATGGCTCTCCTCTGCTGGGAGAATAACCATGATAAGATCCATTTTGTCAACCATGCCAACATATCAATCCTCATGCATCCACCTCTCCCCTAATAAGAAAAAGGAGATCATCAAACATTTGAGAACTTTCCTATGGCAAGGGAATCAAGAAAAAAAGAAAATACCCGTTATCTCATGGGAAAATTTATGCAAACCTAAAACTGAAGCTGGGCTAGGTCTCAAGGATTTGGAAGATCATGGGAGAGCTTTGGGAGCTAAGTTAATCTGGAGGCTTTATAGGAATCCAAAGGCTAAATGGGCCCAAATCCTCATTTATAAATATCTTTCAAACATAGACCCCTCAAACAGTTTTAGAGAAGCTTCCCCTCCCAAAGGATCCAAAATCTAGAATTTTATGATGAGTTGTAGATACATCATAAAGGAAAAATTGACTTGGAATCTTGGCTCAGGAGAGAATATTCTTTTCTGGGATGATTCTTGCGGTGGCTATGAGCCCCTATCTAAATCCTTGGATAACACCACCCTCATAAATTCCCTCAAAGAAAAGATAGGTGTATGCCTTAAAGACTATATTAAAGTTAATGGAATGAAATGGGAATGGAAATCTATGGAGGGGTTCGGTATTTCAGCTTTGGAGGAATGAAAAATTACTAAAATCCTTAACAAAAGGAAGCTTGTTTTTAGAGCTACTGAAGACACACTAGTTTGGGATGGCTCAAAAATAGGGGAATAAAATACCAAAGATGGGTACAATCTCATCTCCCAAAACTATAATCATCCCAAAACTAACTTACCCATCAACCTTTATTGGAATAAAAATTGCCTTCCTAAAGAAGGTTTTTTTACTTGGCTCACCCTCAACTATAAAATTTTAACAGCGGATAGATTTAAAAAGTTGGGGTTCTATGGTCCCAGTAGGTGTGTCCTCTGTGAATCCAATGAAGAAGACATTGACCATCTATTTCTCAATTGCCCTTTTGCAAATAAATGTTGGGATTGGCTAGCTGATAACCTGGGTTGGACATTAGCCTTCCCAAACTCTCTTCTGACAATGCTTCAAGCATGGCCTGCCTTAAAAAAGGATAGCAACTATACAAAGCTCTAGATTTCCTGCCCCTCAATTTTGATTTAGGAATTATGGATTGAATGCAACAGAATGATTTTTAAAGATGAGAAATTAGAATGGAAACAACTATGCAATAAGATTGAGGCGAGCATCATAGAGAACTTCAATTGTAGAATATCCAAATTTCAAGATACTAATTTGAACATGACTCACTAGGATGGGAAAATGCAAGGTAAATGGATTGGTCTTTCCCTCCCCCCTTTTATAGGCTCTGGGAATAATATCACCACATCTAAAAGAGAGGAGTGCAAATGCAGACCCTCGAAAGAAGGTTGGTTTAAACTAAACTTTGATGGTGCCTCAAGAGGCAACCCAGGGGTTGTAGGTATTGGTTGTTGCATACATAAAGAGGAAGGAAATGAAATTTCAACTATATCATAATCAATAGGGACAAAAACTAATAATTGGGCAAAAATCTACACACTGGTCCAAGGACTAAGTATATGTGCTTCATTGGGACTTAGATGTCTAGAAATGAAGGAGACTCTACAATAATCATCAATGCGCTAAGGAAAGGAAAAATCCCTAATTGGAGACTAAATTCACTTTTATTACAAGCATTAACCCTCTATGATTCCTTTAAGGAAATCTCCATTAATCATATGTATAGAGAAGGGAATAGGCGAGATGATGAATTAGCAAACCTAGCGGCAGATAACGATGCAACCTTGAACATATAACCAACCCACCCTTCTCCTCAACATTTTCTTTAGAAGACCAATGGAGATCTTTTAGGGTTCATCATGAGCTTTTAATTATAGGGCTTATAATAACTTAGTGCTATAATATAAGACTTTATCAAGAAGTAGGCTAAGGAGAGATAAAACCTTACGAGCTATTAACATTTATCCTTGAATCAACACTTCCCTCATTTTCCAAGAAAATCATTAAGGAAATCCTAGAGTACCATGACTCACATGAGTTTTCTACAAATGCTAGTTGCATTTAGTGGCACAAAGGTACACAAATAAATGTGGCCACCCCAAGTAGTACTAATTTCTAGGGATTATTAAGCCTTCGTCACTCCCCTCTCGATCAAAGATCTATGCTATTATTCTGCATTTAGATTAATTTGGAAGACAATTGTTTTATACTACAAGTACGCATTAATCATGTCATTAATTGCATTCTCACATGATCAATTTCACTCCCCATAATTAAGAGCAGCACATCACAAGTTTTATTAGCCATCAACTGATCAATTGTTTTTCACTCCGAGAAGAAATAGATTAGGGGTTTATGGGGAAGTAAGGCAGTGGTATAGAACTGGGTAGAGAACTAAGGATCAAGTTTGCAAGAAATGATGGAAACCAAAGTTGTTACCTTTCACAAAAAGGAAAATCGACAAATGGCCTTCCAAGGCCAGGTGAGGCCAGAGCGATGGAACCAAAACCTCAAACCCCTCTCGGACACAATTCGCAGTGCCCTGATTAGATGACTTGGAGAAGATCATTTTGACAATGATTTTTTAGTTAGAGTTAATGGGTATATGGTTGGTCTTTTCTTAGCACTCGCAATTTTTAATGGGACTAAGAAGGAGAGGGTTATTAGGGCAGCTAAGGCAATCTTTAAGGATGATATCCTAGGAGGTCTGGTAAATGCAGTTTACGGTATCAACATGGACCTCACCATCCCTTTTCTAAAACTATACATGAAGAAGGATCTGGAGGCCCTTCCTTCCATACCAAATTTTCAGCGACTTCCAATTTTATTCTTCAAAGATGAGGCCACCTTCGATAAGGTGTGGCCTTCAATGAGGAAGAATTTAGACTTTCTCATTGCTACAACTCTTAAGGAGGAGGTTTATTTTGATGAATTCCTTGACTATTGGCATGGAGAGGGATTCAATGTTCCAGCTGAAATGGATATGGAGTCATCTGATAACATTAGGGTCATTGCCCCTCCAGTTAAGAGATCATCTTGGGAATATAAAGAAAAAAAGGAGATCATCATTCTACAGATGAAGGACACCTCTTGGTGTTGCAACATTGTCCGAAAAGGCTAGTTAAAGATTAAGGTGGAAATATTTAGATAATAGATTATCTTTATGAACTATCGAATATGATTTTTGGTTTGTAAATAGGCTAGACTGTTTATATTTTGGTTTTCAGGAAAGACAATTGACAAGGACAAGCTTTGAATTATTATTTTATCCTGGTATAGCATAAGTTTATCATCAGATTTGTATTTACCCTTGGAATTTATCGGAATATAGTATAAATCATATCAAAATCACTCTTAGCATTTCTTTCCCAGCAAGATTTTAACTTTAGTTGATGCAAATGGTAATTTTTGCATCATTTGCACATTTTAAATATTCTTCTGAAATATTTGATAGATTTTGTATTGAGTATTCGAGTTCCACTTCATAAGCTCAAATTAAATTTTTTTTGGGATTCCCCTATTTTAACATGATAATGATCTCAGGCACATATGCTTATCAGGCTCCTTTGAAGTATTCAATATAGGTTAGGATCAGGGAATTATAACCATACATTTCTTAGAGAGCTCACAGAAGGGTATACACTACACTTATCATCCTTATAGCCTCCTTTGATAATCTATTCAGAAAAGAAAGAATCCCTGCACTCAGGATAGATGGATAACCCATCTAACCATGGCTTGAGGAATTCAGGTTTCAGTTCCTAGCAAGAAATTTCCCTAAGATAGTAACGTAGTAATTCCTATAGATTTCCAAGGCACCTGGTGGGAGTAGGGCACCTTAGTAGAGCTATAAACCACTCTTTCTAGACCCAAGAATGTAACCCTAGGCTACATCACACTCAACATCCTTCACCCTAGTCTAAAAACTTGGTTAATTAATCTCTTGAGTTAATTAATCTCTAGAATCTACTATAGATACTCTTAGGAATAGGTTCTATCTTCTGGCAAGACTCAAAACTATAGTATCATTAGGAATAGGAGAATTTGAACTGATAAGCCATAGGTGGTTTGCAAAAGGAGGAGAATCGAAGGGTCTTTGGGAGTTTCCACCTTCCATGGGCTCTATAAATACTACTTCTTTTCCTACTTGTCTTTTCCTCTGCTCAGAGATACCCCTCTTAGAATGGCCACTCCTATTAAACTAAAATGCTCAAACAAACAAGTCACTTACGGGGGAAAGATCTCTTCCAAGAGAATTAAAAAAATACTAATGATCAAATATAATATTATTGTTAGGGCTGTGGCAGTTATCATTGGCAAGGAATTCAGGGAAAACACCAACAGACACCGAGTCAACTCTGACATCCTCACCATGTTCATCGTATCAACATTATAAGTTGATCCTGACATCAAAGCCATTGGACACTTGGGTAGAAGGATCTTAAAAAAGAAATAGTTACTGGACCTAGACAAAGCTCTCAACAACATCCGAACAGACTTAACCATCCCTAGCCCAAAGACTAATGAGAAGACGATCATCAACAATAAAAATGTTCCCACCTTCCCTATTCTGGAAGTAGAGGATTGGGATAGATTCTTAGTTGAGACCCCCTCTATTAGGAGGAACCTAGATTTCTTGTTGTTTTTTACCCATGTAAGACCCCCGCCTAATGGTAATTGGAAGAATGACTACTCTCTAGATGATAGCATCAGGCCAAAATTGGTCAAGGAAGATAGAGACTCCTTGGCTTCCTCTAGCTCCTCAAAGTCTCCATAAGAGACAATTTGATGTACAATACTCTTGGATAAAACATTCTGATCACACTGTATTAAAGTTCCATTAAAGAAATAATATAACGGATGCACTTCTTCTAGTCTCTGGTTTTGAGTATATATTCATAATACATGCAATAGTTTACTATTAAAGGATTAGTTCAATTTGATTTAGCCCAATTAGACTCATTACATGCAAATTGAAACTTCATCTCCTAAGTGAATTTCCACTTATATATATATATATATATATATATATATATATATATATATATATATATATATATATATATATACATATATATATATATATACATATATATATATATATATACATATATATATATATATATACATATATATATATATATACATATATATATATATATATATATATATATATATACAAACATGCATTGATATTTATATAGAAATATACATAGGTATATATGTATATGTATATGTGTGTATGTATATATATATATATATATATATATATATATATATATATGTATGTATGTATGTATGTATGTATATATGTATATAGATACATATCAAATTGAAACTTCATCTCCTAAGTGAATTTCCACTTATTTAAATATATATATATATGTGTGTGTGTGTGTGTGTGTGTGTGTGTGTGTCTATATATATATATATATATATATATATATATATATATATATATATATATATATATATATATATATATATATATATATGTATATATATGTATATATATATGTATGTATATATGTATTTGTATGTATGTATGTATATATGTATATATATGTATGTATATATGTATATATATATGTATGTATGTATATATGTATATATATATGTACATATATATATGTGTATATATATATATACATATATATATATATGTATATATATATATTTGTGTGTGTATATATATATATATGTGTGTGTATATATATATCTATATATATATGTGTGTGTGTATATATATATATGTGTATATATGTATATATATATATAGATATACGTATATATGTATAGATAGATATATGTATCTATACATATATATACATATAGATATATATACATATGTGTATATATATACATATATATATATATATACATATATATATATATACATATATATATATATATATATGTGTGTGTGTGTATATGTATTTGTATATATATATATATAGATGTGTATATATATATATACATATATCTATATATATATATACATATATCTATATAGATATATATACATATATCTATATAGATATATATGTTGGCATTAAGCAGAATTGCCACTAGTGACAACACTTATTTGCATTCTGGATATAAACCGAGCAGACAAGTGCAAACCGAGCAGACAGTGCAAACCGAGCAGACAGTGCAAACCGAGCAGATAGTGCAAACCGAGCAGACAGTGCAAACTGAGCAAATAGTGCAAACCGAGCAAACAGTGCAAACCGAGCAGACAGTGCAAACCGAGCACATAGTGCAAACCGAGCACACAGTGCAAACCGAGCAAACAGTGCAAACCGAGCAAACAGTGCAAACCGAGCAGACAGTGCAAACCGAGCAGACAGTTCAAACCGAGCAGACAGTGCAAACCGAGCAGACAGTGCAAACCGAGCAGACAGTGCAAACCGAGTCACCAGTACTTACCGAGTTCAAAACCTACCGAGTGATCAGTATGAACCGTGCCTTCACTTCTACCGAGTGCATGACGATGCCGAGTAATGCAGTGGACGCTGAGTATCAGAAAGTCACCGAGTCAGTTTGAAGGAACCGAGTAACCATATTTGGGCCGACTTAGTAGCACTTATGTTTATTTGTCAAGCCGACTGTGTAATTGTAATTGTAATTAATTGTTTAAAACCTGTATATAAACAATGTTGTAAAAAGATGAAATGCATCAAGGAGAATATATGTGAAAGAAAAAGAAAGGCAGAAATAAGCGAATTACAGAAGGCTTCAGAAGTATAAGGTACAGCAAAGACAAATTCATCACAGAAGGTGATCAGTACATCAGAGAATCTCAATCAGCAATCCAGTTGCAAAGCTGAGATCTACTGTTTCATTCTAACAGGTGAATCAGTACTAAATCCTTTAACCAGGTAGACTTAACAGTCTTTGTAAAAATCTCTTTACCAAGTGCATACTTCACTGTATGTTTGTAAATCCTTTAACAGGGTGGATTTAGCAATCCTTATTGCTCCTAACAGGGCAGATCATCAAAAGTGATCAAATTGTAAGCCTTAACTGGCCAACTTTATTCTGCAGTATTAAAGCTTTGCGGGTTTCGTCCCCACCCCAGTTTTACTTTCTTTTGGAAGGTTTCTGGGTAACCAAATCTATGTGTCATTATTGTGAATACTTTCAAGTTTCATGCTTTCTGTATGCAAAGGTTAAAAAGTAAAATACATGTTAAAATTAGAAGAAAATTTGGAGTTACTGATTCACCCCTCCCCTCTCAGTAACTTGGTTAATTCCTGAATATTTCCAACAATTGGTATCAGAGCTGCATTGGTTCTCAAGACAAAGCTTAACTAGCTTGAGCAAAGATCCAGGACAATGGAGGTATTCAAACTGAACAAGGTGATTGAAAATGAAAAGCTAGATCTGGAAATGGCCATAGCTAAACTCAAAGAAGCAAAAGAACATCTTTCCCAATCCCTAAGGAGAAGGAAGGAACTTGCAAATCAGATGAATGATCAGAATTACATTGAAGAAAAGATTGAAGATCTTCTTCCCTCAAATAACTTAGATGAAGCAAACAATACTATCAAAGAACTCCTAGAAAAGAATGGGTCTCTGCAAGAAGAAGTGAGAAAATTGAAAAGAGAACAAGAACTACACTCTACAAGATTCTGTGAGATCTTGGAACAAAGAAACAAGTTGAAAGATGAATTAGATGAAAGAAACATTGAAGTCCAAAACAAAACCCTTCAGCTAGAAAATCTAATTGATCAGATCTCTCATACAAATGAAGAAATTCTAAATCTAAGATTAGAAATAGAAAACACAAGAGAAGAACTAAGATCTGAAAAGGAAACCAATCTAAGATTGATGGATGACCTAAACGCTGAAAAACAAATCAATGAAGGAATGCTGAAAAGTCAAGAAGACTTGAATCAGCTGTATGAACGAAATCTTCATAGGCAAAAAGGAAAAGCAGGACTTGGATACAAAGAAGAAGGCGAATCCTCTAAGCAAGGTACTCAAAGAAATAAAAAACCTACTTGTAATCATTGTGGTAAAATAGGACATACTTCAAATAAATGTTGGAACAATGAAAAAGCAGAATTCAATGGAAAATGTTATAGCTGCAATCAACCTGGTCATAAGCAAATGAATGCAGGGAAAAACCTAGATTCAGAGGTAATTGTCACAAGTGCAACAAACAAGGTCACAAGGCATCCGAGTGCAGATCCAAGACATTCAATCCAGCAGAACAAATTGTGAAAGCAATGTTTGGATGGGACTACAACACCTGGTGTAGATGTCATTACTGTGGAGAATATGGACACATTGGCATGAATTGCATAAAACATCATCTAAGGAAAAGAGATACTACCATAAGATGTTTCAAATGCACTAAACTCGGTCACATAGCCAGAAACTACATGAATGCTAGTGAAATTGAAGAAGGAAAGAAGAATGAAGCAACTAAGGTCAGGAAACAGGTGAGACAAAAATGGATTCCTAAAGCTACCGAGCAATCCAGTCCAAGTAATGGAATGGATGGCTCTACCGACTCAAACTAAATTTCCAAGGAAGCACTGGAACTGTACTCTCATAGATCAATCTCAAGCAGTTCCAGAACTGAAATTAAAAGAAAAGTCTAAATCAGCATGCAAGATGCAGTGAGATCACAGGGAGGTCGGTATAGTCTTCACCGAGCAAGGTCGGTATAGTCTTCACCGAGCAAGGTCGGTACCTGTCTTTACCGAGCGAGGTCGGAGCATTATGAATTCTCGAGTTCACCAAGCTGCGAAGTCTTTTCCGAGCAATTAATTCTTAGTGGGTGACAGTCTGTCAGAATTCCTACCCTAATTTGAAATGAGCATTAATGACAGAATTGTAAACAAAAAGAAAGTAATCGAACTCATTCTTCACCGCAAATCTTTAGCACTTTGAGAGCAGAAAACTTCAAGGGCAACCCGGCGATTCAATACTTTTGGAAAAGGAATTTTCTGTGAGCTACCATGGCATCATCCAGCACTTCAGCGAAGAAAGGATCTGATATGTTAGTCCAAGGGGAGTGGAAAGCACCAGATTTTAAGATCGTGCCCGCAATTGCAGCAGCCCTAGACCCGAACGGAGCTCAATCTCAGATTCCTCCTAAGGTACTGCTTATCAACGATATCCGTAATCATTTTAACTGTTCAATTCAAGAAATGGGAAACCTAGAACTAGACATTGTGTGTGAGGAACTATGTGTGGATGGTATTTTGAAACCCGAGCACAAACATCTGGAAGATAAGGGTTTAGTTCACATTGCACATCTTCCTTGAAACTTTCGAGATAAATGGGTTAGGTACATTCTCAGCCGAGTACACGATGGCAAGATTTGGCTTGAGCAACCTATTGAGATCACAAAGAAAATGATTCAACAAGTCACCGGTCTTCCCATGTTGAACAAAGCTAAAACTACCAAAACCCTAGGTCGGACGGAACTAGAGAAGAAAACCCTAGCCGAGTGGGATGGTAGAGGCATGAAAGTTAGCAACATTACCGACGCCGAACTGAAGTTTGGTACACATATCATTGCCCACAAGATTTACAGTTCTAGTCGACAGAACAGTGTCTCCTGTGAAGTTGTTGACCTAGCATACAAAGTGGTCAAAAACAACTTAACATTTGACCTAGCAGACTTATTGTTGAAACAGTTTAACAAGAACATGGAAAGCATCAAAACTTCCAAAAAAATCCATGTAAGTTTGGATCCTTGTTAGTCTGTTTATTCTTCTATGTTCAGAAATTCTTCCCTTCTAAAGGAAAAGTTGTATGGAGAAAAGATGTGCCAGTACTCTATGAAATAAATGAATACATTGCAGAAATGGGTGAAAACTTTGAAAGCATCATGGATAATTATTTTGAGTCTTTCAAAGAGAAAATGAATGACAGATTCTGGATTCCACAGAAGTTGGTGGAAGATTACAAAGATGACATCTGTTTTATGGTAGATTGTGATAATGTGTATATTCAAGCAGTTAAACCAAGAACTGTATATGTAAAACCTCTTCCTTATGAGGTAAATATTGATGAAACCAAGAATATCATTGAAGCTCTTCTAAATCAGGCCTGTCAATCCCAAAGCTCCATATTTTGGAACATATGATGAAGCTAAGGTGAGAATTGAACTAAGCATAAAGCTTCCACAGGCGGTAAACAAAGGAAAGAAGAGGATAGCCAAAATGCAAATGATAACCGAGGACAAAGAAGAAATAGATGAAAAAGAAGAGGAAAAGGTTGAGAAAACAGAGGAACCAGAACCTGCAAAGAAGAAAGGAAAAGTTTTCATCACTAAGGCATCTGTGCCTCCCACTGCTGTGTTTACAAGGAGAAATACAAAAGGCAAGGCAGACAAGGCAGAAAAGGCAGATAAAGACATAGTATTCAAAAGGCCTCCTCTAAGCCTTCAAGAAAAGCTCAAAATCTTTAGAGATGGATCAGGATCTGGAGTAAGTAACATAAAATCCTTGAAATATGAAACCAGATCGGAAGCAGAACAGAAGGAAATAGAAGATGCTGTTGTTGAGAAGATGGGACAGTGGAAATACTCTCTTGAAGAAATTACCCCACAGATTCCAGCAGTTCTATTGAATCCAATAAAAATGAGATGGAGCAATGCAAGGCAAACTGTGATAGACATATTTGATCAAAACCTGAGACAGTTGATGCCGAGCTTGAATAATGATGAAGTAAAGAAGGTATTAAAAGAAAATGAAAATAAGATGACATTGAAGTTCAATACTTGTTTGATTTTGATCAACAATATTGAATCGGTTGTGAAGGCTGCAAAAGCCACATGGAAGAACATATACCACCTTCACCAACCGAGCATTGAAACTGTAATAATAAAAGATATTGAAGATGACAGCGATGAACAAGAAGAAGACACTGAGGTAGATGATACTATAAGGATAGCAGCAGAAGTCATTGCATCCCTTCCTACCTCTCTAGTGAAAGTCTCTACATCCAGCCTTGAGACACCTTCAAGCATGGTTGTGACAACTTCCACATTTGTCCAATCATCCCTAGCAACATCAGAGGCAACTACCATTTCTTCTACTGAGCTGCAGTCTCCTGTACCAGTAAGTTTTCCAGCTTTTGAATCTTCAAGTGTAAATATTTTAAGTTCTCCAGTAGAAAGTATACCAGTGTCAATAGCCAGCCCTACTTTATCTACTGTCACTACTACGAAAGCATTAAGTACAGATAAGCCTAAGGCTCTACCGAGTATAAAATTTTTGGATAAAAATATAGTTGAGGATATAGACCTAGATGAAGAGATAGAGATTCCTACATTAGATTTTGCAAATCTCTCAGCAGACCAGATGCAGAATATAGGTGAGATCCTCCAAAGGAAAGAAAAAAAAAAGAAGCTTAAAGAGGAGAGAGACAAGGAGCATCAAATCATCAAGGATGCTAAGGACATTTTGTCTGATGCATTAGGCATTAAAGTAGACTCCTCCCAGCATGTTTTGTTACAATTAGCAGAAGCAATTGAGAAATACAATGAGGACTCATCCGGGACAGAAAAGTTAGTTGAAAGAGCCGAGAAGAGATTCAACAATTAAGTGCTTGAGCACATTGCTCAGCACATAGCTATCAACCAAGTGGAATTGTCTTCAGTTTTGTCTAACATAGAGTCTATTTATTCGAATGCTACCTCTCTTTTGGCCAGACTATGCAATTTTGCCGAGTTCACAAAGGATGTTAAAGATAAAATGAATAAAATGGATGAGGATATGAAGATTAGCATATAGAAGCTGCAACTTGAACCAAGTTCAAGCTCTGCTCATCACATGAAAATTTTACACCTATCTAATATGCAGTCTGATCTACTGAAAGAAGACTCAAGGATCCGGTCCACACTGCTAGACATCCAACACATGATCCTTCCCATCATGAATACAATGTATAAGCACATTGAACATTTCAGAACATTGATTCATGACAATCAGTTCTCTATAGCAGATCACATGATTGAACTCTCTGCAGAAGTCCAAATTGCTATACAAACATGTAAGATTCTGCAAGAAAGTTGGGACAGAACCCTGGCACTAATAATGAAGGTACATTCTGATTTCTTATCAAATTTGGATTCTCTCTGTAAATAACTTGTATATGCACCTTTGGCATTATCGTCAAAAAGGGGGAGATATGTATAGAAGGAGAGATATGTATATTGTATAGATTTGTATAAGAAACAGTTAGCACATTGAAAGGGGGAGACAATGTATAAAGCCCTATAACAAAGACAAATTTTGAAAAATCAAAATAAAACTCAGCATGATTCGTGTATATAAATTTTGGCCAATAAGTGTTTTTGTCACTAATGCCAAAGGGGGAGATTGTTGGCATTAAGCAGAATTGCCACTAGTGACAACACTTATTTGCATTCTGGATATAAACCGAGCAGACAAGTGCAAACCGAGTAGACAGTGCAAACCGAGGAGACAGTGCAAACCGAGCAGACAGTGCAAACCGAGCAAACAGTGCAAATCGAGCAAACAGTGCAAACCGAGCAGACAGTGCAAACCGAGCAAACAGTGCAAACCAAGCAAACAGTGCAAACCGAGCAAACAGTGCAAACCGAGCAGACAGTGCAAACTGAGTAGACAGTGCAAACCGAGCAGATAGTGCAAACCGAGCAGACAGTGCAAACCGAGCAGACAGTGCAAACCGAGTCACCAGTACTTACCGAGTTCAAAACCTACTGAGTGATCAGTATGAACCGTGCCTTCACTTCTACCGAGTGCATGACGATGCAGAGTAATGCAGTGGACGCCGAGTATCAGAAAGTCACCGAGTCAGTTTGAAGGAACCGAGTAACCATATTTGGGCCGACTTAGTAGCACTTATGTTTATTTGTCAAATCGACTGTGTAATTGTAGTTGTAATTAATTGTTTAAAACCTGTATATAAACAATGTTGTAAAAAGATGAAATGCATCAAGGAGAATATATGTGAAAGAAAAAGAAAGGCAGAAATAAGCGAATTGCAGAAGGCTTCAGAAGTATAAGGTACAGCAAAGACAAATTCATCACAGAAGGTGATCAGTACATCAGAGAATCTCAATCAGCAATCCAGTTGCAAAGCTGAGATCTACTGTTTCATTCTAACAGGTGAATCAGTACTAAATCCTTTAACCGGGTAGACTTAACAGTCTTTGTAAAAATCTCTTTACCGAGTGCATACTTCACTGTATGTTTGTAAATCTTTTAACAGGGTGGATTTAGCAATCCTTATTGCTCCTAACAGGGCAGATCATCAGAAGTGATCAAATTGTAAGCCTTAACCGGCCAACTTTATTCTGCAGTATTAAAGCTTTGTGGGTTTCATCCCCACCCCAGTTTTACTTTCTTTTGGAAGGTTTCTGGGTAACCAAATCTATGTGTCATTATTGTGAATACTTTCAAGTTTCATGCTTTCTGTATGCAAAGGTTAAAAAGTAAAATACATATTAAAATTAGAAGAAAATTTAGAGTTACTGATTCACCCCTCCCCTCTCAGTAACTTGGTTAATTCCTGAATATTTCCAACAATATATATATATATATATATATATATATATATATATATATCTATACATATATATATATATATATATATATATATATATATATATATATATATATATATATATATATATATATATATATATCTATACATACATATATATATATATATATATATATATATATCTATACATATATATATATATATATATATCTATACATATATATATATTATATATATATCTATACATATATATATATATATATATATCTAAACATATATATATATATATATATATATATATCTATACATATATATATATATATATACATATATATATATATATACATATATATATATATATATACATATATATATATATATATATATATATATATATACATATATACATATATATATACATATATATATATATATACATATATATATATATATACATATACATATATACACATATATACATATACATACACACACACACACACACACACACACACACACATATATATATGTTGATTCATGCATATTTGTATATATATTTATTTTGACTAGTATTCACTTTAATAACAGATCAGTTTTTTTTATATTCAGTTATTTGGAACATAAGTTTTCCTTATGGAACATGAATCTTCAGGACTAGTACTAAGGTCCTCTGTTTATCCCTATATTCTTTTCTCAACTGATACCAAAGGATTTTTCCATTAAAGTTGATTCCTATATATATACCATCATACTTTGAATGTAGTTATTATGAGGCCTATATTTCTAGTCTTCTTCATTTTCTATATGCTTTGATAGATGGAAATAAGAGCTAACATGGACAGGTGTACCTTGGAAGGTGCTAACCTTGGAGTTAGCAAGGAAAACTGATTTCAAAATAAAAAAAACATTGGGTAATAGGATGCCTGAAAGCAAGCAGGATCTGTTCAGGAAAAGGCCTTTTGGATACCATTAATCTTTCTTTCCAAGTGCTAATGGGTTCTTCTGATTTCTTTAGGACATATCTTTGCATAGACATTACTATTTTATGCATAGTTCAAATAACTTTCTTCTTTATATACGGCTTCCTCTACAGTTGAATAGTGCGTTAGGGTATCTATTAGTCTAAGTAAGAATATATTGTTGTTTTCTTGGAATCACCAACCACAATGACTAGCTTAAGGTTTCTCTATTTTATCAACTATACCAACAAGGGCATAGTTTTGTAGAAAGGTTTTATCTTGGCAGGGAGGTATTTTTTTATCTTTCCTCTCCTTTCCTCACCAATTATTTCTTAGGGTGATATTATGCATTTTTATGCTAACAAGAAGTGCAGCCAGTGCAAAGGGGTATCTACTATGATAGGATCTACAGAGCATTTAATCTAAGTAGGATAAGAGTAAATCAATGAGAAAGTGCCAGCCGAATCAAATGAAGGATGACATTAGAAGGAAGGATTCTTAATAGAGTGGACTACATAAATTAGAATTTCTTTCTCTTATGACATTTAAAGAAAGGGAATGCCCTCCTATAATGAAATGTATGAAAACTAGACTATGGTCCCAGGCTAGGCTGGAGCGTTTCTCAACCCCGCTCTTCCCTACTAGCGCCTGCACTGAGCAGGGTATCTCTATAAGTTTAATCAATTAATAAAATATTGGCCTTGGCCTTTTACCAAAAAAATAAAATAAAATAAAATAAATAAATAAAAGTTATGTCATTTCTTTTTTGTTTTAATAATTTACAATAAATATTACACTTTGAAATTACATAAATATACTTAACTTAATAATAAAATCTTATCAACTTTTATTTATTATTTTAAAATGAATAATCGTATATAAAAGAACAATTAAAACTAAAAATTAAAACAAAAAAAAAATGACATAACTTCTATTTGGCGTAAAAATTGCATACCGAGATGCAATTACTAGTAAAATAAACATATGAAATGAATTAGTCCTTGAGTGGTAGTGAACGTTTTGGCTATATAAAGCCTGTAATGGGATTGTAACACACCATTTCAGTTTCCCATTTCCTTAGTTCTTGTGTCAGCTTCTTCTGTGTTTCTATCATAATGGATAATAGGATGATTTACTTCACACTAGGAGTTGTTACACAAATAGTGTAATGGCAGCAGATTCCAATCCCTTGCAAGATTTCTGCATTATTGTAAAGACTGAATTTACATACAAGTATGCCACATAAGAATTTAAGCACAACAAGTCAAAAGTTGAAAAGTCGAAAAGCAAAGTCGACAATTCAATACACTTTTCACATGATACATCAAATGAGGAACATACAAGAGACCAACTTGTCGAGTGTACAATAAGTCTTTATTCAAAATACATACAATGTTATGCAGACCAACTTGTCAGATTTTAGGAATCAAATTACAAATTACTTAATACAACAAGTTTATTACATCTAGTAGGGTCGACTAGCTTGTCGATCACTAGATAAGTACAACAACAAAGAAAGAGAAAGAAGAGAAGAAATAAACATTGGAAGTATCAACTCATTGGCTTTTGTCTCCTAAGCCTCAGACTGAGTCCCTTACGTTTCCTTGAGAATAGAGGTGGGCTCCAGGCACTTTTACCGCCCAACCGTGGAGTGGTCAACTCCGGAAGTGATGAGCTTCCCCGGGGTTCTTCCTGACACGAAGAATGCCCCGTCCTTGCACGAGAGGCCTAGCTTCTCGCTACTGGCAGATTCGAATGATCTTAGTGTAGTAGTGTAACTTAACCTACAAGCACATATGCCTACAGTAGGTTCTATACAACGGATGTAGCAAGGGGTAAACATAACCATGCATGTCAAATACAAACAAATGCATTCACTTTGGCCAAAGTATTAATTCAGATTTGAACTGGTAGGTAAATAAAAGAATTCACCCTCCCTTGTAATCTACATTCGGCACAACTCCCATCAATTGATACATTCCAGATTCCACATGAAACATAACAGCATCTCAGAAACTTAATTTAATAAATTCAACAATCATAGCAAGGTATTTAACTAACCATTCAGTACTGTAAAACTATAGCACTGCTGACAAGTTAAAAATATATTCAAGCTGAAGTTAAGATAATAATTTTATCGAAATTCAATGCACTATTTGGGTCGTTCTATCCTAGTTTTGAGTTTTCTTTTACTATCAATTGAGAGATGTTTGCCCATACAAAAGAAAATCATGTGTCTGAATGTGTTTTTAACAAACTAAAAGCTGTCCAAACAAAATAACAGTAACCAGACTAGGGGTCATTTTTCCTAGTCATGTCTTTAGTTTAATGTGAAAATAGAGTATTTTAATTACACAGAGAAAATATCTACAAAAACATGCTTTCATTCATGTCAGAAGTAGTGCCAAAATGGAATAGCAACAACCAAAATACTTCGTTCGCGTTCCAAACTTTCGCTTCAAAAAAAAAAACAAAAAAAAACATTTACGTAACAAAGAAAAATGGGAATCAGGGATCCAAACACCCCAAACATCCTTAAGTCTTAAACAGAGGTTTTTGACAGGTTTAATTCCTGGATATGGACTGTCCAAACAATCAAGAAAACAACACATTGGGACCTAAGCTATCTCACGGCCTCTAGAATGGTAGGATTGCCACAGTACATACAAATGATGGTTCGCGGGCCATGTAAAAGGATCAAAGAAAAATGAAGACAATGGTCTCGTGCTCATAGGTCAAAGATATAGTGCCTTACAATCTCACGATAGGGTCAAAGGCGGAGCATTAATAGTGAAATCAAAGGTTGGTTCCCAAGCTCAAGAATATGAGTACCACCATTCAGATCTCTAAGACACAGGAAGACATGCCAAAGATATAGCACACACACCAGTTATAGAGGCATAGATCACCATGCCCTTCGGCTTTCAATCCAACATAGAATGTAACATTGTCAAGCGCAAGTGGTTTGTATTAAGCCGAATAGCCATAGATGATGCCATGAATTAAAGCAGCGAATTCAAGTAATAATGTTGTGTCCTAGCCCACGGTACCACAAAGTTTGAACATGATCTTGATTAACAAAAATGCTATACCTTTGAAATATAGAGGGATGAAGAAAAACAGTAGTAAACACAAAAGAGACAATACAAAATAGAAAAGAAAACAAAAAAACTATAGAAATGTTATTGTATTTAATCAAATGCAGAGTAATAGGACCAGTGCCATGGATTCATAATCAAATGGAATTGATACATAACAGTGCCTTCAAATGCAGCAAAAATTTGAGAAGTAGAAGCAAATAAAAGAAATCAAATTAATGTCCAAGATTTTGAGATACAGACTTTAAATTGAAAAGAGCATTCAAAAGAAAAGAGGAACCTGGTTGAATGAGAAGACTGTAGCCTGAAAAAGTCTCCAAACTCCAGTGATACGCAAGGTTTTGCTATCTTTTCTTAAGTTCTGAATCCCATTTTTTTTTTTTCCCAAATCAAACCCAGTTTCCCCAATTTTCCCAGCCACTCCTCCTGCATGTCCAGAAAATGTGTCATAATGAAAAATTTCTCGACATTACAACAACAATTTCCCAGTAACGGTTTTCTTGATTTTACTTTCCGTTAATAATGAAAGTAAAAGGAAAAGAATAAAATTAAAGTACACACAATGAACATAATTTAGTTAATTCAATTTCCTAACAATTAAAAAAAATAGCCTAATCAAATTCACATTTTCCAGTTAAATAAATAAAAATGATCGCAGATAAATATTTCCACTCATTTAACATTAAACACACATAGCAAAACTAATAATTTTTAATAAAGTGGTGTGTGCATGGCACTACGGTATCCAAATCTGTCACTAGGCGGGGAGCTAGACCTCTCTCCTCGACCACACCCCTGTCCTCCGACCTGCAACCACTCAAACACTCGACAATAAAAGTTATCATCAGTAACTCATATGATAAATATACTTCCAAAATTAAATAAACATTTTAAATTTGCAACATATTGCCAATTTCCATCTCATGAAATTAAACATTTACCAATTTCCATAATTACCAAGTCATGTCAATTCATCCAAGTCGGCATAAATCGACTAAAAAGTTTGCATAGTAAGGAGGTCGCAAAACCGGTCGTGACATCTCTCCCCTCTTGGAAGAGACATCATCCCGATGTCACGTTAGCATAAAAAATAAAGCATATTTATAATCATTTGCAATGTAAGCATAAAATGATATGATTATCCCATCAATAATTTTTGAATCACCTCAAAAGTATCATAAGTAATATCTCATAACATAGAGCAGAAGGGTGTATGAAAGTATCTCCAAAATGATAGTCCAAGTAACAACTGAAATATAACAATATCCATAAGAGCATAGGGATAATCATCAAACCAAAAACTCACTGTAGCATGAATAAAAGATCACATCAAAAGTCTATGATCTATCAAACATAAACAACATCTAACTTAAAAGATGAGGGAAGGAACGACGCATGTCATTTGCATCCTCCCATGTAGCACTATCAGCTGAAAATTGGTCCCATTGGACCTTATACTGGAGCACATCAGTATTGCGCACCCTGATGGTATGCTGGTCAATGACCCGAGTAGGCTCCACTGAGACCACTCCCGGATCCTGCACTTGTAAAGCACACCAATCCAAAATATGAGAGGCATCAGGATGATAAAGTTTCAATAATGAAATATGAAAAACACTGTGAATACGGGCAAGAGTTGGTGGTAGAGCAAGTCGGTAAGCCACTAGATTGATGACTTCCAGCACATCAAATGGACCAACATAGCGCGGGGCTAATTTTGACGCCCTGCCGAAAGAGATAGAACTCTTTTGCGGCTGTACACGCAAGAACACTTTATCTCCAACCTAGAATTGTCTGAAGGTGCAATTCTTATCCACATAACTCTTCTGCCTATCAACTACTTCTTTCAGACGAGAGCGGATCAATGTCATCTACTCCTCCATCTTGCGGAGCATTTCAGGACCAATAACCACTCGATCCTCTACCCTGTCCCAACTAATGGGTGTGTGGCATTTGCGTCCATACAACACCTCAAATGGGGCCATGCCTAAAGATGCATGAAAGGAGTTTTTATAAGAAAACTCCACCAATGAGAGATATTGTTCCCACTTGTACTGTTGATCCATGTAGTACATCCTCAATAGATCCTCCACGACCTGTTTCACCCTCTCTATCTGACCATCTGTCTTTGGGTGGTATGAAGTACTAAAATTCAGTTGTGTGCCTAGGGATGCATTCAAGGTTGTCCAAAACCTTGATTTCATACGAGTATCCCTATCTGAAATAATAGTCTCTAGAACCCCATGTAATTGAAAGATCTCGTGAACAAATTTCCTAGCAAGAGCTAGGGAACCATCTCGCAAACTACCAGGTATAAAGTGTGCTACCCTGGTAAGTTTTTCAACTACCACCAAGATAACATAATGCCTTTGTCTAGTCATGGGAAGACCCTCAATAAAATCCATACTTATGACTTGCCACTTGTACTCTGGTATATCATGAGGGTACAATAATCCTGCTAGATGAATATGCTCAGCCTTGACTCACTGGCATTCTAAACGTTGGGCCACAAAAGCTATAATATCACGCTTCAACCCAGGCTAGAATTACAATGGTCTCATGTCATTAAGAATCTTGGTCACCCCTGGATGACCAGCTTAAGGAACACAGTGCATCTCCTCCAAAACAATCTTTCTCAACCCTGCACGGTCGGGGATATACATCCTGGTTTGGTATCGCAGTATACCATCACTGTCAAAAGAATAGCCACTGAACCTGTAATTAGAAGGATCTATCTCTAAGGCAGATCAAACCATCTCATAATGGTCATCACCAGGTAAGTGCTCTAACACATGCTCTCTCAAGCATGTCCTGGTAGTGGATATGGCGGATAAATGCCTTCTCTACTGAGTGCATTTGCCACTCTGTTCTCCTTTCCTTTGATATATTCTATACCAAAGTCATACTCGCTCAAGAACTCGAGCCAACGCCTCTGTCTTGCATTCAAATTTGGCTGCGTGAAGATATATTGTAATCCCATGTGATCGGTTCGCAACTCAAAGTGTTTCCTGAGTAGGTAATGTCTCCACATCTGTAAGGCATGCACAATCGTTGCAAGTTCGAGGTCATGCGGGGCATAATTTACCTCATGTTGTTTCAATTTCCATGACTCGTAAGCCACAACTCTGCCATCCTGCATCAACACGCCTCCTAGGCCTTCACTTGACGCATCTGTGATAACTATAAATTGACCATTTGGATCAGGAATGATCAATATCGGAGTGGACGTGAGATTTTTTTTTAACAATTGAAAGGCTTGCTCACAAGTCTCTATCCACTCAAACCATTTCCCTTTTCTTTGGAGGGATGTAATAGGTGCTGCTATCCTAGAAAATCCTTCCACAAACTTTTGGTAATAACTGGCCAAACCCATAAAACTTTGTACTTCATGAACATTAGCAAGAGCAGGCCACTCAAGTATTGCTTTGATCTTGGCTGGATCAATCGCAATCCCTTCTCCGGATATGATATGGCCCAAGTAATGAATTCTCTTCTAGTAGAATGAAAATTTGGATAGTTTGCCATAAAGCTTACATTCCCTTAGGTGCTGCAAAACTATTCGCAAATACTCCTCATGCTCCTCAATGGTTTTGGACTATATTAGGATGTCATCAATGAAAATCTCCACAAACTTATCAAGACAATCTCTGAACACACTATTCATCAGGTTCATGAAAGTTGTTGGGGCATTTTTTAGCCCAAAAGGAAGAACTACAAACTCATAGTGCCCATATCTTGTTCTAAAAGCTGTTTTATGGATGTCCTCATCCTTGATTCTGAGTTGATGGTACCCAGATTATAGATCAATCTTTGAGAACATCGTTGCTCCTTTCATCTGATCGAATAGTTCATCTATTCAAGGCAGAGGGTATCTATTCTTGATGGTCACTTTGTTTAACATCCTGTAATCAATGCATAAACACAAAGTACCATCCTTCTTTTTAACAAAAATCACCAGTGCACCCCAAGGAGAAACGCTAGGACATATAAATCCTTTATTAGGGAGATCCTGAATTTGAACCTTTAGTTCATACATCTCTGTTGTAGTCATTCTATAAGGAGCTTTATACTGTGGTTCAGTCCCAGGCTTTAGATCAATAGAGAAATCAAACTCCCTTTTAGGTGGAAGTTCTGGCAAGTCTTCTGGAAACACATCTCTGAATTCCTGAAGGATAGGATAATCATCTAAGTTAGGAGGTGTTTCCTCCAAATCCTTCACGTGGACAACATAAAGTTTACACCCCTTCCATTTGGCTCTCTTCAGTTGCATAGCTGAAATCTGTCTGAGTTCAAGAGGCCTTTTAACACCTTTGACCTCTACAGGCTTCCCTGAATCATCCAAACATATAAAGGACTTGTCCCAACAATTTACTATGGCTTTACGTTCAGTTAGCCAATTAATCCCTAGGATTATGTCATATGAGCCAAGAGGTGCTACATAGAGATTCACTTGCGTTATGAAGCTGGGTAATTCCAATTCGTTGCAAACCAAACATTGTTCTACCCTTTGCTCTGCCCGGTTTCCATATTCTACAATCCATGGGTTAGCCATGTAACTAGCTCTAATGGGTAATCTAGAAGCTACTGTAGGATCTATAAAACATTCAGTTGAAACTGTGTCCACAAGTATAGACACATTATGACCAAAAAGTTTACCTGTTAGCTAAATAAGAGAAGCTTGAGATTCTGCCTGCCTGTTATCCACTACAGCGTGGATGTGATGCTAAGCTTGAGAGGCTTTACCTTCTCGCTGACCTACTCTCTAGAAACAGTGATTGGCAAAGTGGTCTCAACCACAAACATAGCAACCACCCCATGTTCCTCGTCGCCCTTCTGACCTACTGTTCCTGTTCTCATCCCTGTTATTGTTGTTCTGGTTATTCCTATTATTGTTCTTATTTCCAAAATTTCCCTCACCTCAACTCTTCATGTTCCTAATCTGGTGTTTGTCATTTCCCTTCTGATGGTTATCATGTTTCCTTTTGAAACCTCCTGATGTACTAGATTTTTGAGGCACTCTAATAGTTGACAAACTCTTCAATTTTTCTTCATGTCTTAGAGCCTTTCTAAGTGCTAGCTCCATCTATTTAGGCTCGTGCATTAGTACCTATGAAGCAATTTCCGATCATAGCCCCATAATGAATTTTTGAGTACAAAATTCCTCATCATTCTGGTACTGTGAAACATATTTCACAAGATGACAAAATCTCTCATGATAGGCCGTAACTGTCATGAATCCCTGAATTAGATGTTGGAATTCTAAAATCTTTTTGTCAAAGTAAAGCTTCGGTAACCAACGAGTTCTGAACAGCTGTAAAAATTCTTCCCAAGTGACCTATCTAGGATCAAGCTTCTTCTTTGACATTATGTTTTCCCACCAAGTCATAGCCTCCCCTCTTAACTGAAAGGTTGCCCACATGGCTTGTGTCTGTCTTGTAAAATTATGAACCTAAAAGTACCTTTCCGTTGTAGCTATCCAAGCCTCAACCTCATCTCCTAAGGCTTTCCCATTGAGAGTGGGAGGTGTTACCTTTTTGAGGTCCTTGCTCAGCTCTACTAAGATCTGCTCTCTAGTCATAGTTTGTATAGTGGCTATTGCATCAGCCTCAACTTTACGCTGTGCTTCTACTCTCCTATCCGCTTCCTATTTCCTTTCAGCTTCTGCCCTCAAATCCTCCTCATGTTTCTATCTTATTTCCTCACCAGAATCTACAAGACCCCTTCCCTGAATACTACTCTGCAGGTGATCCATTCTGTCCTTTTGCTACTGCAAAAGTGTACCTTGCTGAGTTAACAAGGCAAGTATCTAATCAAGGCGTTCACTGGATTCCCCAGTGTCATTACTGGATCCACCCTTACTAGTATTCCTAGTCATCATGATGACAAATCAAAATTCCGCATCGTCACATAATGCATAGTGTTAGCATATGACCCATAAGGCCGCATAGTAGAAACTCGCTCTGATACAATATGTAAAGATTGAATTTACATACAAGTATGCCACATAAGCATTTAAGCACAACAAGTCGCAAAACAAAGTCGACAATTCAATACACTTTCCAAATGATACATCAAATGAGGAACATACAAGTGACAAACTTGTCGAGTGTACAATAAGTCTTTATTCAAAATACATACAATGTTATGCCGACCAACTTGTCGGATTTTAGGAATCAAATTACAAATTACTTGATACAACAAATTTATTACATCTAGTAGTGTCGACCAGCTTGTCGATCACTAGATAAGTACAACAAGAAAGAAAGAGAAAGAAGAGAAGAAATAAACACTGGAAGTATCAACTCATCGAATTCTATCTCCTCAGCCTTGGACTGAGTCCCTTATGCTTCCTTGAGAACAAAGGTGGGGTCCAGGCACTTTTACCACCCAACCGTGGAGTGGTCAGCTCCGGAAGTGATGAGCTTCCCCGGGGTTCTTCCTGACATGAAGAACACCCCGTCCCTGCACGAGAGCCCTAGCTTCTCGCTACTGGCAGATTCGGATGGTCTTAGTGCAGCCGTGTAACTTAACCTACAAGCACATATGCCTATAGTAGGTTCTATACAATGGATGTAGCAAGGGGTAAACATAACCATGCATGTCAAATACGAACAAATGCATTCACTTTGGCCAAAGTATTAATCCAGATTTGAACTGGCAGGTAAATAAAAGAATTCACCCTCCCTTGTAATCTACATTCAGCACAACTCCCATCAATTGATACACTCCAGATTCCACATTAGACATAACGGCATCTCAGAAACTTAATTTAATAAATTCAACAATCATAGCAAGGTATTTAACTAACCATTCAGTACTGTAAAACTATAGCACTGCTAACAAGTTAAGATAATATTCAAGCTAAAGTTAAGATAATAATTTTATCCAAATTCAATGCACTATTTGGCTCGTTCTATCCTAGTTTTGAGTTTTCTTTACTGTCAATTGAGAGATGTTTTCCCATACAAAAGAAAGTCATGTGTCTGAATGTGTTTTTAACAAACTAAATGTTGTCCAAACAAAATAATAGTAACCAGACTAGGGGTCATTTTTCCTAGTCATGTCTTCAGTTTAATGTGAAAACAGAGTATTTTAATTACACAGAGAAAATATCTACAAAAACATGCTTTCATTCATGTCAGAACTAGTGCCAAAATGGAACAGCAACAACCAAAATACTTCATTCGCATTCCTAACTTTCGCTCAAAAAAAAAAAAAAAAAACATTTACGTAACAAAGAAAAATGGGAATCAGGGATCGAAACACCCCAAACATCCTTAAGTCTTAAATAGAGGTTTTTGACAGGTTTAATGCTTGAATATGGACTGTCCAAACAATCAAGAAAACAACACATTGGCACCTAAGCTATCTCACGGCCTCTAGAATGGTAGGATTGCCACAGTACATACAAATGATGGTTCGCGGGCCATGTAAAAGGATCAAAGAAAAATGAAGACAATGGTCTCGAGCTGACGGGTCAAAGATACAGTGCCTTACAATCTCACGGTAGGGTCAAAGGTGGGGCATTAATAGTGAAATCAAATGTTGGTTCCCAAGCTCAAGAATATGAGTACCACCATTAGGATCTCTAAGACACAGGAAGACATGCCAAAGATATAGCACACACACCAGTTATAGAGGCACAGATCACCATGCCCTTCGGCTTTCAATCCAACATAGAATGTAACATTGTCAAGCGCAAGTGGTTTGTATTAAGCCGAATAGCCATAGATGATGCCATGAATTAAAGCAGTGAATTCAAGTAATAATGTTGTGTCCTAGCCCACGGTACCACAAAGTTTGAACATGATCTTGATTAACAAAAATGCTATACCTTTGAAATATAGAGGGATGAAGAAAAACAGTAGTAAACACAAAAGAGACAATACAAAATAGAAAAGAAAACAAAAAAACTGTAGAAATGTTATTGTATTTAATCAAATGCAGAGTAATACGACCAATGCCATGGATTCATAATCAAATGGAATTGATACATAACAGTGCCTTCAAATGCAGCGAAAATTTGAGAAGTAGAAGCAAATAAAAGAAATCAAATTAATGTCCAAGATTTTGAGATACAGACTTTAAAATGAAAAGAGCATTCAAAACAAAAGAGGAACCTGGTTGAATGAGAAGACTGTAGCCTGAAAAAGTCTCCAAACTCCAGTGATACGCAAGGTTTTGCTGTCTTTTCTTAAGTTCTGAATCCCATTTTTTTTTTTTGCCCAAATCAAACCCAGTTTCCCCAATTTTCCCAGCCACTCCTCCAGCATGTCCACAAAAAGTGCCATAATGAAAAATTTCTCGGCATTATAACAACAATTTCCCAATAACGATTTTCTTGATTTTACTTTCAGTTAATAATGAAAGTAAAAGGAAAAGAATAAAATTAAAGTACACACAATGAACATAATTTAGTTAATTCAATTTCCTAACAATTAAAAAAAATAGCCTAATCAAATTCACATTTTCCAGTTAAATAAATAAAAATGATCGCAGGTAAATATTTCCACTCATTTAACATTAAACACACATAGCAAAACTAATAATTTTTAATAAAGTGGTGTGTGCATGGCACTACGGTATCCGAATCTGTCACTAGGCGGGGAGCTAGACCTCTCTCCTCGACCACACCCCTGTCCTTTGACCTGCAACCACTCAAACACTCGACAATAAAAGTTATCATCAGTAACTCACATGATAAATATACTTCCAAAATTAAATAATCATTTTAAATTTGCAACATATTGCCAATTTCCATCTCATTAAATTAAACATTTAACAATTTCCGTAATTACCAAGACATGTCGATTCATCCAAGTCGGCATAAATCGGCTAAAAGATCCGCATAATAAAGAGGTCGCAAAACTGGTCGTGACAATTATAGACATGGAAAGAAAAGGTGAGTACATAACATTATACATTATTAGGGGACTTTCTAACATTATGACCTTTTGTAGATAGATGGGGCCGGTCGGTTAATCATTAGAAAGAGTTACTCACAGATTGATTTGATTTGAAAAGTTTTGCTGAATGGATTCGTGTGCAAAAGCCCAATGGCAGTTTCAGCAGAGGACTTCTTCTTCTGGGGACTTGGGCAAGAAGGGAACACCGACAATGCAGTGGGCTCCAATATAACCATGGCGAACATAGTGCAGATACTGGGCCTAAACACATTTAGAATATTCTTGGTCCGCATCAACTTCGTAGTGGGTGGGATAAATCCTCCTCACAGACACCCAAGAGCTACCGAAGTTCTCATTTTACTGGAAGGCCAGCTTCTTGTGGGTTTCATTGACACCACCAACAAGTTCTTCTCCAAGACTCTAGAGAAGGGAGATGGGTTTGTGTTTCCAAAGGTACTTGTGCATTTCCTGCAGAATGTGGGGCAACAAAATGCGGTGGCCATCTCTGTTTTGAGCAGCCAGCTTCCGAGAGTTCAGGTCATTGCCAATTTTGTATTTGCAGTGAATCCACCCCTCCCCAGTTCCCTACTCAGCAAGGCCTTCCGTATCACTAGGGAACTTGTGGATTACATTGTCAAGCTATTCGCCTAAGCTTCTGAAAGCTTAATTTCTTGTGATCTATTCAATAAAACTATAGTTAAAAGGAGTGACAACTTGGGAAGACCATGCTTATCACATCCTTCTTTCTTACTTTCTAATAAAACTACTTATTATTGTCATGGCCGTGTTGTTGTAAATTACATTACATGAGAATTGAACCATAATCTTTTGTATTTTAGGTTGGCTACATTATAATTAATTATAATTACAATTATTTATGATTATAATTGAATATAATTATTATTAATTACATTTATAATTATAATTATGAGTTTAAATACAAATTACATTTTAAATTTTTTTGAATATCTAAATAAAATTAAAATTAATCTTTAAATTTATATTCATTTTATTATAATTATTAGTGTACAACATGTTTCACTTTCCTTACATTTATTTTCAAAGTTAACAATTTCTCATACAAGATATTTAAAGATAGGTTGAAATAGAATTTAAAATATACTTAACTATCATTCATTTTGAGTATTTAGAATCTTTCAAGAGAATTCCAAATTATGATATTTTTTTATTTAAAAAGTATTTCATACTTATAAATTACTATTTTTATATGGATTGTGAATAAGGATAGTCAAAGGGCTTCACTTGGGCACAAGCATTTTTCTAACACTTCGATCCTTGCACAATGATCCCTCAAATATTCTATTTAACACCCCCATGAAATAATCTTAATTGTGACATAAAAGAATGAATAATTGTGGGGAAGCCAATAGTTAGAAACAAGATTATAACATGAAAATGAATATCCCGATATGAAAGGTCATAATTATGCTATAGATTACATCATTTACCATGTGATGACTTAATCCATATATACTTCAACAGGGTGGAACCATATACTTGACTTCTTTAGTTGATATAATATTCTAGAGTGCAACAATTTAAGCTTTATTTTATCAATGCCATAATTGATGATCTACAAAAACTGATAACCTCTATTTTTAATTCAGAAGTTATTCATCATGTGAGTGGATTAAATAATTAATATTAGTCTAAAATCCAATTCATTGTTAATTGAATGTTAATAATTATTTTGAAGATGTTACTGTAATATTCATATTCATTTTGGTGAATTGGATTCATATAACTAGTCTTAGAGCTTCACCTCTGTTATAATTTAGATTTAATATTTTTTATTTTCATAAATTTGTAATAATTACTCAAATAAATAAACTATCCTTTTATTTTAATGATTTATCTACACTAAAATATTTGGTTTACTCAACGATTTTAATGAATCACTCATCTTCAACTTAGAATCTTTAAAGGCTAATCTATTTAAGGTTTACAAGAAGAAGGGAAGAGTGAAGTTCTAAGAAAAATATTCATAAGTGAAAACATATATCAAATTGAAATAATGAATATATGCATGTATCTTCCTTATATGTACAAGCTTACATTGAATAGAAGAAAGAAATGATAATTCTAGTCAAAATCTTGATTTTATAAAAAAATTGTAGGTTTAGAAGTTCTAGTAATTGGGGCTTCCCATTTTTTTGATTTAGTTGGTAAGGAAAGGGCCTTGATCCAAGAGAATAAAGTTTCTAGCACATTATAGCCATACCTCAGACCATTACAGTCATAGGATTGAGAACCCTGTAGAAACAAAAATTAACCAAAAACCCTGAACATAGAAAAAGAAACAACATATTAACATACCTACTTATGTCAATGTAACCTTTAGAGTTATAACCATAATTAAAACACATGTGACTATGATAGTTTTTAGCCCTCCACATAACTAACAAGGCAGTCTCAGCCTAAAGGCCATAAGTATAAAGATTTAACAGAAAATAATTTGTAACAATAAAAACCATAAACAGCCCTAAAATTAACACCCTACATAACATGAACCAAAGGCAAAAGCCCTCAACTACTAGTATCTCTAGAATCATCATTTTTTAGAGATAATCTCCCAATTCTTTGAGAAATTCTTTAATTTCATAGTCTACATTTCATTCTCCTTTTTCTCCTTCTGCTCATCCTTTTCCCCATTGCCTTCTGATTTTCTCTTTCCCTTGTCTCTTATCTTAATTCTACTCTGGCCTACAACCATAAAAAATAATGATTTCTTGATTATACCACCAGTTATCCTTTAAAGGGTAGAAATAACCTGATCAAATAGTTATTTGGTATGCTCTAAGGAAGAAGCGTTATCTTTCATGGCCATCACTCTTCTTTGTAAATTATCAATTGGTTCATTCAAATTAATACCTAGGTATCTTTTTCCTTGGGAATATTAGGGGCTACGGGCGCCTCACCACCAATATCAGTTTCTATGGAGGTAGGGGTGGCACAATCTCTGTGCATTACCTCTTTATAGCCAACCAAATTAACTATAATGTGCATATATTTCTCTTTAATTTCAACTTCAGAGTCTTCTTTCTGCCCTTATAATCTTTAGCATAAGAGTTATCAGAAGACTACTCCTCTGGCTCATATTCAAAGTTCGTCTCAGGGATGTTTTCCTCTTGAATTTTCTTTCTTTTTAGATCTTTTTAAAAAAACCTAGCCAACCTTCTCTCTAGAGCTCGTAACATGTTTGGTATCCTCCTATGTCTCTATTTCTTCTATCCTCTCTTCATTATCTATAATTTTCACAAGCAGAGTGATCATTTTCATACCTTTCCTAGTTCTCCTCATCTTAGTTGGGCTCATTTTAATCATAGAACCTCTATACTTTGCAAGGGTGATATGTAATAGATCAGCTTGAAGGGGTTTATGACAAGGATATTAGTGGATTTATATTTCTTCTTAGGGTTAGGGTTTTTTGGAAAAGGATTTGTTTCAATGAGTTCAATATGGATATAACTACGAGGGGGTTCAATTTGTTGGTTAGCTTTAGCCTAAAGATAGGAGATAAACTTGCTCCTAAAAGGGGATTTATCAAATTTTTGCTGGTATAGGACATACATTAGCCCTTGGTGTAGAAGGTGGAAGCCCATTTGGTTATATTGCTACTTAGAGATGAAAATAGAAAAATGACAAGTTAATCTTTTGTCCATTTCTATTGTGATTCAAAATAGGAAAATGGTAGGCATGGAAGGTCATGTATATCTACCTTCTAAGGTGAAATATTTTATTACATGTTAGCAGAATAGAGCGTAAGGAGTAGGGAGAATGAATCTTTCACACCCACTTTCATTTGAAATGACCACCAGCTTCTCACCTTTTTAAATAATTTATTCATGTATGTCTTATAATCATCTGAGCTCCACTTTTCAACTTTCTCTCCTTCACATTTCAGCCCTACAACTTCAATAATTGGATCTAGCATGACTTGCAACTTTATGCTACCAATGGTGATAAAACCCTTCTTCCAAGAGTTGCAGAACTTTATCAATAGGATTTTGTTACAATCCCTCATGTCCCATAAGTGGTTAGTGAGCTCCACCCTTGTAAACAAATTCTAGAGATATTTATTTTGCATAACTTCCTTATAATATTTTTGGGTTTGGATCTCTTCAAAGGGCCACCCATAACTATCAGGTTGGAAAACTGAAGATCCCAAGTGTTCATCTAGTAAGGCCCATGACACACAATGGCACTATAACTCAAAAAATCCTATACACACTTTTTATGAAAAACTCTCAATACTTCTTTATAAAAAAATTAAAAAGACATTCCATATTCCATGATATTATCTTTATTTGTCACTAGGTTTTCTAGGGTTTTAGGTTAAAGGAGTTGTTACAAATCCTAGGAGTGATAAATTAATTTTTCTTTAAGGTTATTGGATCCTTGAGTTCTGCTCCTATCTCTTGGGGTTGACAACGACTAAGTATTTTTTTTATTACCAACAATATCTTCTAAGATACAAGAGCCATCAACCCTAATACCTATAGGAGGAATCTTTAGGTTGGAGTGTAGCTTGACATCCAAATAGGTGTCCTTAGACTAAAATTCACATCCATGAGTCCTAGATAGATTAAGATCCACAATCATCTTATTCACCTCCTCATCACAGGGTTTGTTTGAGGAATGAAGAGCTTGGGTCTTCTCATCATAGTTTTTCTCTTTATTTTTTCTTTCTCTCTTTATCCTTATTAATCTCACCTTCTTTGACACTGATTTGAGTCTTAGATACAATAATCTTCTCCAAATTAGTATTTTCAAGATGGATCCCTTGTTTTGGCTCATATGTTGAGGTAGAAAAGCCACATAGATACTTTTCCTTGATTGATCTTATAGATTTAACCCCTACATGTATTCATGAAGGTGTTTGGAAATTCTTTTCTCCCTTTTGTGTTTCTTTCTTTTCTTTATTTATTAGTTTATGTTGATTTCTAGTCTTTGGAACTTGCAAACAAATACTAAGGTGGTCATTTTTCATAGATCTATTAAAAGATACTAGCAGTATCATACTCCAAATGTGTCTCCCATGATCTATACTTTGACTAGAGGGTGATGTAAGAAGGGACCAAGTTGACCATAACATTGATACTAATTATAGAAAAAAGGAGCCCATAATTCTACTAAGTTATTCTATCTAGCACCAAAAGAGAACCAAAGGAATCTATTATTCCTTTGAAGAATTTAGAGTTCCAGAACTCTAGAGGGAGCCCTAGAAGGTGAATCAATTTTTGGCTTAGAGCATATAAATCTCTTTGGGCATAAAAACATAGTTTCTATTTATAGATAGATAAAATATTATGGTGATTTCTACCATAATTTCATAGGCCACTAGTGAGAATATAAATCATGTCTTCCTTGTTACCAAAGATAAAGAAACATAAGCTATTAGCTAGAACATTAATTTTAATAGGATAAAACCACAATAGTGGGTTACACTTTTTTTTTCTAAATGGATCATTAAGACTCTCTCTCTCTCTCTCTCTCTCTCTCTCTCTCTCTCTCTCTCACACACACACACACACACACACACACACACACACACACACACACACACACACACACACACACATACACACACACACACATACACTAGTTTATTAATTATTCCCTTGGGATTTAGTCTGTTTCTAGTTATTTTAGCTAGGTCCCCTTAAGGCTCTATTAAGATTTTTTTTTTAATTTTATTTACAGCCGTAGTTCAAGCGACATATGAGAATATTAATCTAGCTCAAAGGTTGCAGAGAAAAATTAATCGTAAAAGAACAGGTCATTTAATTTAAATGGATGTGAAAATTTTAGATATTATCTTAAACAACCTCCAAAATCTACGAAGAGGGCACGAATAAAAAGTCTAACGAAAAAATTGCACAATTTGAGAATCTTGATACACTTGAAAAAACCCAATTATTATCAATTTCACTTCTTAAAGATGAGTTAGAAGGGCCATTAATGTTTTTTGGTATGGAACTTCAATGAAAAAATGAAATCATATAAAGTACAAAAAGATATTGTTGAAAGTGTTAAGGAAGGTTTGCATTCCATTGGGAAAACAACTAGATCTACATGTAAGTCCATTTCAAGAAGAGTGATATTGACTTCTATTTTAAAGTTAAACGTGTCCCAAAAAAGAAAAATTGAGCTTCAATTTCATCTCATATCAAGTATAGTAGGAAGAAAATATGACATTATTTGAAAAGAAGAATGAATTTGGATGATACTACATTGGTAGGAAATTGGGGGCTAATGTGTAGAGCTCCTCTCTCTAATAGGATTGATGAAACAATTAGGAACTTGATTACTACATTTTGGACTCGTCATACTCATCCTTCATCAAATAGAAGAGATTTTATCAAGTAGAGGATTGGGCCGAAGGAATATTTGCACCACACAAAAAATTGATTAGACTCCACACAACATGAATTGTATCTCTCATTTTGTTATTCAAATCCTGATAGAAACATTGGACTTGAATAATGTTGGAAATATTAAAACCATATTTTGTCAAGATAAATAAATCTTTTGAAACTTGTTGTTGAATCATATTGAATTTGATCTCTACTACCAAGGGTTTTGAAAGATGATAGAAGAAAGTGATGGTTCTCAACATACTTTTGCTAAATGACCAAGCCAATTCATAACATCAATCTTATGTCAAAAATTAGATGATCATGCAATAGGTGAAATATTTTGGATAAGAGGAACTTGTGAAACATGTGAGAATTTGGCTAAATTTCCTTTTAAAGATGAAGAAATTAACATCACACAGATGGTAAAATGTAAGAGTGACAAGTACATAAAGTCTGAAATAAAAGTTGGGAAGGAATCAACAAGGTTGGAATATGTTGGGGAGGAGATACCTCTTGCAGAATTTATGACAATTTTTTTAATATTGATTCAACCATATGGATGACATTCTCTTTTTTCTAAGCAAAAAGAAGAACAGTTCCAAACACTAAGATAAAATTTCCCACCTAGAACAATTTTATCGGTTGTTGACTTTGTAGAAAATTATTCTTTTGTTTCTGAAAAAAACCTTCAAGAAGAATAATACTTTATAGAGAAGGTCACTATTATGGTCTGGATGTCTTATCAACATGCAAAATTAAATTTGGATGGTGTTGAAAGTAAATATAAAGCATGGGCCATTAAGAAAGAATATCACTTTTACATTAGTGATGATAAAGAGCATGAAACACATTGTGTCGAGCATCTCTTTAAGAATTCTTTTGGATATTTGGAAAATCAAGGCATAAAAATTCATAACTATTTTGTTTGGTCAAATGGATGTGCAACACAATTTAAATTAGCAAGGCCATTTTATGTACTATGTAGATATCATTGATAGAAAAAGATATAACATATTTGGATTTTCTTTAAGAGTGGACATGGTAAGGGTGATCATGATGGTGTAGGAGCTTCTATAAAACATGCTTTAAGAAAGTATCAATTGGACTATCAAGGATATCGTATAATGTAGCACCGCAAGGTCACACCTATAAATTAAAACCAGGAAACAATTCTTGCCCATATCAAGGGGGGCCACGAATTGGTAACCTCCTCCCCACATCACAAACCATGTTATAACCATACATGAAAATCCATAAATAGGATTTACACTTGAACAACTAAAAAATTAAAGATTTTTTTTCCAACCTTAGAGTGAGAGCACAAGTGCACTTGAAGCATCAACTCATTTTTCTTTATTTTTCTTTTCCTTACTATTCAATACTCCTCTATCATGGCCACACTCACCCCTAGGTATGTGCAAGATCATGAGGGGCCAAACTATGCCCTTAAGTGGCAATAAAAAGTCAACAAATCAGGGTTAGTCAACTTGACATGAAAATTTCAACTAGCTATGAACCTAATATCAAAAAGTTGTAAGAATAGAATCTATATAAAATTGAATTTATTTTCTAAACTACTAGGCCTTTTTTTAGAAAAAGTTACTATGATTGGTGAAAAGTATAGATTTCAATGCAGTAGTACAAAAATTTTAGGAAAAAAATAAGAAGTAGGTGTATGTCTGACCACCTTAATCATAATCAAATGATAATATTTTATTATAAGATTTTATATATAAGTAGTAGACTCATGCCTGGATGTGAATCATATTTTTTTGTAATTTTATTCCAAAAGAATAATTAATTATGAATTTTTTGCTACAACATTTTCAGAATAAAAAAACTCCAATGTCTCACCATGTTAACTCATTCCAAACTTTACAAAATTCAATTTTTATTTTCTTTTCTTTATAGTAGGCGAAGCATAGAATGTGACACATTTTTCAGATTTAAAAAATGTTATACCGTTTGAAAGTTATAGTCATTTTTCAATCAGTATATAAATCAACACTTTAGGGGTAGCTCAATTAGAAAATAACTAATAATTACTTACCGAATTCAAAATTTGATAGAAATTATATCGATAGAAAGTTGATAATCTCCTTAAGATACCCTTTTCATTTTATCAAATTTGGGTGAAAAAAAAGTCGTCAACTACATTGTCAAAGTTTTGAACTGACATCACCACGTTTTGGCTCCTCATGATCTTGCACATACCCCCCTACGTTTTCTAATGATTTTCCATTTTATCATTATGGATGGGTGAGATAAAGAATCTCTCAAGGAAATGGGAGATAATTTTTTGAGTTTAATGATATCAAATAAATTAATCATTAAGACTATTATGTCTTTTATTATATGTTGCTTATGCTAGACAATACTAGGTACAAGCACAATTGCTTATCGAACTTGAGGCTAACTCGGAGGAGTTGGCTGAGTACCACTCATACAATTTGTACTTAGTTGAGTAAGACTCAGCCGAATCCACATACACGTCCCATTGTGCCTAATTGTTACTACATGGCTAGAGGTACTTGGCTGAGTAGGACTCGACTGAACCATACTCGACAGAGTCCCACTCGCTGAATAAAAAACCCCCAAAGGTGCTTTAAGCCCCTCATTTACAAAGTGAGGGCATCACATGGGTGTCAACTCCTAATAGACCTCGGCCAAGTAGGATTCAGATGATTCCCACTTGGTCAAGTCTGAATCAGCTAATTTCTGTAGGTAATTTCCCTATGAAAAGTCAAAAATTTCAAAAAAGTAAAAATTCACTTTTGTAAAGCTTAAAATTAGGATTTGGGACATATAATTTTTGAGTATTTCAATTAAAACAATTGATTAAATTTATTAAATAGTGCAAGTAGGTATATTAAGTTTCAAGAAGATGTTGATTAAGAAAATAAAAAAAATTAGTAGATCAAATGAGAAAAATTTAAAAAATACATACAACCCTAAAGGAGGGTTTCCTCTTCAAGAATATATACTTTATTTTTTGTTTGGTGTATTTATAATAGTAAGTTCAACTTTGAATACTTATAACAAACAAAATATAGATCAAAAATAGTTTTTTCTATTTTTCTGCACTAGTTATACATGTCATGTAAATAATATTATGATATTGGTGCAAAAAATGTTTTTTTACTTATAGTTTTTGGGCTGAGGTAGACCCCCTTATTTGCAATATTTTTCAGCAAATAAAGAATAGACTTTAAAAATTAAACAAAACATATCAATTCTTGACTATTTGTTTTTACAAAATTATAAGCATAAACTTCATCTAGTTTTACACATTTCATCAGTTTACATCATCTTCAAATTCTCGACAGAAATATCACTTGATAAGTAGGAGATATTTTCCACAGCAAATATCACTTTTATGCAAGGATAACTTTAAGAAACCACCTTTTAGGAAAAAGTGTAAAATTATGGCAAATCATACATTATTTTAGGGGGGAATTTGTTTTAATGCAGGATATTTTTTTTTTTCAAATCCATGGTTTTTCATAGTTTTTATTGGCGATTTTTTACCCGCTGAATGAAAATTTCATAAATTGCTAGCGAATAATTTTCTTTTGAAGTAAACAATTATAATATATGAGGCGAATAATTTTCTTTTCAAGTAAAAACTAATAATATATGAGGTAAATGATTTTCTTTTGAAGGGTTAAAAAAATATTTCTATTGGTGAATTTTATGTACTGTTTGAAAATTTACTTATTTTATTGGCTTATCTTTCGTTAATTATGGCAAAAAAAAATATTTTGTTGGAGATTTTCAAAAGATGGGAAATATTTTGTTATAATACCTTAGACTAACATACCTAACATACATACATTATTTTATAATGTTAAATATATTATTTGATACAATCCAATGATCCAAGATCAATGGCTAAAGTTTAATTTCGGCCCCAATTTCTTGAAGGAAACAGAGTTGTGGAGGAAGTCATCGAAATGTTGACACATATCAAATAAGGGTTACTTGTCTGCAGATTATAGTGTACACATGTTGGTATCGATATTCATGGTTCTATTACTATAGTGCAACTTGTAACCTCTTATCTCGGTAAGCAATAAATGCCTTGTCAGTGACAAGCGACATTCTTTAACTTGTCACTCAAAGTAGACACACACCACTTCCAAATTTGTACAGATGCTATAACTGATATCTGACATCTTTTGCATTAATGGGAAAGATTTACTGCCAGATATGAAAGATTAAGTCCAAAATTTTAATTTCTCACATGCATGCATTTAGGGGAAAGATTTACATGAAAGATTTAGAGGCATGTTAAGGACAATGGATTTAATACCATTAAAGAAAGAATAATTTATTGGTAAAGTAACGATCAAGAATTCAAGGGCTATTTATAGACAATCTATCTTCATTATTCATTGATTCATCTTTGGCATTTTCTAGATAATTTGTTTGTTTAGGGTCTGCAGTCTACAGTCGGAAATTTTTTTTAAAAAAGTTTTCTTTAGTTTTACTATTTCAGATGGACACTCCAATTAGGCTTATATGCCCATTTGAGGAGGCCCATAAGGTCTTTCTAGGTTCCTTTACGAATGAAACCTTAGAATCTATTTGTAAGGAGGGTGGGCCTTTCGTTATAGAAGCTGTGAAAATGGTGTTGGGCCGAGAGTTTCATAACAATGAAGATAGGCACCGGGTCAACACGGACATTACATCCCATTTTTTGGCATCTCTTCTCAACCTCGGAGGAGAGAAGGTGGAGATGTTAATACTGCTGAGGAGGGTTTTTAAAGAAGAATACCTAGAGGACAACATTAATTTTGTCGTGTTCACAAAAATAGGGGTGGGGATCCCTTAGGCAAGTGAAATACCCAAGCTTCTCCTCCCAAGCCAGAATGTGGCCATGCAACCTTTTCTTTTGGGCCTCAATGCTGGGCAATATAAGCACCATAGGAAATGGGCCCTGATTGCTAGGCATTTCCTCTAAAAGGGGTTTGCCCTTGACGAAGAGGAGGCTAAGGCAGGTCAATTTGGGTGGCTCGATGAATTCATGTAGATAATCATCTCTCGTGAATTATACTTAGATGGAGCTGAAGGCCGAAATCAGTAGTGGACTACTATTGGTTTTTTTTGATAAAAAGTTTATGGGTTTTTTTTGTTTATAGTATGTTTCTTTTTGTAGTATTTACTATTGTACTAGAAGTAGACACTGGACTAGTAGTCTACTAGTGGTTTTTTTTTGATAAAAACATACCTCATTTTTTGGTTTTTTATGTTTATAGTAGGTTCCTCTTTGTTCTGGAAGTGGAATTGGACAATGTTTATGTAATTATAATTTTATGAAAAGAAAACAAGGAAAATTTTGCAAGCTTTAGCTCATTTCAATTTGTACAAAAAATGGTTCTTAGAATTCTCTATCACAGCGATTGCAATATTTTAATTAGTTGCTTTATGATTTATCTGCATATTAGATATGTATGGTGTATAACAGTTGTACAATGTAGATAGTTATAGTGAATAAAAGAAATGTTTTATCAGTTATCACTGAGTACTAACATTAAGTTTGGGTAATGTTACTTGTCAAAATTGACAAACTCATACATTTAATATGAAAGATTTATAGAATTTTGATGGACAAATGAATTAATAAGGTTAGAGAAAGAATTTATGGTATTCTAATTATAATGTATGATAACTATATGTGAATCTATGATTATAATTATCAACGTTAAAGTTATAATCGATAAAAAATATCATTTTAACTTTAAGAATACTATATAATCAATTTGATAGACAAATGAATTAATAAGGTTAGAGAAAGAATTTATTGTTTTCTAATTATGAGGTATTATAATTATATGTGATTATAATTATCAATGTTAAAGTTATAATCAATAAAAAATATCATTTTAACATTAAGTATACTATTTAATCAATAAAAAAAATTTGTAAGCTTTAGCTCATTTCAATTTGTACAAAAAATAGTTCTTAGACTTCTCTGTCACTGTGATTGCAATATTTTAATTAGTTTCTTTATGATTTATCTGCGTATTAGATATGTATGATGTATCATAGTTGTACAATGTAGACAGATATAGTTAATAAAAGAAATGTCTTATCAGTTATCACTGAGTACTGACATTAAGTTTGGGTAATGTTACCTGTCAAAATACACACACTCGTACATTTAATATGAAATATTTATACAATTTTGAAGGACAAACGAATTAATAAGGTTAGAGAAAAAAATTATGGTATTCTAATTATAATGTATGAGAATTATATGTGAATCTGTGATTTTAATTAACAACGTTAAAGTTATAATCAATAAAAAATATCATTTTCACTTTAAGAATACTATATAATCAATTTGACAGACAAATGAATTAATAAGGTTAGAGAAAGAATTTATTGTTTTCTAATTATAAGGTAGCATAATTATATGTGATTATAATTATCAATGTTAAAGTTATAATCAATAAAAAATATCATTTTAATATTCATTATACTATTTAATTAATAAAAAATGTTACTTTAACTCATGTTTGGGAGACCTAGCGAGTCAGCGACCACAAAAATCTCGTTATCTCTAAACACTAGCATTAACTCCGACCTCTAAAATTTATTAGAATTTAATATTATTAAAAAAATAGTGCATTTTGAATTTGATTGGCTAAAATTGTTACTATTCAATTAAATAACTTTAAATGTTATTAACTTATTATCCATTATTAATTAATATTTATAAAGGAAAAAATAAAATTATAACATTTAACAATGTCCGTTGCAAATAACTACCATTGGATGAGCACAAATTGACAATGTATGATGGACTTCGAGATGAAAGGGAAAAGCAACCCCATCTTTTCAAACCCATTTTGAAATCATGACATGTGTCACTAAACATGTAAGATGTTCCACTCACAGTCTCGCATGGTCCTACCAACAATGCCATTTGATGATGATGTGACACGTCTAACTCGTAGTCGTGAGGTGAGTCGGCCATCAGGTGAGTGGTGACTAGGTGAGTTAATGGGACCCACGGGGGTCCGTGGCCACTAGTACCATAGGCACACAACACCATTATGACCATTGGATTATTGTAGATCAATGACCGAAGTTCTATTTTGGGATGAAAGGGAAAAGAAACCCCATCTTTTCAAACCCGTTCCAGAATCATGACACATGTCACTAAACACTTAAGACATTCCACTCGTAGTCTCGCATGGTCCTACCAATAATGCCATTTGATGATGACGTGACACGTCTGACTTGTAGTCGTGAGGTGAGTCAGCCATCAGATGAGTGGTGACTAGGTGAGTTAATGGGACCCACAAGGCCCGGGGCCACCACAAGAACACAACACCATTATGACCATTGGATTATTGTAGATCAATGACCAAAGTTGTATTTTGGGATGAAAGGGAAAAGCAACCCCATCTTTTCAAACCCATTCTAGAATCATGACACGTGTTGCTAAACACGTAAGATGTTCCACTCGCAGTCTCACATGGTCCTACCAACAATGCCATTTGATGATGAGGTGACACGTCTAACTCATAGTTGTGAGGTGAGTCAGTCATCAGATGAGTGGTGACTAGGTGAGTTAATGGGACCCATAGGGTCTGGGGCCACAACAGGCACACAATGCCATTATGACCATTGGATTATTGTAGATCAACAACCAAAGTTGTATTTTGAGATGAAAGGGAAAAGCAACCACATCTTTTCAAACCCGTTCCGGAATCATGACACCTATCACTAAACATGTAACACGTTCCACTCACAATCTTACATGGTCCTACCAACAATGCCATTTGATGATAATGTGACACGTCTGACTCATAGTTGTCAGGTGACTCAGCCGTCAGATGAGTGGTGACGACTCTAGATTGTCTAATTTTGGCACTTTAAGTTTCACTTTCTAGTAGTTTGCAGATTTAGAAAGGGTTTAGAAAGGTTTTACGCATTCTAAATTTCTATGTTGAGGAAAGCAAGTGCAACAAAGTCTCTCAGCTGAAGCTCTGTTCCCAGTCAAAGTCTGTAAAAATCAAAACTAAGGGTAATGGGTAACTACTAAAATCCTGAACACCTAGGTCCCGCATTTTAAATTTTTCAAATCTCTTGATTTACAACTTTACTATTTATATTATAGAAAAAAAATTATCCTGTTACTTGTAAGGGTTTAATTTTGATCCTTGAATCATTGGTGTAAATTGTAGGCTTGTAGCTGTGTATAAATATTTGAATTTTCCTACGAGTAAATAGTGATACCAGTTTAGGTTACCACTTACCAACTTACCATGATGGGCAAAACAATTATCAAGAATAAGACTATGAGCAAAAAGACAACTCAGATAATAGAATTCCACAATCTACTTAAAACACCAGGTTTCACAGATTTATTCCATGATATTTATGATCCTATTATTCATGGAAATAAGGGAATAATGGAAATTAGATTTGCAATTGAAAACAAGTGGAACGATCCAAATAAGGGCTCAAAATTTTCTTCATTTAACCCAAAGGTAAATGCAACAGTAAATAAAATTGCATGGTGGAATGTTGGGTCAGCAAGCATGGCGTTACCTCAAGTATTCCCTTGCCCAGAAATTTTCATGGTCTACGCTGAAAATTATGATGAAAATAAAAAAGCAATTGTGAATCAAAATACTCAGGAGGAAATTTTGTCCATAACCGAGAGTGTATTTTCTAGTTTGTTGAACCTAGGGTTTGAACAACAAAACTCAAGTGTGTAAATTGACCTGAGAAAGTTGGCAAAGGATTATGAAAAAATAGATGCAACACAAAGAGATTCTTATATTAGAGGAATAACAAACAGTTCAAGCCTGATTCCAGATCATAGGCCTCCTTATGATTATGAAATTTTTGTGCCATTAGTTCAGGATAGTATTTCCTTGCTAGCATTTTGTTTGGGATTGGATAGTAACAAAGAAGTGGGTGCCATCATTCTTGAAATGATTTTTCATATTCATTTTGAAAAAGAACTAGTAAAATATTGTTTTATTGAGCACATTGTTCGTTGCATGCAAGAACAATTACTAATGATTAAAACAGGTTCACAAAAGACATTTAGATTCACAACCTACTTGTGTTATCTTCTCTTAGTAAAGCATCATGCAATATTTCAGAAAAATAAGCTTTGCAGTCAAGGCCAAAATCCAATATATGAGTTGACACCTCAGAAAAGGATGATTGATAACATAAGGAACTAAAAAAATTTTGTAGACTTCTTTTTGGAACCAATGTACGATAAAATTACAGGCACTACAATGCCTAGATTACTTGCTACTTGTAGAGATTTAATTCAACTTGGAAGTAAAATACAATTGGTTGACTGGTACTTCATGGAAGAGTACACAGTGTTAAGTTTTTACGGTTCAGTAGTAGAATCCTAAAAAATTCCAACACATGTCACAGAGAGGGTATTTGCATTGGAATATGTATGGAAGATGGAGAGCATAGATGTACTCTTTAATGGTCAGCAAAACAAAATGATATTTCCTTCCTTGCCTTTCTCATTTGGAGGGTTCACATTTGAGAGAAGAGGATTCAAAGTGGCAGAAGCCTTTTTTACAATTTTTCGCTTTGATGTTGACAAACACTGGTAGTATGATCCACTCAACATAATTGGAGCAAGAAAATGTCAACATGAAAGTATGCCATTGATTGAAAAATTTAAAAACATGGATTTCTGGGAGGAGGTCAAAAAAGAGATGGAGAAATATGTAGCTGAAAATAATATGTCAATATAGGAATTGTCATCACAAATTATGGCATTGCACAAATAGAAAGGAAAAGTGCAGGCCATGACATCATCCAATTTCTACTAGAAAGTTGCTCAACCATCTACAAAATCTATTCCAAATGACCTAATGGATGAATGTATGGATGATAATTGGACTCGAACCAAAATTAAAGATTTTTGGGAAATGAGGAAGAATCTCGGTGAGCCAAAGACCTCTAAGATCTTTATGAAGTGGAAGAGGATAAAATGTTTAACGACTTGTGGAATAAGGAGCATCCAACTGAAGAAAATGTCACCAATGTTGATGACTATGACCAGGACTCTATGGATCCCACATCTAGTGTGAATCCCACAATTAGTAGAGGACTTGATAAGTCAACAAAAGATAAATATAACAAAGGGGCAGATATTATACAAAAAATGGGCTACCAAGGTAGTGGTGGTCTGGGTCCCAATGGAGAAGAGGTGTGGTTTGCACTTGACCCACTACCTCCACTAAAACATGGTACAAAACTAGGCCTTGGGCTTGGACTTCAATAATCACATTCATCAACTCAGTCAATTCCATTAGTTCTAGCTTCAAATACAGTTCCACCTGTTGCAAGCACTCAAATTCAATCTCAATCAATTGCCACTCCCACAGTTGTGGATATCATGGGTACAACTACAACTAGTGGTCCAAAAAGGACATTGCAAATAGACACAAAAATAATTGTTCCCAAAGATTAGGGTAGGGTAAAGAAGAAAAAGGTTATGAAAACTACAAGTATTAGTACAACAATGCCAATGGTGACTGTGAGTCCAACAATTACCCAATCTTTAGGACAAAACCCTTAGAACAGCCCAAAAACTCCACTTGTAATGGGTCAGGGTGTTGCTAATCCTCATGGTGGAATTAGCATAACCATAGGCAACATAGGTGGAAGCTCGTACATTAGTGCAAGTACTATTTCACCATTCAAACATTCAGTTGTATCACAAAACCCTGATTTTCATTACTATGATTTTGTAACTAACTATTAACAATCAAAAAATAGGAATAGAGAAAATAGCAAGAAAATGAAGAGGGAAGCTATTGCTGTAGCTCATGATGCAGAACCTACATCCAATAGGTTATTTCCCACATATGACCCAAATAAAGATATGATGGAATTCATGGTTGTTATGCCCCTAACTAGAGATAACAATCCACTAGAGAGTCAGTTAGATCCATCTCAATTTCAAGTTAGCACCCTCCAAATGGATTTATCCAAAATTTAAAATGTGGACAAGATAAATGTGTCAAAAATGACCGACCAAGTGGTGTGCAATTCATTGATGAAGTTGGAGAGAGAGAAAGGAAAGCTTCAGGGCACAATAGATAAGTTAAAGGTAGACCTGGTAAATGTAAAGGCAACTGAGAAAGTAGCAGAAAATAGGTGCAAAGAATTAGAGAGAAGGATAAAAAATTCATCCTGTAAAGAAGCAATTGGACAACAAGAACATATGGACATAGAACTAGAAACTTTGAGGGAAAAATTGGAACAGAGTGAAAAGAAACTTGACAATGAAAAAGCCTCTTCATTAAGTTTCTACAAAAAATTGGAGAATGCGGGACATGCAACCAATAACTTAAAGAAAGAATTGGAGAATGAGAGGGTAAAACAAAAATAGTGGGAAGAGAAAGCAGAGAAAATAAGACAACATGGTGAACACCAGTTCTCAGAAATGAAAGAAGACCTAAAGAAGGAAAATAATACAATTAAAAATTATGAAAACATCTTGAATGACAATGTAAATAATACAATCAAACAAATAAAAAAAAATTTCTGGGGGAAAATAACAATGTTTGGTGATAGGTTGTGTGATTGGTTTGAACTGAATGAAACTATTACAGATGTTTATGGGAAGCTGAAAGAGCACATTGCGAAGAACAAAAGTTTTTGTCAGAGACAGAAAACTACAAAATAGATTATACAAGAAATCAACAGCACTAGTGACATGCATTTGGCAAGCAAGGTAATTCAGGACTACATTGGTGCAACAATAAAGGCGACCTCTGTCTTTCAAATATGTCAGAAACTAACAGAAGTAGATGAAACTCTTTCCTTATTTGGGCCAAAGCTCACCAAGATGAATAGTAAAACAACCAAATTGATATCTCTTGGTTTGTCGAGTCCTGGACCTGATTACTCATCAACGAATTTCATTGGAAGAGAAGCTTACAAAAAAAGGTTGGAGGACACAATGACATCTGATTTAGGAAACCTTCCTCAAGATAGAACTCATGAAGGTATTGCAAAGTGCATCAAAATATTCACAATTTTGAATGCAGTAATGGAAGGAACATTTCTTTCAACTCACTCTTCCAGGTATGGATGGCTAATGAAGTTGCAGGTCATTTACTATAACATCAAAAAAATTTCCCTTCCAACCGATGAAGAATGGAGCATAGTAAACAAACTGACAGAATCATCTTGATCTCATCAATCATAGTATGTGGAAGTACTTTCAGTTTCAATCATCTCTATAACTTTAGTATATATCTTTGATATTATCCTAAATACTAGAGTCTAGAATTGAGTTTAAAGTAACAATTTTGAACTTTGTTTTTTGAATAGGATCAATGTTGCAGTCTTGCAATTACAGATGCTATTGCCAATGCTAATTTACTAAACCGGCCTGTCAAATGCAGAAATGTACAACTAAAGTTGTAGAGATGTTGTAGACTTTTAGTTGTCTTACTGATTTACATTTTTAGACTTCTCACTTCACATTAGGCAAATCGACCTGAAGCTGTTGTTGCTCCCTTGTTTCTATAAAAGGGAATTTGGGGTCATTGGCTTAGAGTTAGGGTAATGAAATTTAAATTGGGCAATGTGCCAAATTGCGAATGGGTATTGAGTCATTGACTTTTGTAAATAGAATCAAAGAGCTGTATTGAGGCATTGTATCATATTTTTAATTAAATTAATGAGAATCAGTATTTCTAACTCTAAGAATTGCAACATATGAATTGCTATGTTGTCAAAAAGAATAATGAAAAATATACAAGAATTGTACCATATGACTTGAATAATGCAAATGAAAACCATTATTAATTATGGAATTGAATCTTGATGACATTATCAACCACATTCATGTTTTTGACATTGGAATATGCTATTATGCATGATTGATGATGAGATATAGAAACTGACAGTAGACTTCAGGAAAAAGCTTATTAAATACCTAGGACCTACTACTTCTACAACAGTTCAACTTCAATCTGCCACATCATATCATCATTGAGATCATCGGATTCAACGCCATCAACTTCATAGCTTCATTGGTTCTTCGATATGTTTTCTTCACTTTGCATACCACCTCTTAACTGATGTTCACCGCTACCAATACTAGTACTAGTAAATGAGTCAATGGCATCATTGCCTCTGGCATTCCCATTCCCGGTCCCACTTTGGCTTGAAATGTTTCCCATCCCTCTTCTCTGACATTTCTTCCTCCACAATTTCAGTTCCCTTTCATAAGGAAAAGTCTTGACTTCATACCTGGATGTATAGAGCCTCAAGCAATTTTCCAAATTCTTGTCTAGTTTGTTTCTTATCTTTGACTTTAGGAATCCCAAAGCACTGAAAACTCTCTCATCCTCCACTGACCCCAATATCATGATCAAACATAAATCAACAAGCTTGAAATATTCTGATATTGAATCAGTCAACAATTCGCTCTCAGTTATATTTTTCCAAAGCCTTGATACTGATCCATCTTAATGAGGGTTCTGCATAATATTATATTGTTCCCTCATTGTCTATGAAAAATGACCTGATTTCTCTCTCAAATGATTTGCATCTAAAATTCCTTTTAGAGTTACTCCATTTAAGTCTTTGGTTTTGTAGAAATGATCTATCAGAGTTAGTAGCTTAGTTCTAAAATCTTTCGGACTGTTCATATTCCAATTTCAAGGGAACACAATAGCCATGGATTCAAGTAGTTTGAATAGAGGGAATCTTACTCTAATTTGTGCAGAAAGATCAAAGGCAATGTGCTTTACAAAAGCTGTTACAGACTCAACGATCTTGGTAAAGTCTTCCCTTTTAACACTTGATACTTGCCTCCTAGGGTTCTTTCCTAGTTCTTCAGACTCGATCCTGGCAAAGTAGTGCATTGGTATCTCAACTCCGTGAACTACTACACATAACTCCCCCTTTGAACCAATTTTTAAAAAGTTATCAGGATTGTCCAAATCTATGATTTTCAGCCAGCTGGCAAATTTTATAACATTGACACATAATTCATAGAAATTATTGAGTGTCAAGCATGTTAATTTACGCAGCGTAGCATATTCTGCAATATGCATAGCTCTTTGCTAGGCATTTTTCATTATATTTCTCATTTCCTCAAGCATGGGGAGAAGACCTACTAATGTTAACAGTGTCTCTACATTACTTAACATTGCCAACAGCAGAGGAAATTTTGGTTGCCCTACTTCATCATGACTTGAGTTCATTAGACCAAGCAACAATTGATATTCTGAAAAAACTCGATGTGCTAGTCCATCCAAAGAGATCCATCTGGTATCATTATCCTTAAGAAGCTTGTTCCCATTGGTTATTCCTTCGGCAAAGTGTTGAAATTCCCTCAATCATTTCAGACTTCAACATAAGTATTGGTAGAGCTCTTTGATTAAAGCTTGAATTTTTCATACTGGAGCATGCTTGCTGACAACTCCAAAAGCTAGATTCATTCTGTGGGCCATGCAGTGAATGGGAGTAATGTATAGTGCACAAGAAGATTGTATCCTTGTGCAAAGACTGCCCCTATGGCCTTGCATTACTGAACCTCCATCCGCTCCAACACACACTAGCTTTTTGGCAATGGTCATGTCATCTATGCCTCCATATTCAATTAGAGAACTCTTTACTAGTTCAAATAATTTTTTTGTTGTCGCATTATCCCTCATTTTAGCAACAGTTAGTAGATGAGGTTGGTGAACAAAATTTTGTATAGTATAAAGATGCATGCATACCCATAAAGTATTGTCTACTACTGTAACCTCATCTAAAGACAATGAAATAAAATTTGACTCTTTAATTTTTTCCTTCAGATCCTCTTTTTCAACCTCGGCAAGACAACTTGCCCATTCCCATCCACTGTTTACTGACCAGTGACTATTAGGATAGTTACGAACTTGCAGAAAGTGTAATAAAGCACTCAATGATGGGTAGTCTATCATAGGACACCCTTTGCTCAAAATATTAAACACAACACTTAACTAAACAAATTTTCCCATTAGTTCTACTTCCAATTCTTTTCCAAAACAAGCTTCAATAGAGCCTTTAACTTCACCAGGCTTCATCTTTATATTATGCTAAAATTTATATAATTATGCATTCCTAACATGCTGAGATTCCTCCTTTGTTTTCCATCTTATCACTAATTTTTGAGCTCCATCTATGGTTTTATTTTCATAAACTTTACCCGTATGCTTCTCTATGGTGTCAATTTTTAGCTGCAACCACTTTTGCTTCTTATTTATCTTGCTACAAATCTTACATCTGCATTCTACCAGAGGCTCCCCTTCAATTGGATTATCCATTGGTTCAATGAATGGATACTTTGTCACACATTCTATTTGAAAATTCCTCGATAGATCCCACATTCTATCATTCTTTGATTTATATTTTCTTTTCTTCCCTACACCATCAACTTCTTTGACATTCTTAGTCTCTTCCAAGTCAATTATATCATTATGGCTACTTTGGGTATTTAACTAAAAATCTTCTTCAAGTTCATCATGACCTGAGATATCAGGTTTGCTGACTTCTTCAATATGTTGTGTAGGTTCAGCCTTAAGTTGTGAATCTTGACAATCTTCTTTTGATGAAGTAGCTTCCCAATTTTTGCTAGAAACATTTCCAACACCATGACCAAAGTATGATGATAAGGTTCTACATTTTGTTGGCCTCTCTTGGCTTTCCCCATATGCTGGAGCCTTACCCTTATTCTTTCTTAACATCTCGAATCTTCAATGAAATAAAGGCTACCAGCCTACCAGTGAAAAAAATGTAAAAAAAATGTTTGCTTGTTGAAGAAGTGACAAATGATAATAGAACTATAATATACAATGTTTACATAATCATAGAATCATAATCACTTACCTTTGCCTCAAATTCAATCACAGTCGTGACTTTCCAAAGCAGTCAAGACTCAATAGTCTAAACTTTGCTATCGATCAAATTGAACCAATCCAAATTGTGTACAATAACATTGATGTATGAATGTATTTATACTAATCTTTATTGGAAAATTGGGCGGGAGGTATTAGGTCGGTGTCCAAATATTTGGTGAAGCCCGCGTAATTATAACACATCTTGTGTTATATCCTAGGTGATTATGGGTCATCCAATACCTTGGTATGATTAATAAAGTTGGCAAAAATCTACCGGTTTGAGAGACGCATCCCTAAAATGACTGACGAAGTTGGGTCCACCTAAAAATATATATATAACTATTGGAAAATATAGGCCATCCATTTGGGGCCACTTTGAAATTATAGGTGAATTTTCAAAATATATTGTGCCCAAAAATTATATGCCATTGGCGATGATCCCAGGCATTGGACCCAATTTTCATAAACCAATTGGCAATGATCCTGGGCATTGAAAATAATTTTCATAAATGTGGGGCGATATGATCATTCCCATATGGCCAATATATTCACAAAATTGGGGGTTGGCGATAAGAGGCATTCACCAAATGGAGAATAATTGCCACTAAAGTTTTTGCTGCATTTATGTCGTTGAAGTTTAACAATTTTGGATCTGTTTGTGTTTTCCTTTATAAAAGTGTGACAAATTATTGTGCTTTCACCCTAATAGTAGTATTAGTATAGCAATTCATCTTCTTAGTTACTATTCTATGAATTATGTTAAAGACTTAAGGGCCTCGACCGAGCTAGGTGTCATCATATTTTGTCAAACCGATACTCTCGAAGATACTATATGCACTATTTTTTTTATGAAAGATATAATATTCATGATAGTGATAGTAGAGGTGCTAGGCTTGGGTTATATGTTTCTAAAAATATTATAATATTGTTTTTCATTGATTTTGGGTAGTGAGATTTTTTTTAGGATTTGAACTGTAATGGCCTAAAACTAGGGTTCTAGTATTTTCTGGTGTATTTTCTTTGTTGTTGTACTATGAGATTAGGGCCCTTTCCCTTTTGACTCAATAAAAATAGATTGATTTGGGGCCTAATTAATGGTTAAGAGTGTGTCAAATAGTTTTCCTATTTTCTTAATTTCTTATAATGTTTATTTTCCTTGTTCCTACCATATAGATTATATACGGTATAAAAAGTAATTTTATTGGACTTTTATTATTCTAGATTGAGTGGATACTTTTATATTCCCTTTTTATGTACTCAAAAACAAAATCTAAACATTTTAGAATTATAGCTATGTTTAAATTGCATACAAAGAAAACTACATTTAGTTTTACTAACATTATATAAAATATCATCAATATTTGGGGACCAATATTCTTCTCTTATATTAAAATCTAACTAAATCTATCAGTAGTAAAAATTAATTTTCCCGTCTAAAATGTAATAAAAAATGCTATAAATCTTGGCTGTTATTATTAGTTTGTTATAAGAACTTGGCCTTTCAATAAGCCCAAGAGTCAAAATAAATAAATTTGGGAGTGAAAAGAAGACTGGAAAAAGATGTCAGTGACTATCCTTTGGCTGCAATGCATTGATGAGTTTGTATCCAACTCTTCAAGTGGATCATAGTTAAATAACTTTGTAAAAAATAATTAGTCCCTAAGGTTCTAAAGCTAAATCTATCAAATCCTTTTTCTTACCATTCAACAAAACTACTTATTACAATTATTATCACTTGTCATCCTACACATGAAGATTGAACTAGGCTTACATACAAAGGTAAACAAATCATAATTATAATTAATTTTACTTTAAAATTTTAATTATTGCAATTTAAATTGTAATAACAAGCTTATATAGAAATTAATGCTTTTAATAAAAAATTGCATTCATTTGATATAACTTATTTTTAATTAACATTTAAAATTAAGTCATTTTAATTTTTAAAAGATTTAAGTTCAAATTTATATATTTTATTAATAATTATTACAAACATATATTGGTATTGATATGACAAAATATTTTTAAGAACCCTGCATGAGTTCGAAGGATATAAAGTACTGATATGTGATAAACACATTATACTAAAAGTTAAATATTAAAAGAAAAATAAAATGGCTAGATGGAAAGAAGAGGGGTCAAATTACCCAAACATGAGGAAGGTTTCAAGAGCTTCTATAGATAAAACTTCCTCTGAACTATACACATGAAAGACCAAAGATACATGTTATGGTGCCTTCTTAGGGGCTATTTGTAGTCAAATGCCTACTTTGGTGTTTCCATCTCCACAAACAACCAAGACAAATTATAAAACAAAAGACAGGAAAAGAGACATAAAAGAGAACACTATTGTATGAAATTAGGAAGAAAAAAAACACTTAGTTTATTCCTAAAAATATTAAATGGTATAAATTACTAATCTCCCAAAAAAGTAAGAAAAACTATCCAAAGGAAGAGTTGTCTTTACAAAAATATTGGGAGAAATGAAAATTAACCACAAAATCTATAGTGTTGATGTTGCATCTAGCAATGAGAGCTTCAAAAGATAAATAGGTCGTTGTACATGAGGGAGAAAAGAAAAAACTTTGAAGAATTTTTTAGAGAATCTAAGAGATTTTGATCAAATGTGTCAGTGGAGGCAATATAAAACTTAAAATTTTGATATAGTAGCAACTTAAACTTTTCTTTGACATCTAGGTAGGGTGAAAAAGGAGTTAAACTACCAAAGTGTAGAAAGTTCAATTATCCAATAGAAATTCCAATCATATATTTTTACTCAACGTCTGTTTGGTGCATTGACTTTAGTACATGGTGCACTTGTCCAAGGAAAATTGAACTAGGAAGTCATATTTAATTAAATCGAGGATTGCATTGAATGATTATCTTTTATTATCCTAAAGAAGGCTTTTGTTTGATGTGAAATTGTCATATGTATGCAATTAATGAGATTACATATTTCCCCTATTTTAGTAAGTATATTGATTCTAGTAAATGTGTGAGATAAAGTAGAGAGGGTTAGAAATAATTTTATCTACAATATGTAGAAAATGGAGAGCCAGATATCCATATGGACTTTTCCCTAGGTAAGAGAATAAAATTTGGATGTTATGGTGTATATTTACCACAAACATAATAGTTGTAGACAAATATGTTATGAAAAAAATAGACATTGAAATCTCTTAAATAGATAAAAGATATGATAAGTGTGGGTAGCGAGTTTTGTTATGTTAAAGATCATATGATAGTATAACATTCACGTGATCATTGAAAGCTACATTAGAGGATAATAATAATAAAAAATAGACACTTGAGGTAGTCTAGTAGGGTTCTCCCAAGACAAATCAAATGAATTTACAAAAAGACAACATAATTTAGGCATATTAGTAGAATATGGGAGGAATTAATATATCACTATATGATAATGATAGGCCCCTTTGAATGATTTTCATAACTTGAAAATGTATTATATGGAAACCAAATAGTCCATAAGATAAATATATCGATAAAATTAAGATCTAGTGCTTATTGCTGATTTTATTCGTCATGCATGGGTCTATACACACTCTTCATTATCTTTATAAGTTTGGAATAATTGGGCCACTTTTAAACGAATCATTCTTTTATAAATCAAACATCATTCTAATAATTTTGAAACTTGTTAATTTAATTATTTTAATTTTTTAATAGTTATATGTAATACCTTTTTTGACACGCTTAAAGTTCTAATCATGGGTAAGTGCAAGAAGTTGAATCCACTTCTAAGGGAACTTTTTGGGTGCAAAAGCCACTTTTGGTGGAAGATGTTTTGTATGGAATTTTATCACAAAATTAAAACCCATTAAAGATATGATTGCTTAAATTAAAAATATAAAATTTTGGTTTAGTGAAACTAATTTTACTATTTTACAAATGATTTCTAATAAAAAAGGTAGATAAGCATGAAATAATAGGTTTTCTTATTTTTGTAATAGCTTCAATTTTTTTACATTTTTTGAAAAATGAATTATATGACATCAAACCAAAAATAGTTCTTTTCACTTTGAAAAAAGAATAAAAATTCAAAAACTAATGAGTTTAGGTCAACTTATGTTTGGCATACACAATGTGTTTTCAAAACATAAATCACACCCAATAAAAAAATAGTAGAAAAATATTTATTAAAAAATAATTACAAAAAAATATGGTCATAAATCTTATATGTCTTAAAAATCATATCCCATAAGGACTCAAAAGAAAACTTTTATTTGGAAAGACCTTGCGAAAATCATTTTTTATTATCCAGTTATTAATATAAATTACATATTTAGAAACTAGACTTTCAATACTACATTTCTTATTACTATCATTTTTAAAGATTCCAACCTTTAAGTGCTTCAAATTTTGAGGTCAATTATATGTTATGAGATGCTATAAACTACTCATAATTGTAATATATTTAGGAAAATTGGAATTCTATAGCATTATTTTTATTTTTTCATTTTTTGTACTTTTAACAACATAGTTATAACAATGATTGAAACATTCAAATTCCCCTTAGATTGAGAGGAGCAGTCTGAATTCAGGAAAGGCATACGACTGTGATATATAAGGTAGCGAATGTGTTTGGGATCAAATACAAGGAGCAGCAGTCTGAGTTTGAGGAGATCTTATATTTGAAGACCAAGATCTAAATTATAGGGTGAATTTGTTGAGGAGTGGAGCAGATCTGAAAATTGAAGAAGGTGTTGCGACATCATATTAGAGGCACAACGAGTTTAGAAGGAGCGGGGCTTATGTGAAGCCCTGCAACTTTGAGTTAATGCTAGGGTAGCGATTGTAATAAAGAGGCCCACAAAATCAATAATTCAAATAGAATTGGAAAAATTACTGTGACTCGTGGCAGTGAATTACCCTTTTTGGGGCTTGCGAATTAGGCAGTAGGAGCAGTTGGTTTACCTTCTACTTTTAGGCCTGTGAATTACTCATATTGTGTCTGATTTTACATGATAAATTCATCCAAGGTGGTAGCGATCTGGGCTTCTACAACAGTGAATTCTTGATGACAATTGAGGGTGAACTTTACAGTCATTCAAAAATCTAAGAGATTTGCAAAAATGGATGCGAAAACAGGCAAATTTCGGCAAACAACGAAACCAAGATTTAAACCATGGAAAACCGTCTTCAAAAGATTAAGGCATACTGACACCAAGTTTTATGAACAGAGCAAGGCTTCAAAAGAGGATACCAGTGGTATTGGTTATTCTAGCTACTGCTTTAATTATTGGTTATATGGACACCGAGCTGTGGATTGTCGTCAAAAGAATGTGAGTTCCCTAAGCCCTAACTACGATCATCTTAAAGCTTTTATCACCAAGCAAAAATAGAAAAGCTTGGATGAAAGCAGAGATTCAAAAGAGATTTTTCCCTTGGTAAATAAGCCTACCCTGGGATCTAGGGTTTGCATAGACAAGAAATCTGAAAAATGCACTACTACTCAGCTTCCAAAAGTCTTCACTATAAAGGATTTAGATAGCCAGTTGATTCATTTTGCCAAAATGAAGTATGCACTGCAGAATTCAAGCAACCCCAGGATTGTGGGGGCCCTAAAACCCAGAGCTGAACTGGCTAAGCAATCCAATGATCCCCATTCTACCTTAGGGAGAGGGGATTTTTTAGTGGCCCAGGCGGATCCTGGGGTTGCTAGGTTGAGAGAATATGAATGGCAAGAGGTAAAAAGCAAGAAGAAGGTAAGATCACATCTTGTGTAGAGAGTGGAGATTCTTCTGAGTAATCCTTTTGATTCACTGAGATTAGAGAAGATCTCTCCAAACATCAGCTCTTATTCTCCCCCCCACATTCGCAATGGGGTTTTGGGAAGGAAGGGAAACTTTGGGGATGAGCATCACAAATGCACCAAGCCAACTAGATCAAATCTAGTGCACACCCCCCTCTTCCTTTATGAAAACCCTAAGTATCAGATCAGGGTATGTTGTGGCTGGGGAGAATATTGTGAATCTTTCTTCAGAGCCTCATACACATAAAGACAGGTATTACTCTCCACCTCACCGTCGATTGGTTGGTAAGCATCCAATCCATAAACCCAATCTCACAAATGGTGAATAATTAAAGGTATCTAACTCTATTTATACATCACCACATAGATGAAATAGTAAGCATTTGTTTGATCATAATAGAGATAGGACAATTTCTAATTACGAATCTAACAAAGTAATCCTAGAAATCGAATCTATAGTACAGAATCAGAACTATTTTGTAGAAGCGGGTCTTATTGTGCACTAGAAAGGAGTTGGAGTGAGTTTACTGGACATCACAGAAGCCCTAGAAGAAATGCTCCCATGTGAGGTAAGTATCGCCGCCCTCATAGATTTCTTCTTCCTAATACATTGTAAAAATTTAGAAACCAAAAAGGTAGTATTAGATAGTTTTAATTTAAAATTCAGGCATGAATCCTTTTTTGTAACCAATTGGATGCCTTTGGTCAATCCTTTACACCTAGAAAACTTTGTAGTAGAAAAAGCTATTTCTCTTAGGAATTTACCAATAGAACTTGCTAGCTTAGAATCGAAAACCAAAATTGGTAACAAAATAGGTAAATTTATTAGAATTTGTGAAACTATGCCAAACAAATCTGAGAAAATTATCATTGTGAAGATGAATATACATCAGCATTTCATACTTCATATTAGTTTATGTTTTAATTCTAATACAATTATCATTAATCTAATTATCATGGAAAATTTCTTAGAAACTAATCTTAACACTATGAAACCTAGAAAATTAACTAATCTCCTAGATAGGAGTTTAGATATAAACATCAAATTTCATTCGAGTAAAGGGGGCTTCATAATTACAAATGCAAAGGAAAGTTCCACGAACAATCTACCTCCCCCACAAATAGCTGAACCCCCCTGTAAGCCTAATAAGGCAGCTGAGGTAATTGGCAATCAAGTTTTGGTCACTAAGGAACCTCCATTTTTTATGGAGAATCTTACCCCCCATAATATACCTACTGAAATAAGAAAACATGATCCTTTGGTTGATAACCAAGTCAACCTAAATTCTACAAGGATTGAAACACAATTTGAAATTAAAGATAGGCTCCTGTCACCCGGATCGGTAGCCCAGCTTGTTCCTACTAGTCATCCTACACAGTCTCCTAATTACATAGAGGACAATCCAGCATCCTCTCAGAATTATGATGCTTCAGTTGCAACACCACAAGGTAACCCCTCTGAGGATGAAAAATGCACAAGAGAAGTTACAATGGATTATATAGGGGAAACCTTAACTGATGAACTACTGGACCTATTTACAAATGAAATTTGCGATGAAGAGGAGCTTAGATATCAAAAGGATGTCCTAATTAAAGAAATTTTTTTGGTTAGAAATTCTGTAGAGGATAATGACACCTCATTAGTAAGTCAACAAGAGGTTGAGGAACCAGTAAATAAGACCCCTATGAAAGCCCACTCTAATGATCTGAATGTGATGATTGAATCCTATGGACAAGAGAACATTGATGTTGAAGATTCACTCATTGACCCAGGAAGAGGGTATGGAAATGAAGTTCCTACAGAGGCCCCAAGTTCCTCTCCTCTGCTTAAAGATAATGCAAAAAACAACATAGAAAACATTGATGGTATTTTCGGTATTACAAATGAAGATAGAGAACTGGGTATTGCCACTAATTTGGAAGGATTATCTTCCCCCAAAATAGAGAAGATTAAAAAGAAAAGGGGTAGGAAATCTTTCATAGAGCTTAGAAACATAGCTGGCGATGCTGATAACCAAATAAAGATCTCTGACATTCTTAACAATGGGAAGGGGAAGTGCCTTCCCAGAGACCAATGATAGTCACATCCTCAAATGTTAGGGGTTTAAATGCCCCTAACAAACAAAGACTCGTTAAGAGTTATCTAAAAAACTTTGATTCAAAAATTATAATCTTACAAGAAACTAAACTAAGTACAAATGAAAGCATAAAATTAAATAATAAATTTGGCATATGGAAATCAAAATTTGAACTAGCAACAGGGGCATCAGAAGGCCTAGCAGTCTTATGGGACCCTCAGAAAGTTTCTTCCCAAGTCTTGTCTAGTAGCAGCAACTGGATGGTCCTTAGGATTTGTAGCCTAAAATCTAACCTAAAATTCAATTTGATTAATATTTATGGTCCTACACTAAACACAGGAAAGAGAAGGGTTTGGCAGGAAATCCAGTCTATACTACAATCAAACAAAATAGAGACGCATATCCTAGGTGGAGATTTTAATCCTATTTTGAACATCAATGAAAAATTTGGTGGGTCCAAGTACATTTCACAATCTCAAAAATATTTCAGTCAATGGGTTATAGATAACATCTAATTCATATTGAAACCATCAATGGGTCTTTCACTTGGAATAACAGAAGATCGGGCTTTAGTCATATCGCGGAAAAATTAGACAGATTTTTGTATTTTGGAGAAATGGATAGTTTTGACCAACTCTTAACCATAGAGATTCTTCCAAATGCTAGATTGGATCATTTACCCATTAGATTGATGATTACTAAGGATTGTAAACCTAATAGGAACCCATTTAAAGTCAAATTTATGTGGTTCCAAGACCAAGAACTTATCAACCTTTTGGAGCAATGGTGGAACCAAACAACAGTTGAGGATTCTAAGATCTATAGTCTAGTTAATAAACTCAAAATTATTAAAAATAAAGTCTTGGAATGGAACAAAAACAAATCTAATAACATCTTCAAAGAAAAAATTCAGACCGATCAAGAATTAGAGAATCTTAATAACATAGTCATAGCCCAAGGCATGAACGAAGCAAGCTATCTAAAAGAAAAGGAACTCATGGCTAAATATAATTCAATTTTACTGAAAGAGGAAATTTATTGGAAACAGAAATCCAGGGAAACCTGGCTTAAAGAAGGGGACAATAGCACCAAATTCTTCCATAAATCAGCCAACCTAAAGAGGAATATTAATAGGATTTCCAAGATTAAAGATGATAGGGGGCAACTCTTGGAAAATCCCAAAGATATTGCAGCTCATATCACCAAATTTTATAACTCTCTTTTTAATAATTTGGAAGCGGCTAATCTTCAAGCACAAAATGAAATGTTAGAGGCCATACCCAAATTGATCACGGATGAGGATAACATCATGATGAATAGCAGATTCACCTTGGAAGAAGTCAAGACTACATTATTCCAAATGTAGTCAAACAAAGCCTCGGGGCCTAATGGTTTCCAAGCGGGTTTCTTCCAAAAATGTTGGCACTTTATGGGAACGGACTGTTGGAAACAATTGTCTGAAGGAAATTGCTACTCAAATTATGTATTGTCTCTGATGTCACACAATGTCATAGTCCGCAACATTCAGTACCTACCGAGCTCAGTCGGTCTGCCTGTCAGTAAATTTAGTGCCTACCGAGTCCACTCGGTTATCAAAGAAAATTCAATGTTTACCGAGTTTAGTTAGTCGTCAAAGAAAAGATAGTGTTTACCGAGTTCAGTCAGTTGTCGAAGAAAAGATAGCATCTACCGAGTTCAGTCAGTTTTCGAGGAAAAAGGATTATCGACGTTTACCAAGTTCCCTCGGTCTCCGAAAGATTGTAGAAAGTTATGGTCACCGAGCACCGTCGGCCCTTGAAGGATTTTTGCAAATAAAGTTTGCTTAATTCAGCCGACTGTTATACTAAGTAATGTCGATTTAAAAAATCTAAAATCATATAAATAAAAGGTCAAATGTGAAAATAAGACATATACAGCAGAAGATATATAGAAGAAAAGCAGAAAAGGTGTGTGCGAATTTGTGAAGGATGATCAGATATCCTTGAGGTGCAGTAGAGATATATTCGATCAGGAAGGATCAGACTTATGCATAACAGAGATCTGTAATCAGCAAGATAGTTGCATTATTATACAGGTCATTTTCATTGTTACCTTCTTATCATTGTAATAGTGAATTCTAAATCTCTTAACCGAGTTGGTTTAACAACCATATTGTAAATCCTCTAACAAGGTAACAATTCCATTGAATTGTTTTCAAGACCTCTTACCAGGCCACTCCTAGCAGGGTGATTAAATCCTCTAACAAGGTCACACCTAACAGTGTGTTTTGTAACCTTTTACCGGGTTGGCTTCTAACCGGGCATCACTTCAAAAAAGTGAAAATCAGTATCTAGATACATTGGTGGTTTTTCCCATATTGGGTTTCCATGTTAAATCTTGTGTCTCTTGTGTTCTTAATTGCTATCTTAATCACATACAAGTGCTGATGAATATCTAAAGATAATTCACTAATACTTTCTGCATCTACAAAGTTACTGCAATCTATTTACCGAGTGCTAAACAGATAATATTCATTAAGATATCCTAAGGGATCTGGAAAGAAATAATTGTTAAGTGTTTTATGGTTGACTGATTCACCCCCCCCCCTCTCAGTCAGTTCATCCATATTCCATCAATTGGTATCAGAGCCTGTGGTGCTTGCAGGAAGGGTTTCAAGGACCTAAGCTAAAGATCAGGATGTCTTACAAGAGGCAAATTCCGAAGCTCAACAGAGATAACTTTTCAGCATGGCAAGGTCTCATGCGACTTCATTTGGCTTCTATTGGTGATTCAGGATTCAAATACATTGATGAAGAATACACAGTTCCTACTGGCGCATTAACTGTTGAAGACATTGCAAAGAAGAAGACTCATAACACCATGATGATAGACATTGCATCTGCTCTCAGCTATGAAGAATTTGATGATATTAAAGAATGCACTACTGCATATGAAATGTGGATGGCACTGAAGAAAATATATGGTGGTGATGCAAATGTGAAAAGAGCCAAAGCAGAAAGCCTAAGAGGACAGTTTGACAAGATGAATATGAAAGAAGATGAAAACATTGCAAAATATGTTGAAAGAATCAAATCAAGTGTTAGTGCAATTAGAGCTTCTGGAGGAATAATCTCTGATGAAACTGTTATAAGTAAGGTACTTAGAACACTACTCCCTATCTATGCAATTAGAGTATCAGCTATTCAAGAAAGAAGATGTGAAACAAACCACAATATAACTTTGGATGCTTTAGTTGGAAGATTGACAGCCTTTGAATTAGACAACTATGACAACTATGTTCCAAGTTCCAAAAATATTGAGTCAGCATTTGAGGCCAAGGTTTCACTAAAGAAGAACAAGAAAATAAAAGAAGTTCAAACCGAGTCACAAGAAGAAACCGAGTCACAAGAAGAAACCAAGTCACAGGAAGAAATTCAAACTGAGTCTCAGCCTGAAGTTACCGAGCAAATATCTACCGAGCCCGAGCAACCTGAAGAAGAGATCCTAGAAGACAACAACATGAATCATTCAAAAAGCAAGGAACCTATACTAGCCAAATATGTCAGAAGGAATCATACACCAGATCAAATTATTGGAAACAAATCAGATGGTACTATGACAAGAAGTAAGCTAAAAGGTACATGTCTGCTTACTGATTTTGAACCTAGAAATATCAAAGATGCATTGAAAAATGAAGTTGGATTGAAGCAATGAATGAAGAATTAGAACAAATACAAAAGAACAAAACATGGACTCTTGTACCTAGACCTAAAGATAAGAATGTAATTGGAACAAAATGGGTATTTAGGAATAAGCTGAATGAAGATGGTCAAGTATCTAGAAACAAAGCTAGATTGGTATGTAAAGGTTATTCTCAAGAAGAAGGTATAGATTATGGAGAAACTTTTGCTCCTGTTGCAAGATTAGAAGGTGTAAGAACTCTACTTGCCTATGCAGCACATAAAGGATTTAAGGTATATCAGATGGATATAAAATCTGCATTTCTCAATGGAATTCTTGATGAAGAAGTCTACATTGAACAACCTGAAGGTTTTGTTGATCCAGATAAAATGGACATGGTCTGCAGGTTACACAAAGCATTGTATGGATTGAAACAAGCTCCTAGAGCATGGTATGAAATACTCCATAACTATTTGATTCAGATTAATTTCAAAAGAGCCAATGATAACAGCAATCTATATATTAAAGAAGGACTGGATGACAAAATTGTATTGGCAGAAATATTTGTAGATGATACTATATTTACAGGGAATGAGGATTAGTGCAAAGAATTTTCAGAGCAAATGAACAAAGCATTTGAAATGTCTATGTTTGGTTTAATAAAATTCTTTGTTGGTCTTCAAATTCAGCAAAGCAAGAATGGTATATACATTACTCAATCTAAATACATTAAAGAAATACTTAAGAAGTTTGGTATGGAAGATTCAAAACCAGTTGGTACACCCATGTGTACTGGACTAAAACTTACCAAAAATGATGATTCAAAAGATGTAGATCAGACCTTATACCAATCTATGATTGGAAAATTGCAGTATGTAGTACACACAAGACCTGATATTTGCTTAGCAGTCGGTATAGTAGCTAGATTCTCAGCAAAACCTAAGGAAAATCATATGATGGCAATCAAAAGAATCTTAAGGTACTTAAGAGGAACTGAAGAATATGGTTTGTGGTATAAATTTGGAGGCAATCTAGATTTAAAAGTATTTACTGATGTTGATTGGGCAGGAAACATTGATGACAGAAAAAGTACAAGTGGTGGAGTATTTTTTCTTGGAAAAAGATTGGTATCTTGGACCAGTAAAAAGCAAAATTGCACATCTCAATCCACAGCTGAAGCAGAATATGTTGCTGCTGCAATAAATTGTTCAAATATTGTTTGGTTTAAACAGTTATTACAAGGTATGAAGGTTGAAATCAAAGAACCAGTTGTTATATTTTGTGACAATACTAGTGCAATAAACATTTCAAAGAATCCAGTGATGCATTCCAAAACCAAGCACATTGCTATTAAATATCACTTTGTCAGAGAATTGGTGCAGGACAAGGAAATCAGATTAGAATATATTCATACAAAAGAGCAGATTGCAGACATTTTCACCAAACCATTACCTAAGGATGCATTTGTGTATCTAAGAGGTAAGTTAGGGGTCATTCCCCTATCCGAGGCTCACTAAATACAGTTTTAGTGATGCATCAACCCGAACATGATTGAAAATCAACAAGTTGATGCAGCATATTCAAGGAATCATTGCATATGAATCAGTACTTGAGGTACATTAGTTTACACTGGTAATATGTGAATTGTCTTTGGCATGTGTTGTCAAAGAGGGAGTGTTTGCTATGTCTTTGCTATTACTTCAAGAAATTTTCAATAGACAGAGGAAGAGTTTTCAAGAAACAAGAAGTTTGCTGACAGAGGGAGATTTGGATCTGAACCGAGCTAATTCTTTCAAATTTCTTATGCTATGACATATTGTGTTGCCATCAATGCCAAAGAGGGAGATTGTTGGAAACAATTGTCTGAAGGAAATTGCTACTCAAATTATGTATTGTCTCTGATGTCACACAATGTCATAGTCCGCAACATTTAGTACCTATCGAGCTCAGTCGGTCTACCTGTCAGTAAATTTAGTGCCTACCGAGTCCACTCGGTTATCAAAGAAAATTCAGTGTTTACCGAGTTCAGTCGGTCGTCAAAGAAAAGATAGTGTTTACCGAGTTCAGTTGGTTGTCGAAGAAAAGATAGCATCTACCGAGTTCAGTCAGTTTTCAAGGAAAAAGGATTATCAGTGTTTACCGAGTTCCCTCGGTCTCCGAAAGATTGTAGAAAGTTATGGTCACCGAGCACTGTCGGCCCTTGAAGGATTTTTGCAAATAAAGTTTTCTTAATTCAGCCGATTGTTATACTAAGTAATGTCAATTTGACAAATCTAAAATCATATAAATAAAAGGTCAAATGTGAAAATAAGACATATACAGCAGAAGATATATAGAAGAAAAGTAGAAAAGGTGTGTGCAAATTTGTGAAGGATGATCAGATATCCTTGAGGTGTAGCAAAGATATATTCGATCAGGAAGGATCAGACTTATGCAAAATAGAGATCTGTAATCAGCAAGACAGTTGCATTATTATACAGGTCATTTTCATTGTTACCTTCTTATCATTGTAATAGTGAATTCTAAATCTCTTAACCGAGTTGGTTTAACAACCATATTGTAAATCCTCTAACAAGGTGACAATTCCATTGAATTGTTTTCAAGACCTCTTACCAGGCCACTCCTAGCAGGGTGATTAAATCCTCTAACAAGGTCACACCTAACAGTGTGTTTTGTAACCTTTTACCGGGTTGGCTTCTAACCGGGCATCACTTCAGAAAAGTGAAAATCAGTATCTAGATACATTGGTGGTTTTTCACATATTGGGTTTCCAGGTTAAATCTTGTGTCTCTTATGTTCTTAATTGTTATCTTAATCACATACAAGTGTTGATGAATATCTAAAGATAATTCACTAATACTTTTTGCATCTACAAAGTTACTGCAATCTATTTACCGAGTGCTAAACAGATAATATTCATTAAGATATCCTAAGGGATCTGGAAAGAAATAATTGTTAAGTTTTTTATGGTTGACTGATTCACCCCCCCCCTCTCAGTCAGTTCATCCATATTCCATCACGGACATCTGGCAAGTGGTGGAGGCAACCAGGAACTCAGGTACTATCTTATCAGAAATCAACAATACCTTGTTCACTCTTATTCCCAAGAAAAATGATTGCATTGAACAAGGAGATTTTTGACCTATATCACTTTGCAACACTATTTACAAGATATTATCTAAGTTTCTGGCGAATAGACTTAAAACTCTTTTGTCGATTTTAATCTCAGAAGAGAAAATGGGTTTCATAGCCAATAGATCGATCCTAGATGGCATTGTCATTGCCCAAGAATTAGTCCATACCGCACAAGCAACCAAGGAACCAAGTATGTTTATTAAAATTGATATTCAAAAGGCATATGAAAAGGTGGATTGGAGATTTCTTTGCAAATGCCTGGAAGCCTTTGGCTTTTCCAAGCAATGGATCAATCTCATCTTCAAACGTATCTCTACCCCTAAGATCTCGGTCCTCGTTAATGGTACTTCAGAAGGTTTTTTTGGTATATCGCAAGGCATCAAACAAGGTGACCCACTGTTTCCCTTTCTATATGTTATCATGGTGGAAGCCCTGGGGAGAACTATCACAAGGAAACAATCAGAAGGTAAGATTATAAGTTTAAAAGTTGCGGATAACATTTCGTACATTACGCACCAACAATTCATGGATGATACAATCCTCCCTGGATCCGCCAACTATCAAGAGGTGAAGGCCTTCAAAGATGTCCTTAACCTTTATATGAAGGCCTCTAGTCAACAAGTCAACTCTCAAAAATTGGAGATCTTCTATATTAATACCTCGCCTAATTTGGAAAAGAAAATCTGTGATATCTTTGGTTTTAAACCGGGTAGTTTCCCTTGTAAATATCTTGGTATCGAGTTAAATAAAGGTGTACAATCTTCCAAACTTTGGAAACAAGTACTAGCAAAGGTCCAAGATAAGAAGAGTTCTTTGAAAGGTAAGTGGCTCACTAAGCTAGGAAGAACCATAATGATTAAATCAATTTCATCTACCATACCAACTTATCAAATGTCTATTCTCCCGCTACCTACTACTATCAAGCACGACTTAGATAGGATGTTGAGAGAATTTTATTGGCAAGGCTCATCCGAGGAAAAGAAACTTGCCTTAATTAAGTGGGATAACCTTTGTAAAGCTATTTCTAAGGGTGGGCTAGGGATTAAGAATCTACTGTGGCAAAACCGTGCCCTAGGTGCCAAGCTAGTTTGGCGAATCTTCAAGGAGACTAACACTAAATGGGCTTCTATTTTTCTTCACAAGTATATTCCACAGGCAGATCCCATTAATATCTTTAGGGCTCAATCCCATGTTAAAGGATCGCGTGTCTGGAATTTCATTAAGGACTCTATTGGCATAATCAGTAAGTACCTCACTTGGGATGTGGGTCTTAGGGACCGAGCTTTGTTTTGGGAGGACTCATGGGCAGGTTTCCCCTCGCTACTCAAGGAAGGTTTCTCGCCCAATTTCATAGAAACTTGTAAAGATAGATTCGGGATTTACCTTAAAGAGTATATTAAAATAAATGAAGATGATGTATTAAACTCAAGAGGTCTTCCTTTAGATCTACAAAGTCAGAAATTATTCAATATTATAAAGGATAGAAGCATCACTATCAAAAATTGTTTGGATTCCCTTATATGGGCCAGATCCAATAATGGGGAGTACTCAATTAAGGATGGATATAAAACCATAATTCCTGAGAATCATATGGATCATTTAGACATTCCCCTTAATCTCTATTGGAACAAAGCCTGCCTTCCCAAGGCTGGGATGTTTCTTTGGGCAGCTTTGCAGGATAGAATCTTAACCGCTAATAGGATTCGTAAACTAGGCTTCGAGGGGCCTTCTAGGTGTCCCTTATGTGAAAACTAGGAAGAGGATGTGAATCATCTCCTGTTAAACTGCCCCTTCACCCAGAAGTGTTGGAATTGGCTACAACAGTCCCTCTATTGGAAGTCTGCTCTTCCTACGGACCTATTGGGCCACCTCAAAGCCTAGCTAGCTCTGTACAAAGACAACCTATATAAAGACATCTAGATTATATCCCCCTCCATCCTAGTTTGGGAAGTCTGGAAGGAACGTAATGGAAGAATCTTTACAAACCATAAATTAGATTGGAATAGCATCACTAATAAAATTGAAGCTTCAATATCAGAAAAGATCAATAGCAAACTGCGAGACACTACGTGCTACGAAGACTCTTTCAGAACTTGGGACAACAAGATCAGACTAAAATGGCCCTCATTGATCGTACCGAAGCTTTTTGGTAGAGGAGGTAACAAATCAAAATCAGATAGGTCTAATTGCACCTGGATCCCACCAAAGGAAGGTTGGGTCAAGCTAAATTTCGATGGGGCCTCCAGAGGCAACCCTAGGGTTGCAGGTATCGGTGGGATTATCAAGAATTGGAAGGGAGAAATTATCTCTAAATTCTCTCAACCCATCAAACCTACTACGAATAACATGGTAGAATGCCTGGCGGCACTCAAATGCCTTAAAATCTACAAAAGACTCAATTTTCCAAAATTAATTATTGAAGGCAATTCTCAAATTATCATTAATGCCATTAGAACTAAAAAGATGCCAAATTGGATACTAAATTCTAAAATTGAAGAAATTAATCACATTCTAGAGTCCTTCCTTGAGATTCTTGTAAAACACACCTATCGGAAGGGCAATTCTGATGCAGACAATCTAGCTAATTTAGGTGCAAATGGTATATCCATTTTGGAATAATTTAATTTTGGTTTTCTCCTATATTTTTATACCTGGTCTTGATAACTTATAGTTTCAATATTGGTTGTATCCTCCTTTTGAGATGCAGTTAGCATTAGGGGATTCTGCTTACTACGCTTGCCCTTTTAGAGAATGATTGTGGTGCTGAACTATTCATGTTATTAGTTGGATTTGCCATCATTATTATATGCATTTGCTTGTGGCATATAATTACTCAACACTCGTTCCCTTGATCGTGCTCACCCTTGCATGTGAACCGCCTTCTTAACTCTTCTAGCTATCAGTGGAGATTACTAGATCTTTCTAGAGTCACCGGTCTATACCTATATAGAGGTCTCTCTATATGGCTGACTATTCTCCTAAGGACCATAATAGTATTATAAGTTGTTAATGCTAGAATTAATCTAGGTTCATTATTTGTAGTCATGATGTAGATGTGGGTGGCTTTCTATTTTAATGGTTATTTCTGGTTCTCTTTCATTAGGTCCTCTACTAACGATTAACTGCATAATGATATCTAGATTATTACTTGTAGTTTTAATTTATTTATTTAGTAAGATTAGGTAGATGTCACTAATGTTTAAATAAGATTACATCTATTTTTGTATTTTTATCTTACCATTATGTATCCCACTCCTTTATAGTTTGTTTAGGATGATTATTTATGCTCTAAATCGCTAACCATGATTTCTAATGAGGTACTCTTAGAACAAGGTCTCACTGCCTAAGGTAAATTTATTCTTAAAGGTTATAAGTTAACCATTGGTTGTCAAGGAAACTGTTATGCATTTCGGGAGGAAGGACTCAACTCGGCACCAAGTATAAGCTCCCTCTGAAGTTATAGGACCGCAGAATGATATCTCAAAATGTGATCAAAATTGTAACTATCATGGTCATTAAAATTTGTAAATTGTAAATTGTTAATTGTTAATTTTTTTGGTAGTGGGTATGCCCATGGACCTATGTATTTATGAAATCTCGACAAGCTTGAGTCTTGGGAATGCCCACATATATTTCTATATTAGGTACAGGACTTTTGTCCCGGGCAAGGCTGGAGGTTTTCTCGACCCCACTCTTCCCTACCAGCACCCGTAGCAAGTGGGGTTATACTGTAAAAATTATTTTTAATATTAATAAAATTCTGGCTTCGGCCTTTTACCGATTAGAAAAAAAAACAAAAAAATATATAGTTATAACAATAATGTGAGTTCCTACATACAATTTTTGTTGACCTTCAACATCGACAATCAAAAAAAAATTACATCCTTGATGCGGGTTGTATCTTTCTTCCTTCTATTATAGATTAAGTGTCACAAAACCAATTTCTTCTAGATAGTGGAAAAAATGCATATCTTAGTATGACATGTAACATTGCACTCTATTCATGATGTACCATTCAATATGGAATTCAATTTAATGATTTTCATTTTACATCAACTAAGTTAAGCCTTATTTTAGCAACATACTATTTATAGAATTGGGCTAATAATAATTTTTAATGCTAATTTCAATTTTTTTTTCCAAGACATGCCTTAGTCTATAAGAACTCCACCAATTATCATTTTGAAAACGTTCCTCTTGAGATGCACTTAATGTAGAATACGTTCTTGCTCATTCATACTTGTTTTCTACGAGGCTTCAGCATATCTTTGCAAATGACTAAACTTTATATAAGGTCTCTAAGTTAATGGTTTCTATTTCACTTATGATCTCATATTTATCTTACACAACATGTGTTTGTTTATTTGCCTAATAATACTCTCATGACGCATTTAGTAGAACTTTTCACATGATTAAACTTTATATAAGATCTCTAAGTCAATGGTTTCTATTCCACTTTTGATCTATTTTTTAATAGATGACTCCTATTGGCATATCTTCTAGTGCTTCATGACGACATTCACTAAGTTACGAAATTTATCTTATGAAATTGGAACATCATCTTTATAAATGTTACAATTTGACCTTTCATTTATGTATTTTTACTCCCAACAATAATAATCATAGACCAAACAAAAGAATACAGTCTTAAAATTGTGAACTATAAACACTAATCCTAATTTTAACAATATTCTATATTCCTACTTGCAATATAATATACAATTCTATTATCAGTATTTTATCTACAAGAATAATTATCAAAAAAATAAGTTTCTTTTAAGCGAGAAACACTCATAATTTCTTTATAGAACATTCTTATAAATATAATATATTTAATAAGAAAAAGAATTTTTTAAAAAGAATTTCCAAAAGTGACAACAATGTTTTAGTTAATATCAACTCTATATAAACTCCAAATGAATGCGGAGAATGTGTCTATGATGGTAGCATGTGAGCTGAACTCCGACGTAATAATAAGAGCAACTACTCTGGTTATTGCAAGAACAAGTAAAATATACGAAGTCAAGATGAATTAGTCCTTCCGCGAAGTAGTTAACATTTTGGCTGTTACCTTTCAGGATGAATAAAGTCTTCAGCAGTTCCAGATTACTAAAGTAATGGTGTGAAAATCAGCATTATTATAAGAATGTCAAGAATGCGTCCAAGGTAGGAGGTTCGATAAGCATATGCAGCAGGGCAGGGAGAAGATAGAATATTTCAACAGTGATCAAAGAGTGTGGAGAATAAGTCTGCGGCAGCAGGTGAGCTGAGCTTGAGATAAGCAGCCACTTGGCCGTATCCAGAAGAGCCACAACTAACTCTGGAAGCATAATAAAATAAACATATGAAACGAATCAGTCCTTGAGTGGCAGTGAACGTTTGGGCTATATAAAGCGTGTAATGGGATTGTAACACACCATTTTAGTTTCCCATTTCCTTAGCTCTTGTGTCGGCTTCTTCTGTGTTTCTATCATAATGGGTAACGGGATGATTTACTTGACGCTGGGACTTGTTCTGTTGATGTGCTGTTACACAAACAGTGTAATGGCAGCGGATTCCGACCCCTTGCAGGATTTCTGCGTTGCAGACATGGAAAGCAAAGGTGAGTACATAACATTATACATTATTAGGGGACTTTCTAACATTAAAGTGATTTGCTCATTAGAAAGAGTTACTCACAGATTGATTTGATTTGAACAGTTTTGGTGAACGGATTCGTGTGCAAAAGCCCAATGGCAGTTTCAGCAGAGGACTTCTTCTTCCGGGGACTTGGGCAGGCAGGGAACACCGAGAATGCAGTGGGCTCCAACGTAACCATGGCGAGCGTAGTGCAGATACCGGGCCTGAACACGTTCGGAATATCGCTGGTCCGCATCGACTTCGCAGTGGGTGGGATAAATCCTCCTCACACACACCCAAGAGCCACCGAAGTTCTCGTTTTACTGGAAGGCCAGCTTCTTGTGGGTTTCATTGACACCACCAACAAGTTCTTCTCCAAGACTCTGGAGAAGGGAGATGTGTTTGTGTTTCCAAAGGCACTTGTGCATTTCCAGCAGAATGTGGGGCAACAAAATGCAGTGGCCATCTCTGCTTTGAGCAGCCAGCTTCCGGGAGTTCAGGTCATTGCCAATTCTCTGTTTGCAGCGAATCCACCCCTCCCCGGTTCCGTACTCAGCAAGGCCTTCCGCATCACCCAGGAACTTGTGGATTACATTGTCAAGCTATTCGCCTAAGCTTCCGAAAGCTTAATTTGCTGTGATCTATTCAATAAAACTACAGTTAAAAGGAGTGACAACTTGGGAAGACCATGCTTATCACATCCTTCATTCTTACTCTCTAATAAAACTACTTATTATCGTCATGGCCGCGTTGTTGTCTATTACATTACATGGGAATTGAACCACAATCTTTTGTAATTTAGGTTGGCTACATTATAATTAATTATAATTACAATTAACTATGATTATAATTGAAAATAATAATTATTAATTACATTAATAATTATAATTATGAGTTTAAATAGAAATTGCATTTTTAATTTTTTGAATATCTAAATAAAATTAAAATTAATCTTTAAATTTATATTCATTTCATTATGATTATTAGTTTACAATGTGTTTCACTTTTCTTACATTTATTTTGAAAGTTAACAATTTCTCATACAAGATATTTAAAGATAGGTTGAAATAGAATTTAAAATATAATTAACTATCATTCATTTTAAGTATTTAGAATCTTTCAAGAGAATTCCAAATTATGATATTTTTTCATTTGATAAGTATTTAATAATTTATAAATTTTTATTTTTATATGGATTGTGAATAAGGACAGTCAAAGGGCTTCACTTGGGCACGAGGATTTGTCTAACACTTCAATCCTTGCACAGTGATCCATCAAATATTCTATTTAGCACCACCATGAAATAATCTTAATTGTGACATAAAAAAAAAAGAATAATTGTGGGGAAGCCAATAGTTAGAAACAAGATTATAACATGAAAGTGTATATCACGATAGGAAAGGTCATAATTATGCTATAGATTACATCATTTACCATGCGATGACTTAATCCATATATACTTCAAGAGGATGGAACCATAAACTTGAGTTCTTTAGTTGATATAATATTCTAGAGTGCAACGATTGAAGTTTGATTTTATCAATGCCCTAATTGATGATCTACGAAAACTGATAACCTATATTTTTAATTTAATAGCTGTTCATCATGTTAGTGTATTAAACAAATAATATTAGTCTAAATTCCAATTCATTGCTAATTGAATGACAATAATTATTTTGAAGATGTTACTCTTATATTCATATTCATTTTGGTGAATTGGATTCATATAACTAGACTAGCTTCACCTTTGTTGTAATTTAGATTTAATATTTAATATTTAATATTTTTTTTAATAATTACTCAAATAAATTAACTATCCTTTTATTTTAATAATTTATCTACACTAAAATATTTGGTTTATTCGATGATTCTAATGAATCACTCATCTTCAACTTAGAATCTACAAAGGCTAATCTAATTAAGGTTTACAAGAAGAAGGGAAGAGTGAAGTTCTAAAAAAAAAATTCAAAAGTGAAAACATATATCAAATTGAAATAATAAATATATACATGTATCTTCCTTATATCTACAAGCTTACATTGAATAGAAGAAAGAAATGATAATTCTACTCAAAATCTAGATTTTATAAAGAAATTGTAGGCTTAGAAGTTCTATTTATTAGGGCTTCCAATGTTTTTGATTGAGGTTGTAAGGAAAGGGCCTTTATCCTAGAGACTAAATTTTCTAGCACGTTATATCCATACCTCAGACCATTACAGTATGAGGATTGAGAACCCTATAGCAACACAAATTAACCAAAAACCTAGAACATAGCAAAAGTAACAACATATTAACATACCTACTTATGTCAATGTAACCTTTAGAGTTATAACCCTAATTAAAACATACCCGACTATGATAGTTTTTAGCCCTCCACATAACTAACAAGGCAGTCTCAGCTCGAAGGCCATAAGTATAAACATTTAAAAGTAAACAATTCGTAAAAGTAAAAACCATAAACACCCTTAAAATTAACACCCTACATATCATGAACCAAAGGCAAAAGCCCTCAACTACTAGTATATTTAGAATCATCATTTTTTAGAGATAATCTCCCAATTCTTTGATTTCATAATCTAGTCTTCATTCTCCTTGTTCTCCTTGTGCTCATCCTTTTCCCCATTGCCTTCTGATTTTCTCTTTCCCATGTCTCTTATCTTAATTCTACTTTGGCCTAGAACTACACAAAATGAAGTTTTCTTCATTATACCACCAGTTATCCTTTAAAGGGTAGAAATAACCTGATCAAATAGTTATTTGGTATGCTCTAAAAAAGAAATGTTATCTTGAATGGTCATCACTCTGCTTTGTAAATTATCAATTTTCTCATTGAAATTAATACCTGAGTATTTTTTCCTTGGGAATATTAGGGGATATAGGAGTCTCACCACCAATATCATTTCCATGGGGTAGGGTGGCACAATCTCCATGCATTACCTCTTTATAGCCAACCAAATTAACCCTAATGTCCATATATTTCTTTTAAATTTCAACTTTAGAGTCTTCTTTTCCCCCTTATAATCTTCAACATAAGAGTTATCTGGAGACTACTCCTCTGGCTCATCTTCAAAGTCCCTCTCAGGGATTTTTTCCTCTTGAATTTTCTTTCTTTTTAGATCCTTTTTAAAAAACCTAGCCAACCTTCTCTTCAGATCTCATAACATGTTTTGTATCCTCCCAAGTCTCTATTTCCTCTATCCGCTCTTCATTATCTATAATTTTCACAAGAAGAGTCATCATTTTGGTACCTTTCCCAGTTCTCCTCATCTTAGTTGGGCTCAATTTACTCATAGCACCTCTATACTTTGTAGGGGTGATATCTAAGAGCCCATCTTCAAGGGGTTTATGAAGGAGATTAGTGGATTTATATTTCTTTTTAGGGTTAGGGTTTTCTGTAAAAGGATCTATTTCAATGAGTTAAATACAAATATAACTACGAGGGGGTTCAATTTTTTGGTAAGCTTTAGCCTCAAGGTAGTAGATAAACCTATTCCTAAAAGGGGATTTATCAAATTCATGCTAGTATAAGACATACATTAGCCCTTGGTGCAGAAGGTGGAATCCCCTTAGGTTATATTGCTATTCAGAGATGAAAATAGAAAAATGACAAATTAATCTTTTACCCATTCCTAATGTGATTGAAAATAGGAAAATGGTAGCCATGGAAGATCATGTATATCTACCTTCTAAGGTGAAATATTTTATTACATGTTAGAGGAAAAGAGCATAAGGAGATGGGAGAAGGGATCTTTCATACCCACTTTCATTTGAGATGATGACCAAATTCTCTCATTTTTAAATAATTTCTTCATGTATGTCTTATGATCTCCTAAGCTCTACTTTTCAACTTTCTCTCCTTCACATTTCAGCCCCACAACTTCAATAATTGGATCTGGCGTGACTTGGAGCTTTATGCTACCAATGCTGATAAAAGCCTTCTTCCAAGAGTTGTAGAACTTTATCAATAGGATTTTGTGATAGCCTCTCATGTTCCAGAAGTGGGGAGTGAGCTACACCCTTGTAAAAAAATTCTAGACATTTTTATTTTGTATAAATTCCATATAATCTTTTTGGGTTTGGATCTCTTCAAAGAGCCACCCATAACTATCAGGTTGGTAAACTAAAGATTCCAAGTGTTCATCTAGTAAGCCCCATGACACACAATGGAACTATAATTCAAAAATTCCTTTTGACACTTTTTCTCAAAAAATCTCAATACTTCTTTATAAAAAATTTTAAAAGACCTTCCATATTCTATGATATTATCTTTATTTGTCACTAGGTTTTCTAGCTTTTTAGGTCAAAGGAGTTGTCACAAATCTTAGGGGTGATAATTTTTCTTTAAGGTTATTGGATCCTTGAGTTTTTCTACTATCTCTTGGGGTTGACAATGACTGAGTATTATATTTATCACCAACAATATATTCCTATTGGTAAAATGGTCAGCGCTCCCCTTGGGATTCATGATGTTGCTTAACCACCTCCTGTGTCTTCTTTAAGTCTAGTGGTTGTATCATGCATTAACATGTCAATCTTTTGATGCAACAACAACCACTACTTGTAACAAGTGATATCAGAGCTTGGTCACAGGTTTGAATCCCCTTAGGTAACGTTGCAGGGGAGATGGTTGGCAAAATGGTCAATGAACCCCTTGGGATTCATGAGATGGCTTAATCACCTCTTATGTCTTTTTAAAGTCTAGTGGTTGTATCAGGCATTAACAGGTTGATCTTTTGGTGCAAGGGAAACCACTTCTTGTAACACTTCCAAGATACAAGACCCATCAACCCTAATACCTATAGGAGGAATCTTTAGGTTGGAGTGTAGCTTAACTTCCAAAGAGGTGTCCTAAGACTAAAATTCACACCCATTAGCCCTAGATATATTAAGATCCACAATCATCTTATTCATCTCCTCTTCACAGGGTTTCTTTGAGCAATGAAGAGCTTGGGTTTTCTCATTATAGTTTTTCTCTTTATTTTTTCTTTCTCTCTTTATCCTTATTAATCTCACCTTCTTTGACACTAATTTGAGTCTTAGATACCACAATCTTCTCCAAATTAGTACTTTCAAGATGGATCCCTTGTTTTTCCTCATACGTTGAGGTAGAAAAGTCACATAGCTACGTTTTCTCGATTGATCTTACAAATTCAACCCCTACATGTATTGATGAAGTTATTTGCAATTTCTTTTCTCCCTTTTGTGTTTCTTTTCTTCATGTATTAGTTAATGTTGATTTCTAGGCTTTTGGAACCTGCAAACAAATACTAAGGTGGTCATTTTTCATATATAATAGAAAAAAGGAACCCATATTTCTATCGAGTTATTCTATCAAGCACCAAAAGAGAGCCAAAGGACTCTATTATTCCTTTGAAAACTCTAGCGTTCTAGAATTCTAGAGGGAGCCCTAGAAGGTGGATGAATTTTGGGACCTAAGAGCATATAAATCTATTTGGGCATAAAAACCTAGTTTCTATTTATAGAGAGATAAAATATTATGGTGATTGCTAGGTCATAATTACATAGGCCACTAGTGAGAAAATAAATCACAATAGTGGGTTACACTTTTTTTTCTAAATGGATCATTAAGACTCTCTCTCTCTCTCTCTCTCTCTCTCTCTCTCTCTCTCTCTCTCTCTCTCTCTCTCTCTCTCTCTCTGTATTTGAGGTGAGTATGTATTTTGGGTCTTTCCCCTTAAGTATATATATATTTTTTGTCTATATCGTTTGATGAAGAAAATATTAGGAACGGGAAAACCAAAGTTGAAGCAATGGATGAATTGGAGAAGGATCATTGTAAGTTAAAACAAGTATGCCTCTCTCTCTCTCTCACACACACACATTAGTTTATTGATTATTTTCTTGGCCTTTAGTTTGTTTCTAGTTATTTTAGCTAGGTCCCCTTAAGGCTATATTAAGATTTCTTTTTAATTTTAATTGCAGCCCTAGTTCAAGCGATAGATGAGAATGTTAATCTAGCTCAAAGGTTGAAGTAAAAAAATAATCGTAAAAGCATATATCATTTAATTGAAATGGATGTTGAAAAAATGATATGTTATGTTAAACAACCTACAAAAACTATGAAGAGGGCATTGAATAAAAATTCTAACGAATAATTGCACAATTTGAGAATCTTGATACACTTGAAAAAACCCAATTATTATCAATTTCACTTCTTAAAATGAGTTAAAAGGGCCATTAAATTTTTTGGGTGTAGATGCAACTTCAATGAAAATGACAAAATCATCTAAAGTACAAAAAGATATTGTTGAAAGTGTTAAGGTTCGCATTCCATTGGGAAAATAGCTAGATCTATAGATAAGTCCATTTCAGGAAGAGTGATATTGACATCTATTTTAAATAGAAACATGTCCCAAAAAATAAAAATCAAGCTTCACTTTCATCTCATATCAGGTACAGTAGGAAGAAAATATCACATTATTTGAAAAGAAGAATCAATTTGGATGATACTACATTGGAAGGAAATTGGGCGCTAATGTGTAGGGCTCCTCACTCTAATAGGATTGATGAAATAATTAGGAACTTGATTACTATATTTTGGACTCGTCATACTCATCCTTCACCAAATAGAAGAGATTTTATCAAGCAGAGGATTGGTCCTAAGGATTATTTTCACCACACAACATGAATTGTATCTCTCATTTTTAATTCAAATCCTGACATAAAGATTGGACAAACAATGTTTGAAAGATTAAAGCCATATTTTGTGAAGATAAATAAATATTTTGAAACTTGTTGGTGTTGAATCATATTGAATTTGATCTCTACTACCAAGGGTTTTGAAAGATGATAGAAGAAAGTGATGGTTCTGGACATAATTTTTCTAAATGACCAAGCCAATTCATAACATCAATCTTATGTGACAAATAAGATGATCATGCAATAGGTGAAATAGATTGCATAAGAGGAACTTGTGAAACAATTGAGAATTTGGCTAAATTTCCTTTTAGAGATGAAGATACTAACATCACGAGGATGGTAAAATGTAAGTGTTACAAGTACATAAAGTCTGAAATAAAAGTTGGGAAAGAATCAACAAGGTTGGAATATGTTGAGGAGGAGATACATGTTGGAGCATTTATGATAATTTTTTTAATATTTATTCAACCATATATATGCCATTCTTTTTTTCTAAGCGGCAAGAAGAATAGTTCTAAACAGTAAGACAAAAATTCTCACCTATAACAATTTTATCAGTTGTTGACTTTGCAAAAAATTATTCTTTTGTTTTGAAAAAGGAGCTTCAAGAAGAGTAATACTTTATAGAAAAGGTCACTATTATGGTCTAGGTGTCTTATCGACATCCACAATTAGATTTGAATTGTGTTGAAATTACATATAAAGCACGAGACATTAAGAAAGAATATCACTTTTACATTAGTGATGAAAAAGAGTATGAAACACATTTTGTCGAGCATTTCTTTAAGACATTTTTTGGATACTTGAAAAAAAAAGGCATAAAAATTGAAAAGCATTTCATTTGGTCAGATTGATGTGCAACATAATTTAAATCAGCAAGGCCATTTTATGCACTATGTAGATATCATTGATAGAAAAAGATACCACATATTTGGAGTTTCATTGAGAGTGGACATGGTAAGGGTGAGCATCATGGTGCAAGAGCTTGTATCAAATGTTCTTTCATTGGACTATCAGGAATATCTTACACCTATACATTAAAATCAGGAAAAAAAAATTTCTCATATCAAGGGGGGCCACAAATTGGGAACCTCCTCCTCACATCACAAACCATGTTATAACCATACTAGAAAAATTGATAAATAGGATTTAAACAAACAACTACAAAATTAAATATTTTTCTACACCCTTGGAGTGGGAGCATAAATGCTCTTGAAGAATCACCTCATTTTCCTTTATTTTTTTTTCCTTACTATTCAATACTCCTCTATCATGGCCACACTCACCCCTAGATTTTATGAAGATTTTCCATTTTCTCATTATCGATGGGTGAGATTAAGAATCTCTCAAGGAATTGGGAGATAATTTTATAAGTTTAAGGATATCAAATAAATTAATCCTTAAGACTGTTATGTCTTTTATTATATGCTTCTTATGATGGACAATACTAGGTACAATCACAATTGCCTATTATACTTGAAGCTAACTCAAAGGATTCAACCGAGTAGTATTCATACAATTTGTATTCATTCGAATCCACATACGAGTCCCATTGTGCCTAATGGAACCTACATAGCTAGAGGTACTTGGCTAAGTAGGACTCAACTAAATCATATTCAGCCAAGTCCCACTCCCTGAATAAAAAATCCAAAAGGTTCTTTAAGCCACTCATTTGCATAGTTAGGGCCTTGCATGGGTTTCAAATCATAATAGACCTCAGGACAACTTATTAGGGTTCCTATTAGCCTTTTTCTTGATAAAAGTGTGACAACTTATTGTTATTTTAACCTAATAGTAGTATTGGTATAGTAAGTCTTTTTTTAAGTTACTATTTTATGGATTATGTTTGAATTAAGGGCCTCAACCTACCTAGGTGTGATCATATTTGTCAAACAGATACTCTCAAAGATACTATATGCATTATTTTTTATGAAAGGTATAATATTGATGATATTGATAGTAGCATTGCTAGGCTTGGGTTATATATTGATGAAAATATTCCAATATTGTTTTTGATTGATTTTGGGTAGTGAAAGTTTTTTTGGGATTTGAACTGTTATTACCTAAAATTAGGGTTCTAGTTTTTTCTTGTGACTTTTCTTTGTTGTTGTACTATGAGATCAAGGCCCTTTTGTTAGGAATGAATGCTAAATGCTTGGCAGCCATTCTGTAGCATTTGTTGTTGCATTCATGACTATGATTGTCATTGATGTCAACACAGTGATTTACCAGAGACTTGCAGAGAAGCAGACAGAGTTTGGATTAGCGCACATGGGATATTGTAGTTGGAGCTATGTGATGTTGATAATATACTCTTTGATATGTTATATGTCTATGGTTAAGAGCACAGACAATAATTCATTTATTCATGGAAGCTATGAGCATTTTGGTGGAAGCAATATTCAAGCATTGTTCCTGAGTAGCGGTTTGTGGAAATCGGATGATATCTCCTAATCGAGATGGAATCTAGTTTTGCATAGTTAAAGGGAACTTGAAGACACATTGATAGTGATGTGGATGATAGTGCAAAATTTGAGGTCACATGAGTGAAGAATTATTGTAGTTGGAAGCCGATAGTTTTGTCTAATTTTGATGTAGCATGTGGAAATTTTTATGTTGCAATTGTATGCCGACTCATTTGTAATTATTTGAGTGTGGCATAAAGGAAGGAATGTGTTTCCTTATTGTAATATGGTTTCATGTGATGATGTATGCATGAAGTGGGGAAAAGAGCTAAATGTGAAAGAGAATTTGAGAAGGAAGACATGCGAGGTATAAAGATCTAAAATTGAGATTTGGTGTAACTATGAGTGCAGTTTGGCACAGTTAGAGAAGAGGTAACATATTATTTTGTTGAGTAATACAAAGATTATTTGGACAGTGTGTTCAGTGATCTTCCCCTGAAGCTGTTTGGGCAGTGGATCCTTATGTCTTCCATAACACTTCACAGGGTTAGAATCTTTTAACAGGGATTCAAAATCTCCTACCAAGGTTTCATACGTACTGAATGTATTTCATAAGACTCCTAATAGAGTCCATCCTTTCACAAGGAATATTCATATTAGTGCATCTTTTGTGGGCATCATTCCCACTGGGATTTACTCTTTGGTCAAGAGGTTCCCTAGTGAACATATCTTGTGTCATTGTGTTATTGTGTATGAATATCTTTCTATGGTTGGTAATTATATTGCTTAGATGGTTTAATGCTATTGACGTTGATAAAAGTTATAATTATCTAATAACTAATTCAGCCCCCCCCCCCCCCCTCTCAATTATCTTGGTGGACTTACTTTCTAACAATTGGTATCAGAGTGGAAGGTCCTTGAAAAAGAAGTTTAACAACTTAAGGAGATCCATGGAAAATTTCAGGAAAGAAAGCCCTAAGTTTGATGGAGTAAATTTTGACAGTTAGAAAGAAAAGATGAAGACACACCTACTGTGTTTAGGACCAGGTTATTGGTTGATTACAAAGAATGATAAGACTATCATTGAAGAGGACAATCTTCAAACATGTACTCTAGATGAGAGAGATCTATTCATGTGTAACATACTTGCAAGAGAAGCACTTTTGATAGTCCTTTCAGAGAATGAGTATAGTCAGGCAAAATGTTTGAAAAAATATCATGAAATTTGGAAAGCTTTACACTCTACTTTTGAAGGTGATGAACATGCGAAAAGAGATAGATTACATAATTGGATATGTGCATTTGAAGATATAAGAATGTTGGAAGATGAATCTATTAGAAGCTATATTGGTAGAATGTCAGAAATTATTACAAGTATAAAATCTTGTGGAGGAACAAAGACAGAGAATGAAGTGATATGGAAAATTCTGAGAACATTGACTCTTGTATTTAAGTAGACAACACAAATGATTGAACAAGTTATACCTTGTACTACAAACTTTACAAGAGAGACTCTTCTTGGAAGATTAGAAGCAGCAAAAATGAACCTGAGGTTATCAAGAGACTTACCTAGGAAGGAGACAACATTCAGTGCTCTTAGTGTTCACCCTACTTTGTCAAGAAGCATCTGTGTGAGCGGAGATTATGCTAGAAGCAACAAATCTAGAAATGAAGAACAAAAGAAGATTAAAGAAGGTATTGTCTTGGCTGTGAAGAGAGAACCAGATGGTAAGAAAATATTTAAATGTTGGACTTGTCAAGAATATGGTCATTCTCCATCTAAATGTCCTAAGACAGTTAAAAAGTACAGAAATAATTTCAAACCTAGAAGATCTAAGGAATGTTATTTTGCTAATGATGAAGATCTTGAAGATAGTATAGAAAGAACTCTAAGTGAAAGTCATACTGAGAATAATGATGACATAGGATTTGTAGCAATTAAAGAAGAGAATCCTAAAATTGATGTTAAGGAAGAAAAAGCCTTAGTTTCTCAAGTTGAAAAGAAAGTTGATTGGATTATAGATAGTGGTTGTTCACATCATATGACTGGAAACATGAAAAAGTTCATAAAGTTTAACGAATATGATGGAGGAGTTGTTAGAGTTGGAAATAATGCACCTTGTTTGATTAAAGGTATAGGATCTATTACTCTTGATGGAAAGACTAATACTGATGATGTTTATTTTTTGGATGGATTGAAACATAATCTTTTCACTGTTGGACAATTAGTTGATAAGGGATATCAAGTTTGGTTTACTGAGAAGACTTGTGTGATAAAGGATAAGGATGAAAATCTGATTGGAATTGGATCTAGAACCAAAGGTAATGTATTTTAGTTGAATCCTACTAAGATGACATGTTTGATTACTAAAATTGATGATAATTGGTTATGGCATAGAAGGTTTTGTCATATAAACTTTGAAAACATTGTGAAAGTAAGTACTACACTTGTAGTAAAAGATTTGCCTAAAATTATGAAGCCTACTAACATGATTTGCAAAGGATGTGTGATGGCTAAATAGAAGAGAATTTCTTTTCCCAGTAAGAAGTTTACATCTGCAGAAAAGCTGGAGACTATTCATACAGATTTGAGTGGTCCTACCATGACTAGAGGATTCTATGGAGAAAGGTGTTTTATAATTCTTGTTAATGATTTTACAAGAATGATGTGGATTGCATTTCTTAAAGAAAAGTCTGAAGCATTTGATAAGTTTAAGATTGTTAAGAATAAAGTTGAGAATGAATTTGGAATGAAGATTAAATGTTTGAGATCTGATAGAGGTGGAGAATTTACTTCTAGAGAGTTTAACACCTTTTGTGAAGAAAATGGCATTAAGAGATAGTTCTTAGCCCCTAGAACACCTGAACAAAATGGTATTGCAGAAAGAAGAAACATATCAGTGACTGAAGCAACAAGAGCTATGTTATTTGAGAATGTTTTGGTGAAGATATTCTGGAGAGAAGAAATGAACACAATAGTGTATACAATGAACAGAGTACAAATCAGAGGAGACACGGAGAAGACACCCTATGAACTATGGTTTGGACATGCACCCTCAGTTAAGTATTTTAGAATCTTTGCAAGCAAATGTTATATAAAAAGAGATGATGATATTGGAAAGTTTGATCCTAGAAGTGATGAAGGTATATTTCTTGGATATTCTTTGAAAAGAAAAGCCTATAGATGTTACAATAAAAGAACTAAGACTATTGTTGAAAGCACAAATGTTAAAGTTGATGAAAAGTTCAAAATTCAGGAAAGAATGCTTGATTATGAATCAGATGAAGAAGTTCATCCTAAACCTAACATTGGATCTATTGAACTATTTTATGAGACTGATAGTGATTTGTTGAATGAAAGCCACAGTGAAGTCATTGAAGAACCTACACCTGAAGTGAGATCTCAGACAGTGACACCTAGCAAGTGTTTCTCAAGAAATCATCCGATTGGAAAAATTATTGGAAGCATCAAAAGAGGAGTTCTAACTCAAAATAAGGTACAAGAATAATTAAATTTGATTTCAAAAATTGAAACTAAGACTACTAGTGAAGCTTGTGAAGATGAAAGTCAGACTAATGCTATGAAAAAAGAACTAGATCAGATTGAAAAGAACAAGACATCGGAATTGGTCCCTAGACCTAAAGACAAGAATGTTATTGGAACTAAATGGGTATTTAGAAACAAGATGAATGAACAAGGAGAAGTAGTAAGAAACAAAGCAAGATTAGTATGTAAGGGATACTCAGAGCAAGAAGGAATTGAATATGAAGAAACCTTTGCACTTGTTGCAAGAATTAAGGTAGTGATAATGTTTTTTGCTTATGCAGCTTACAAGAAATTCAAAGTATATCAGATGGATGTGAAGTCAATATTTCTGAATTGGAAGAAGAAGTCTACATTGAGCAGCCTGAAGGTTTTCCTTTGACTCAAGAAGGAGACATGGTATGTAAATTGAAGAAAGCTTTATATGGACTTAAACAAGCACTTATAACTTGGTATGCAAGATTAGATAAGTATTTGTTAAAGTTGGGATTTAAAAAAGGAATAGCTGATAGAAATATATACACAAAAGAAATTGAAAATGGTTTGTTGGTTATAGTTATTTTTGTTGATGACATTATTTTTGGAGGTGAAGATGAAGCTAGTGACAAATTTGCTGATGAAATGAAGACTGAATTTTAAATGAGTATGATTGGTGAAATGAAATACTTTTTGGGATTAAAGATAACACAAAACCATGATGGTATCTTTGTAAGTCAGAAAAAGTACCTGAATGACTTGTTGAAAAGATTTGGAATGGATACTTGTAAACCAGTTGGAACACCTATGGTGACTGGACATAAGTTATCTAGCATAGATGAGACTCCTGCAGTGGAATTGAAGAAATACAGATCTATGATTGGAGGATTGTAGTATTTGACTCATACAAGACCTGATATAGCACATTTAGTTGGAATTGTAGCAAGATTTCAAGTTGAACCTAGAGAATCACATTATACAGCAGTAAAAAGGATACTGAGATATTTAAGAGGCATAATGGACTATGGATTTTGGTATGAAAAATCTGATGACTTTACCCTATGTGCATATACAGATGTTGATTGGGGAGGTAGTTTTGATGATAAGAAAAGCACCAGTGGAGGAGCATTTTTCCTTGGAGGAAGATTGGTTTCTTGGCTAAGCAAGAAGTAGAATTGTATCTCATAAAGCATAGTAGAAGTAGAATATGTAGCAGCAACAAACAATTATAACCAGATAATTTGGATGAAGCAAATGTTAAAGGATATTGGAATAAAGTTTGTCGAACCTGTTGTCATACATTGTGACAACACTGGCATAGTTAGTATGTCTAAGAATCCTATATTACATTCTAAGACAAAGCATATAGAGATCAAGTATCATGTTGTAAGAGAGAAAGTTGCTGAGAAAGAAGTCAAACTTGAGTACATAAGAACAAAGGAGCAGATAGCAGATATATTTACAAAGCCTTTGCCTAAGGATACATTTGAGTATCTGAGAGGTATGCTTGGGGTTATGCCCCAGCCTAATTTTGAGAAATGATGCAGTTGGTTGCATCTGTCTAGTGGTATATGAGCCTTATCTTTCTTCTGGACTGGATGTTGGTACTTCCTCTATGGGGGAGTATGTGTATCTAAGTTGAGTCATGAGGACTCTAGTGAATATATTTTTTGAATAGTGTCTTTTGACATTGGAATTGTTGTTGACATAATGATGAAATTTCTATCATTAATGTCAATGGGGGAGAAGTATACATGAAAAACCATCTGAAACATCTTTTGGAGAGAACTGAATAGGAAAACGAAGCAAGATTTGATTGATGAAGAAGACTTGAAAGCATTTTCAGAGCACCAATGTTACAATATTGGATTTTTGGAACATTGGATGTTTTTTAATCTAAGTTGCCATCAATGCTAGTGGGGGAGATTGTTAGGAATGAATGCTAAATGTTTAGTATCCATTCTGTATCATTTGTTGTTGCATTCATGACTATGATTGTGATCGATGTCAACACAGTGATTTACCGAAGACATGCAGAGAAGCAGACAGAGTTTGGTTTAGTGCACGTGGGATATTGCAATTGGAGCTATGTAATGTTGAGGATATAATCTTTGATATGTTATATGTCTATGGTTAAGAGGATAGATAGTAATTCATTTATTCATGGAAGTTATGAGCATTTTGGTGCAAGTAGTATTCAAGCAGTGTTCCTGAGTAGCGATTTGTGGAAATTGAATGATATCTCCTAATCGGGATGGAATTTGGTTTTGCACAGTTATAGGGAAGTTGAATACACATTGATAGTGATGTGGATGATAGTGAAAACTTTGAGGTCGCATGAGTGAAGAATTATTGTAGTTGGAAGCTAACAGTTTTGTGTAATTTTGATGTAGCGTGTGGAAACTTTTATGTTGTAATTGTATGCCGACTCATTTTTAATTACTTGAGTGTGGCATAAAGGAAGGAATGTGTTTCCTTTTTGTAATATGGTTGGATGTGATGATGTATGCATGAAGTGAAGAAAAGAGCTAAATGTGAAAGTGAATTTGAGAAAGAAGACATGCGAGGTACAGAGATCTAAAATTGAGATATGATGTAACAGTGAGTGCGGTTTGGCATAGTCAGAGAAGAGGTAACATATTATTCTATTAAGTAATACAAAGATTATTTGGACAGTGTGTTCAATGATCTTACCCTGAAGCTGTTTGGGCAGTGGGTCCTTCTATCTTCCATAACTCTTAACAAGGTTAGAATCTTTTAATAGGGATTCAAAATCTCCTAATAGGGATTCATATGTACTAATTGTATTTCATAAGACTCCTAATAGAGTCCATCCTTTCACAAGGAATATTCATATTAGTGCATCTTTTCTGGGCATCATTCCCACTAGGGTTTACTCTTTGATGAAGAGGTTCCCTAGTCAACATATCTTGTGTCATTGTGTTATTGTATATGAATATCTTTCTATGGTTGGTAATTATATTGCTTACATGGTTTAATGTTGTTGAAGTTGATGAAAGTTATAATTAACTGATAACTGATTCACCCCCCCCCCCCTCCCCTCTCTGTTATCTTGGTGGACTTTACTTTCTAACACGCTTCCCTTTTGAGGGTATGTGCAAAACATGAGGGGCCAAAAAGTAATGATGTCAGTTCAAAACTTTGACAATGTAGCTGACGAACTTTTTTTCACCCAAATTTGATAAAATGAAAAGGGTATCTTAAGGAGATTATCAGCTCTCTATCGATATAATTGCTATCAAATTTTGAATTTGGTAAGTAATTATTAGTTATTTTCTAATTGAGCTGCCTCTAAAGTGCTGATTTATATACTGATCGAAAAATGACTATAACTTTCAGACGGTATAACATTCTTGAAATCTGAAAAATGCGTCACATTCTATGCTTCGCCTACTATAAGGAAATTTTTTTTAAAAATTTTTTTGTAAAGTTTTGAATGATTTAAGGTGGTCAGACACGGGTGTTTTTTTATTTTGAAAATGTTGTAGCAATAAATTCATAATTAATTTTTTTTTGGAATAAAATTACAAAAAAATATGCATCACATCCAGGCATGAGTCTACTACTTATATATAAAATCTTATAATAAAATATTATCATTTGATTATGATTAAGGTGGTCAGACATACACCTACTTCTTATTTTTTTCCTAAAATTTTTGTACTGTTGCATTGAAATCTATACTTTTCACCAATCATACTAACTTTTTCTCAAAAAAAGGCCTAGTATTTTAGAAACTACATTCAATTTTCTATAGATTCTATTGTTACAAATTTTTGATATTAGGTCCATAACTAGTTGAAATTTTCACGTCAAGTTGACTAACCCTGATTTGCTAATTTTTCATTGCCGCTTAAGGGCATAGTTTGACCCTTCATGATCTTGCACATACCCTTGAATCAATAAAAAATAGGATGCTTTGCAGCTTAATTAATGGATAAGAGTGTGTTAAATAGTTTTAGCAAGGAACTTCTTTTGGAAAAGCACATACTACAAGAAGAAATTTGCATTGATTGCATGATTGCAATTATGTAGATTGAAGGAGGTAGGGGGCCTGAATTTCAACGATATTAAAAACCAAAAGATTGCACTAGGGAAGAAACTAGTTTGGAAAATGTATAAAAACCTGTGCGCATCCTTGGTTAGGATCCTCAGACACAAGTATTTGAATGGTGTTGATCCATTGAGCATCTTCAAACCTCAAAATCCCCTAAGGAGATCAAGGATCTAGAACTTTATGTTTGATTGTAGGAGCATCATCTTAGATGGTATTACTTGGGATATAGGTGAAGGTAGGGAGGCTCTATTTTGGAAGGATTCATGGGGAGCCTATCTTCCTATTAGACATCTTTTGGAAAATGACCCATACAATAGATGGAATCATTAGTCAAAGAGGTATATACTTGTGTGATTATATTGAGTACATAAATGGTGATCCTTCATGGGATGGAAATCAAAATCTTGGGACACTTAGGGCTCTCCAAATAATTTTCAAGATAGACTAGAAGCTACTCTCTTTAGTAGAAGGATTTCCCCTAGAGAAGAACCAAATATAATTTTGTGGGAAAAGCCTAAGAATGGTGAATATAATTCCAAAGATGGATATAAGGACATTCACAATCTACACCTAGAGAAATCAAATCTTCCTTTGGAACTGTGCTGGGATAAGAATTATCTTCTAAAAGAAGGATTGTTCGCCTGGGGTTCTCTTCAAAAAATAATTTTAATAGCTGAGAGGTTTCTAAAGATGGGTTATTATGGCCCATCAAGATGTGTCCTATGTGAAAAAAAGGAGCAAATGATGGATCGTATTATCCTCAATTGTGATTTTACTTTGCAATGTTGGTAGAAAATTTTAACAAATTTGAATTGGGTGTCGGCTCTTCTGAAGGATCTAGTTAATTTATTTAAATGTTAGCCTAAGAATAGAGGTAAGAATATTTATGGAAAATTATGGGAAATTGTTCCCTCTCTCTTAATTTGGGAGGTATGGAAGGAGAGAAATATGAGGCTATTTAATGAAACAAGAATGAACATTACAAGTTATGGAATAAACATGAGGCATGTATTATGGAAGTTGTGAATAGAATAAAGTGAGATTGAGGTAAGGGAGGGGTGTTTTCCCCATGGGATGACACTATTAGGAATAGATGGTTTGGTCTTAGGACCCCCCCTCCCCGCCCCTTTTTGGACATGGAGGTAAAGATATAGGGAACAATACAAAGGATTATGTCTAACAAGGATGGCATAAACTAAACTTTGATGAAGCCTCACAGGAAACCCTAGGATAGCAAGTATAGGATGTTGTATTCATGATTGGGAAGGAAGGAGAATTGTGAGCCTAGCTAAACCTATAGGGAAATCTTCTAAAAATGTTGCTGAGGTGAATGCACTTATTGAGGGAGTGCTTCTATGCAGAATGTTGGGAATGGATGATATTGAGATTGAAGGAGACTCAACTATTCTAGTTAATGTGTTTAGGAAGGACAGTATCCCTATTTGGGCTCTAAATGGTTATATATCAAGAATTATTGAAAGTTTAAGAGATTTTAGTCAATTCAAAATAAATCATATTTATCTAGAAGGTAACAAATGGGTAGACAACCTAGCCAATATAGGAGTTTATGGTAACACCTTGGAGAGTTTTGGAATGGATAGGGTGGAGGAATAGAAAAGGTGGATTTTGAGTTTCCATAATTTTTTAAAATTTATGGAATAAGATAGGGAATTATTATAGAAAGGCTCTTGATAGTTTATAATTTATAATTACTCTATATTATTATGCCATAGTAGGAAGAGAACATATAAAATCTCATGTGGTGAAACTATTGTAGTATCTTCATGTTTTTCTTCTAAACTGACATCTTTGTTAAATTAGTTAGCCCCTCACTAGTACTACTATTCCTCTATGAGTATTGATAATTCTCTCTTCATGCCTATAGTATCTCTTATATTAGTGTATTAGGCTTCAAGTGATATCATGTGATTAAATGGAGTCTGAGGGCCCATAAGGGTGGATGGACATTTTATATATTCTTTTATTGGAGATAATTGGAGATGTCAAATTTGGAGGAGCGAATGCGATTATGTAAGTGACCTTGTGAAGGATAAAAGTTTTTCAAGTGTAAGGGAGGTGATTAATTTGGTAAATACTTCTTTCCCATAGCTTCTCTCTATGCACTTTATTGGAGTAGTCTACAGAATATGATCAATAAACAATTACAAGGAAATTACTTTTGAGGTGTTATCATAAGAACATTTAAACCTATAGATGGTAGTATTGGTAAGACAGATTAACAAATGGTTCATTTATCAATCCTACTGGCATATAAGGTTTGATTTTCATGGCACATTTAGTCTTTCCTTAATGTAGCTAAGAAGCACTAATCTATAAATATATTCACAAAAGAAATTTTTATATAAATGATATTCCTTTGACACGATCAAACAAACATATAACTGCTTTCAAATATGTATGGAAATATCTTATATCTAAAGGTTGATTGCTTGTATTTAAATTTTTTAATTTATGTATGAATCATACACAAGATCTTTAATATAATTTATTTCATTTTATTTCTTTCTATAGGTTCTGATCATCTTGATGTGATCCACAAGGCTTTCACACATATTATTATAAAAAGGAATGAAGTGTTCGTAGAGAATCTTTAGTGAACCGATACATAATAGTTGAATTTGATGGTGATGTTATACATTTGAGGGTAATATGGTCTCATTATTATATGGTAAAAGGGTACAATAGGCTTTATTTATTATCTTTAATTCTTTCATTTTGAAGATAGGTTGCTGAAATTTTAGTAGGAATGTTTATGTAATTTTTTATACCTAATTCTGTGTTGATGTTTATGATATGTATTAATTTAAAATGTTAATATAAAGGATTAGGGGATAATATAATTACGCTTTATCATCAGACAAGTATAAAGGTGAAGCTTTCTTTTATTCAAAGTTTATTTTTTGATGATAAATTTGGATTGGCTTAGTTCATTTTGGGAGGTTCGATGACTTAGACTAGGTTGGGTGCTTATGGACATGATATCAAAGGTCAGGTACATCTTTCTAATCTCTAGTTACTATAAGAAATAGAGTATACAAAAAAAGATACATAATATTATTTTCCTTTATATTTGGGAGATACATTATATTTCTATGTTCATGACTAACTACTAATATTTAGACTAGGAATCTATGTTTTTTTTTTGGGTTGAATGTGTTGTTACAGGATAAAGTGAGGGCTATGGTAAAAAAGGTTTTTGGATCATGGCTTCATGAGAGGCAAGAGAAAGCTACATTGAAACATAAGGGGTCAGAGATTAAGAAAGACATAGATTATTTTATGTATTCAATGTAATCAATTTGTACTAGATAGAAACTGCATCTGTTATGAATGGGATATTTATCCTAATGTGGTATTTTTTGTTGGACTGTAAGCTCCCGGGCAAGATCAAAGGTTTTCTTCACTTTGATTTCCTACTGGTGCCTACACTGAATGGAGACTTTGAATTATTATTAATTGATAAATAAAATTAGCCTTCTATGACTATTTACCAATAAAAAAAATTAAAACTTTTTATTAAAAATTATATTCATTTGATATAACTTATTTTTAAGTAACATTTAAAAGTGAGTGATTTTAATTTTATAACATATTTAAGTTCAAATTTATATATTTTATTATATTGATATGAAAAAAGACTTTTACAAACCATTCATGGGTTCCAAGGATATAAAGTACTATCATGTGATAAAAACATTATCCTAACAATTATATATTGAAAGAAAAATAAAATGGCTAGATGGAAAGAAGAGGGGTGAAATCATCCAAACATGAGGAAGGTTGCAAGAGCTTCTATAGATAAAAATTCCTCTGAAATATACACATGAAAGACCAAAGAAAAATGTTATGGTGCCTTCTTAGGGGCTATTTGTAGTCAAATACCTACTTTGATGTTTCCATCTCCATAGATAACCAAGATAAATTGGAATACAAAAGACATAAAAGAGAACACTATTCTATGGAAAAAAAAATATTTATTTTATTACCAAAAATATTAAATGGTATAAATTTATAATCCCCCAAGAAATGAAGGAAAACTATCCCAAGGAAGATTTGTCTTTACAGAAATATTGGGAGAAATGAAAATTAACCTCAAAATATTTAATGTTGATGTTGCATCTAGCAATGAGATCTTTGAAAGATAAATAGGTCATTGTACCTAAGGGAGAAAAGCAATAACTTTGAAGAAATTATGACAGAATCTAAGAGATTTTGATCAAAAGTATGGGTGGAGGGAAAATAAAACTTAAATGGATAAGAGTGTATCAAATAGTTTTCTTATTTTCTTTATTTCTTATAATGTTTCTTTTTCTTCTTCCTACCATATAGATTCTATTCAGTCTAAAAAGTAATTTTCTTGGACTTTTATTATTCTAGATTGGGTGGGGACTATTATATTCCCTTTTTATGTACTCAAAAATAAAATCTAAACATTTTAGAAATATATCTATTTTTAAATTGCATACCAAGAAAACTACATTTACTTTTACTAACATTATTGTAACATAAAATATCATCAATATTTGGGTCAATTTTCTTCTCATATATTAAAAGCTAGCTAAAGCTATCAAGAGTAAAAAATAATTGTCCTATCTAAAATGTAATAAAAAAAGTTATAAATCTTGGCCCTTATTATTAGTTTGTTATAAGAACATGGCCTTTTGATAAGCCCAAGAGTCAATAAAATTATTGGGAGTGAAAAGAAAATTGAAAAAGATGTCAGTGACTATCATTTGGCCACAATGCATTGATGAGTTTGTATCTAGCTCTTAAAGTATATCCTTTCCTTTCTCACTATCTTTTGATAGAGAAAATTCTATCTTTTCTAGATTAAGTTTTATTTTTGCATCATCTTCCTATCTACTATTGTTTTGAGTTAGAAAATACTTATTCTCACATTTTTATTCAGTATAGTAGATGTTACTAATAGTCCTGAAACCTTTTGTAACTCTTTTACTAGTTTGTTTCTTTCTTATAGTATAGCCATCACTTGTGAACATTCCTTATAACACTTTTTTTGCACATTTTACTAACACTTAACAAATTATGTTTCAAAGCTTCAATATAGTAAACATCATCAGTTACATTCTTACCAAGATGATTCCTATTCCTTTTATTTGAGCACTTCCTTCTCCTACAAATATAGTTTATTGATCTAGTTAAGACCGAAGAAGTCTCCAAATGAGATGTCCAATCGTGCGGCTAGAGATAACACAATGGAAAGAACAAAGAAACATAGAGATTTAAATAGAGCATGACAAATTTTATTATCATGAACAAGAATGTACATCAAATTGGCTTCAAACATGCCAAGTTGTAAGGCCTTCCTAGTTACGGACCAATTCAAAGAAATCATTCTTTGATCCTATTTGTGATCTGTCAAACCTTAGATATATCATCTCTTAACTATCTTCTACTTAGCTAGTCTCCCAACACCCTTAAACAAGAACTAATACCTATCTTATAAATAAGATCACAAGCCATAAGTAAGATTATCTAATCATCAATCCCAAGACAAACAAAATAGTTTACAAATATATATAGGCTAGGACCAAAAATATGAAACATTGATTACCATAATAAGAACATAAGGATGCAAAATCATAGATACAGGTCCATACAAGCTCCAACAATCATGATCCACAACCACACATGTTACTGAGAACCACTAGATGAACACAAACTTGAATCACCATGAAACAAAAGAGATAAAATCATAGGAAACTATTCCTAGATAGGTCTTAAACATCAAAATATGATCACACACACCAACTCCAACATAATATTGAAAGCTACCTCAACCACTCAAATTCAAAAATAAGAACAAAATACAAAACATCTTTTTGGTTGATGCAAGATTGGAAACAACACTACAATTCTCCTGCACCAAACACACCAGGTGAGATGAAGATGTTCCATGACAGAAAATCATGAACATCTAATGGGATTTAAAACTTATATCCCATACTTATTCTTGATCCACATATCCTCTTTTTCTACAAGTAACACTTTCTTTCCTCTTACCACTTTCTGATTCTACAAATTCACCTACTATGCACTCTTCTCCAATAGTAACTAACCTCTACTATCCTCTTTCTTATTTTTCCTCTCACTCAATGTACCTCTACTAAAATCCTTCAACTTCCTTTTCTTACCATTGGCACTTCTTTGAACCACATCATTATTAGACCTTCTGATGATATTCTTCTTTAATCTAGTATCATATGTACCTTGTTGACCAACACTTACAATAATCATCACCAGCTACATTGCCATATCAAAAGATGCCATTTTCACCTTAATATCTGCAAGTTCCATGGAGGTTTTCTTCTCCTTAAATTTCTCCTTCAAATTTTTATTTTCCTTGATTCTACTCATGGGAATAAATTCATCAATTCTCATATTTTTATGACTACTACTATCAATCAAACAATATATGACAACTCCACATATTTCATTCACTTTCTCTTGCAAAGTTATCAATTTAAACTCAGATCTTCTTTTCCTTACCACATTCTTGTGCCTTGAAGATTGATGTATTATAAGTAGTCATGTGATACCCTTATGTCCCCAACTATAGGTGGGGCCTTGACATCATCTAGACCCTTAGTGTTTGTTAGATCTATGTCATAAATTGTTGGTTTAGGTATATCCCTTGACCTCTGCATGTTTCTTCTCCCACAAGCGAACATAGGCACCTATGTTGGTGGACCCTACTAAAGACTAAACTATCTCATCACTCACTCATAAGAGTAGGGAATCACTATATAATCATTTTTTCCCTCTAGAAGCCTCCATCTTTGCATCCATATAGGCTTTACTATGTTACTATAACTGTCGATGATGATGATGAAGACCGACTAAGATCAAAGTTATACAAGATAGTAAAAATATTAGATCAGATATTATTTTGTCATTGATGTTAAGCAATTGATCTCTAGTTTATATTGTGTTTCTATATCATTCAGAGTATGATATAAGTTGAATGAGTTAAGAAAAAGAAGTGACATGATTTGAAGTTGAAGAACTTAATTGGGCAACCGATACAAATTAGATAATGTTAATACTATTTTGATATAATTTTTTCTACATAAAATATGATTATATCAAATCGGTAAAGAAGATTAGTCAACTCGGTAAGAACATTTTTTTTGGCTACCGAATAGAATATGTCATTCGATGAAAAGAAAAAGTCATTCGGTAAAAGAAAAGTAAGTGTTTGTAAAGGAAAATAAACTCAAGACACCGAGCATAAGGTTTTAGTCACCGATCGAAGTTAACTGAAATTCATTTGAAGGAAAGAAGTTAGTCACCCAGTAAGGAAAAAAATTAAATACAAGGATCACAATAACATTTAATGTTGAGGTATGATGAGCTAGAAGATTATGATGATGAGGAAGAGTTAGTTGGAGAGATCTACGATTTGGAAAATCCATGATGATGAACTATGGTACATATCTAAGTGGAAAAAAGATAAGGAAAAAGTTTCAAGAAAGTTCAAGTTCCAAGGTGATGATTAAATATTTTACCAAGATCTAGATTCATTGAATTAGTGTATGAGGATGATCAAATGGTTGAAGTTAATCAAAATAAAATGTGAAAAAGGATATTAAGTGAAAAAAAATTCTATATAAAGGATGAATTTTTATGTACAAAAGGTTGGAAAATTGAAAGGTTATTGAGTCACCGACTGATGCAGTGAGAAGGAAAAGGTTAAATTATGAGTCAAAAAGTTGAATTTGATGAAGTGTTGAAGCTAGTAGAGAGTGAAGGATTGAAGTGAAGAATAAGAGCATACAAAGGATTTAATTAGGAAAAGGATAGTTGTAGATTCATAGGTCAATTTATTTACTTTTTCTTATTAACATTTGCAATAGAGAAATATCTTAACTGAGTGGACTTAATGTTAGGAATGGGAAAACTGAGAGGGGGAGGGGGGGGGGTGGTGAATCAATGTTCACTTATACCTTATTAATTTCTTAACTCTTGAAAATTAACTTGATTGCTTAAGTGCTAAAATGAACATCAATATGAACAGGATTATCAATCACAACACATAACACCAATATGGTTACGGCAAAACCCAAATAGGTAAAAACCCCAGTGGGAATTGACACCCACTAAGAACTACAGTAGTGTTTTATGATCCTTGTTAGAAGATCTGCAACCCTGTTAGGAGTTTTTCTTTACAATGATTTTAGTATAGTGACCTAGTCAAAGGGCGGACCCTATCAGGAGTCTTTTACAATAACCCCATTAGGGGTGGGGACACACTATCCTAGAGATCACTTCTCAAGTGGTGAAGGCTACAACCTTCTATTCTTAGATACACACTATATATACTGGATGAATTGTTGCTACGACACTGCTTGTCTGACCAATTCCTTTTGCGCACTGATGCTTTAGCTCCTTGTAATTCTCTAACTCATTCTATCTTCACTTCACATGTATCTACCCTGCTTCTTTTATCTTTGTATTCACTCTCCTCTCTTATTACAAACGTGCATCTTATATTTATATGTGCTAAGAAAACAAATAACTATGTCGGCCTACAACCGATTACATACAACGCTTCCAAGTGAATTGGTTCAAGCGTGTTTACAAAAAAAGATGTTTACATGTCTACAACCTAATTACAATAGGCCCATATCCTTTACAAAACATTATTATAACCGCTAATCAAATTACTAATAGTCGGCTGCATACTCTCCTATGTTTTGGCATTCACTGTCTGTACAACTTCAACTATCTATATCTCTGTCATACTATTTCATCTAATCATGCACTCTTAGACTAATCATGATTACACACTTACAAGCTTAACTTCAAGGGTGTATACCATAACTCGATCATACACACATGCGCTGATGCTCTGATCTACTGGTTATCTACTAACTGCCCAGTCTTCTATACTTAGCCATATTATGACCTTATGATAATGTGTGCTGACGCCAAAATTCTATATGAATTTGTTGCCATAATGACACCACTATATCTAGTCATATACAATAGTATAGTCAACATTCCAACAATCTCCTCCTTTGTCATTAATGGTAACAAAGGAATATGGAAAAGTCACTAACTGTACCCTTATACAAAATTTTATACTTTGTACTCTAATTTTTCTTTTACATCATATATACTACTCCATATTCTACATACAATACTCCCCCTTTGGCATTAATGAAAAAGGTGCTAAAAAATGCGTATCTACAAGTACTTACAATGTTAGGACATCTAGATATGCTATCTGCAAATTTTGGATATCTTGTTTCCAAAATGCTATTAGTGCATTGACAGTCTGTAGATGGGTGCATAAGGCATATTGTAGCTTCTCCATCTTTTCCAAGTCTGTACCTAGACCTTGATCATATGTCACCATAGTGGCAACGACCTCCTTAATGTTCTGATTGAGTACATCTAGAGAGGGCACAAGTGTTAGGAATAGTCCCAAGAGATAACTGAGAGGGGGGGGGATGAATTAGTTATCTACAAGTTTCAATTCTTTATCCACTTAAGTATACTTAAACATAAGCATAAGCACAATGAAAGAACACATGAACACTAAACCAATATTTTGGTTACAGAGAAACCCAAATACGTAAAAACCCCAGTGGGAATTCACACCTAGTAATATTTTGCACTAGTGTATTGTGATCCTTGTTAGAAGATCCTTAACCCCATTAGGATTTTCTTTACAATATATTTAATATAGTAGACCTGGTCAAGGGTTGGACCCTTTTAGGAATCTTTTACAATTGTCCCTATTAGGGGAGAAGATGTACTGTCCAAGAGCTCACTGCTCAAAGGGGCGAAGGCTACAACCTTCTAAATAACATATACACACTATATCTAGATCTTGGTGAACTACACTTTGACCTGCTATCTAGATCAGTTCCAATGTATAGCACAAATACTTTACTTGGTCACATAGACATTCTTCTGATGGCTCAACACTTTGCACACTCAGCTGTTCTCTGCTTAATTAGCCATGAACCACACTCAAGAAATAAAAAATGAATGCCTATAAATATCTTTCCTCTAAATGATATAATCAAGTCAGCCTATTTGAACCACCTTGAAATCATATTAGAGAAACCATAAAAAACTCCAATAAACATTTTGTCAGCTCTACTATGCAAGCAACACATTCTAGGACCTGTCTAATAAGATAATTGTAGATGCACACTACACATTGTTGGCTCTACCAAAACAACTATATATTTCACCTCATGCTGAATTACTTCATGCACTCTTAACCAAACATCAACAACTCTTATCCAAGCTTAAATCCAAGGGCACATACCCAAAAGATAGGTGCAACTCTAGAACCAATAAAATCTCTGTTTGCTCTCCTGAACAAACACAGTAAACTACTACTAGCGAATAGTGATCGCATAACTTCACTTCTACTGAATATTAGACTATGCATCCATGACTAAAACATCACTAACATGTATTCAAATTATATCCAAGTGCACAAGTCTCCATGATAACTGTACGAACAACCATACATAGAACACTTCTTGTTACTCTATCAGGAACACTGCTGACACAAGCTACTATATAACTATCTGTACTAACAGTTAATCTCTGCACCCATGATATCATGTGGATATAATGTGCATGCTACATAAACAAAAATCTTACTACATAATACTTCCATGCATACTACTTTCCATATGTTGTCATCAATGACAAACATACAATCTGTACTGGCCTGCTGGCAAATCTCCAACAATCTCCCCCATTGGCATTTATGGCAACATGTGGAATGAAAAACCATGACCATCCCAAATGAACATTTCTTTTATAAAATTCTCCATTTCCTCATCAAAACTCCTCCAAAGATGAATCCTCCATTTGCTACAATATTTTTCAACATTCTCCATTTCCTCAACTATACTTCTGTCATAACTGAATAGTGCTCCCCCTTTGTATAATACTCCTTTTTACTACTATTTTTCATGACTATATATTACTCCCCCAAAACATCAATGGAAAAGGGTGCCATTCATTTTAAGCACTGATACTACTCCTGAGGTAGAGTAGTCAATCTTCCATTAGTCACTAAGGACTGATGCCTTTCCTTCTTTCTTCTAAGAAAAATTAGGGAAGGGAATTACTCCCAACTTCTCCCTGAGATACTCAAAAGTATCCTTAGGCAAGGGCTTTGTGAATATATCTACCAACTAATTTTGAGTACTCACATAGTCCAACTTGACTTCTTTCTCTACCACTTTCCCTCTTAGGAAGTGATACTTGATCTCAATGTACTTTGTCTTTGCATGCATCACAGGGTTCTTCGACATATTGATAGTGCTAGTGTTATCATAGTGAATAACAATAGGATAATCAATTTGAATTCCAAAATCCTTTATCATCTACTTGATCCTAACAATTGTAGAACAATTCAAGGCTGGTGCAACATACTCCACTTTTTCTATTGACTGAGAAATAAAATGTTGTTTCTTGCTTGTCCAAGTGACAAGTCTATCACCAAGAAACACTGCTCCACCTGATGTACTCTTTCTATCATCAACACATCCTACCCAATCTGCATCAGTGTACACATGAAGCTCAACATTTTTTGAATTAGGATACCATAGAAAATAATATATAGTGCCCTAAAAGTATCTGAATATTCTCTTTACTACCACGAGGTGACTTCGCCTAGGTTCTGCTACAAATCTTCCAACTATGCCAACTATATTGGAAATATCAGGTCTAGTCTAAGTAAGATATATGAGTTTACCAATCATAGACTTGTACAATGTTGTATCCACTGCTGGTGAGTCATCTTCTTTTGTAAGTTTGCATCCAGTGATCATAGGAGTCCCTACTAGCATGCAATCATCCATCTTGAATTTCTTTAATATTTCTTTCACATACTTGGACTGATTTATAAAAATTTCTTTTTCTGTCTGCTGCACATTTAGTCCCAAAATGTATTTGATAGGACAAATCATACTCATCTCAAACTCATTCTTTATTTCTTTGGAAAATTCTTCACTTATTTTGTCATTACCTCTAAAGATAATGTCATCAACAAATATAGCTACAAGTAGTAGACCTTCAGATGTCTCTCCAATGAATAGATTACAATCTGCTGCTCCTTTCTTGAATCCAATATTTGTTAGATATCCATCTATTCTCTCATGCCATGCTCTAGGGGCTTGCTTAAGTCCATAGAGGGCCTTCTTCAATCTGCATACCATATCAGGTTTGTCTAATAAGGTGAATCCTTCTGGCTGCTCAATGTATACTTCTTTCAAATCTCCATTCAGGAATGTTGACTTGACATCCATCTGATATACTTTGAAGTTTTTGACTATAGCATAGGCTAGAAAAAACTTAATAGCTTCTAATCTGCTCATAGGTGCAAATGTGTCTGAATAATCAATACCTTCTCTTTGCACATATCCCTTACATACTAACCTTGCTTTATTTCTTACTATTGTACCATCTTCATTCATCATGTTTCTAAATATCCACTTTGTTCCAATTACATTCTTATCACTAGGTCTTGGGACCAGTTCCCAAGTTTCATTCTTAATAATCTAATCAAGTTCTTCTTTCATAGCATCATGCCAATCTGAATCATTACATGCATCTTCAACACTTAAAGGTTCAATCTGAGATAGTAAACATACCGCTTCACTGCTAGCTGATTTCTTTGCTTGTGATCTTGTTAAGACTTTTTCGCTCTAATCTCCAATGATGTCTTTCTTGGAATGATTTCTAGATTTAAACGTTGGAACTTTAGGTGATGTTGACTCATTAGCCTTAGGAGTACCTTCTTCTTTTGTCTTAGGGTCATTGAATAACACATCAATACTATCAAACATTTCCTCAATAACTATCTCACTAGTGGAAGGTCTAGGTTCTTCTTCAATCATGGGTGAGTAATCATGATATATTTCTTGAACCATAAAATTTGTATCAATCTTAACATGAGCACTTTCAATGATCTTTTTCAATCTTAAATTGAAACATCTATAAGCTTTACTTTTAGTAGAGTAATGAAGAAAAATCCCTTCATCACTTCTTGCATCAAACTTGCCTACTGCTTCATCCCTCTTGATGTAGCACTTGCTTCCAAAGATTCTGAAGTATTTTACTATGGGAACATTACCAAACCATAGCTCATATGGTTTTTTGTCAGTGTCTGGCCTCAATTGAATTCTATTGATGGTGTAGACTGTTGTATTGACCACATCTCTCCAATAGGTGTGTGCAACTTTTCCTTCTATCATAATGGTGTGCATTGTATCAATGATGATCCTATTCCTTCTCTCTACAATTCCATTCTACTGAGGGGTTCTAGGTTCACTTAACTATCTCTTTATGCCATGTTCTTTGTAGTACTCATAGAATCTATCAGAGGTGAATTCTCCTTCTCTATCTGATCTCAAACATTTTATCTTTAGTCTAGATTCATTCTCAAACTTAGCTTTGAATATTTTGAACTTCTCAAATGCTTTTGACTTATCTTTCAAGGATGCAACCCACATCATCCTAGTATAATCATAAAAAAAAAATGAAATACCTTTCACCATAGTATGATCTTGTTTGAGTTGGACCACATAGGTCTGTATGAATCAGATCCAACTTGTTCTCTGCTAAATTTTGCTTGCTTCTGAATGGATTTCTCACATGCTTTCCCATCACACATTTTTTCCCATCACACATTTCTTGCATATAGTATCAACTAGCTTTGCTATTCTAGGTAGATCTCTTACTGCTTTTACATTGCTTATCTTTACTATGTTATCAAAATTGATATGACATAGTCTTTTATGCCACAACCAACTGTCATCAACTTTAGCAACAAAACAACTTTCTTTTGAATTGAGTTGGAAAACATTACCTCTTTTCTTTGAGCCTGATGCAATCATAACACCATCTTTGAACTCCAACTAATAACCTTTTCCAAGTAACTATCCAACACTAAGAAGGTTATGTTTCAAACCATCTACATAGAGAACATCATCAGTACTATTCTTTCCATCCAAGGTGATGGCTCCTCTACCAACTATTGGCTTAGGAGTGTTATCTCCAAATCTAACCTTTCCACCATTTTATTTGTCTAGATGAACAAATCTATCTTTATCACCTCTCATGTGATGTGAACAACCACTATCTATAATCCAGTCTATCCTTATATCAGCTTGTGAAATCAATGCTAGCTCTTGATTCTCTTTCTTGTCTTCATGAACTGTCTTATTATTCATTTTGTCTATAGTAGAAATGAATCCAATTTCTTCTTCACCTGATTCATCATTTGAAACTCCATCTCCAGCATAGTAACATTCCGTAGAGTACTTAGGCTTGTAATCCTTTTTGAACTTTCTAGCTCTAGTAGGACACTTAGATGCAAAGTGACCGATCTTATTACATGAAAAAGACTTAAATGGTAATTGACCTTCATATTTTCCTTTTCCTTTCTTTTATGTTTTGGAAATCATAGCAATGAAATCATCTAATGTTTTCTCTTCATCATCATCATCAAAATTGCCAGAAGTGTTTGCAGATTTCTTACCATGAACTATTGCTTTTAAGGTTGTCTCACTTTTTGGTTCTGTCTTCAATCTTGAAATCTCAGAAGCTGATATTTTGCTCATCAAGGTCTCTCTCTTGAAATTAGATGTAAGCTACATGGTCTCATCAAGGATTTTGATCTTTCTTTCATATTCTAGAGTGATAGTAGTCATTAGCTTGTCAATAATGTCGTCCTCTGAAATCTCTCCACCATTGTTTCTAATTCCAGCAATTGCTTCATTGATTCTTTGATTGTAAGCTCTGATATTTTCTTCAGGAAACATCTCTAATGCATTTTATATTTTCTTCCATTTCTTTCCACATGCATCCTTTTCTTGTTTGTCTCCAAATATGTCTTCTACGTGCTTCCATATTTTTTGGGTTGTATCTACCTTTTTTCATTCCTAAAAACTCACCATCAGATAGGGTGCTAATAAGAGCTTCTTTAGCTATAGCCTTCTGATGAAACAATTCCTTTTACCTATTAGTAGTATCATCCTTTGCAAGGTCTTCTAAGGTAGGAATCTTGGCTTAATTGATAGTTACATCAAAAACTTCAAAAGCAATGCACTGCAAATGGGTCACCATCTTGTTCTTCCAATCAAGATAATTCTCTCCATCAAACTTAGGACTTTCTTTCCTGAAGTATTCCATCTGATCAACCTCAAGCTATTAAAATTTCTCTCTGAGGTACTTGGCTCTGACACCAATTATTAAGAATAATCCCAAGAGATAACTGAGAGGGGGGGGGGAGAATCAGTTATCTACAAGTTTCAATTCTTTATCCAATTAAGTATACTTAAATATAAGCATAAACACAATGAAAGAACACATGAACACAACACCAATATTTTGGTTATGGGGAAACCCAAATAGGTAAAAACCCTGGTGGGAAGTCACACCCACTAATATTTTGCACTAGTGTATTATTATCCTTGTTAGAAGATCCTTAACCTTGTTAGGAGTTGCTTTACAATATATTTAGTATAGTAGACCTGGTCAAGCGTTAGACCCTTTTAGGAGTCTTTTAAAATTGTGACTGTTAGGGGAGAGGATGCACTATATGAGAGCTCATTGCTCAAAGGGGCGAAGGCTAAAACCTTCTGAATAATAGATACACACTATATCTGGATCTTGGTGAATTGAACTTTGACTACTATCTGGATCAGTTCCAATGTATAACACAAATACTTTACTTGGTCACATAGACCTTCTTCTAATGGCTCAACACTTTTCACACTCAGCTCAGCTCAACTTAATCAGCCATGAACCACACTCAAGAAATGACAAATGACTACCTATAAATATCTTTCCTCTAAATGATATAATAAAGTCAGCCTATTAGAACCACCTTTAAATCATATTAGAGAAACCATAATAAACTCTAATAAACATTATGTCAGCTCTACTATGCATGCAACACATTCTGGGACCTATCCAATAAGATAATTGTAGATGCATGCTACACACTGTCAGCTCTACCAAAACAACTGTATCTTTCTCCTCAAGCTGAATTACTTCATTCACTCTTAACCAAACATCAATAACTCTTCTCCAAGCTTAACTCCAAGGGTGCATACCCAAAAGATAGGCGCAACTCCAAAACCAATAAAATCTATGTCAGCTCTCCTGAATAAACATAGGAAACTGCTACTGGCGAATAGTGACTCCATAACTTCACTTCTACTAAATATCAGACTATGTGTCCATGAATGAAACATCACTAACATGTCTTCAACATATATCCAAGCATGCAAGGCTCCATTATAATTGTACAAACAACCATACATAGAACACTTCCTATTACTCTATCAGGAACACTGCTGACACAAGCTGCTATATAATTGTATGTACTAATAGTTAACCTCTGTGCCCATGATATCATGTTGATATCATGTCCATGCTACATAAATAGAAATCTTACTACATAAGACTTCCACACATGCTACTTTCCATATGTTGTCATCAATGACAAACATACAATCTATACTAGCCTGCTAGCAAATGTCCAACAATAAGAGAATTCTTAAGTTGTGTTTGCCTTGCCCTTATCTTAGACATCTCTTTCTTAGCCATTTCTATTTTTTCTATCTTCCCTTGATACACATTATTGCACATGTTTACATTGGTGGAGGGATCATGCACTGATTTCCTTTCATTGTCTATCATTGCTTCTACTTCTTGAATTTTCTTGTAATGATCACCAATCAGCTTATCTTGGTTCATACAATCAACAATGATCTTCCTTCCCTTAGCTATGAACTTCTTCAAGGATGCTTGACCAATATTCAATGAACTCAGGTCAAGTGCAAAGTTTCCAACTAGTTCACTCAATCTTTTCTTCATATATTTTTCTTCTGCAACTTGTGATGTAGATTCTTCCAAGCTAGAAATGTTTTCTTTGAAGCTTTTCAATATAGTACTGACATCATCAACTGAATTAACCTTAGACACTTTCTTTTCTGAAGGTACAAAGTTGTTCAAAATGTTGAATAATTCAACAAATAGAGGTTTCCTCATTACTTGCTTCTATTTTGCTTTCTCCATAGCTAGGACACTGATCTTAATTAGGTCTTCTTCTCCCCAAGAGTCCAAGCTTGTGGTGTCTGGTGTTAAACTTGACAACAGTGATGTTGAAGGTAAGGGAGTGATAGGAGTTTTGTCCATCACTTCTTGTTTTATCTTCATAGGCATTTCAATAGATGGCTCATCTATTGGTTCATTTCCTTTTACCTCTTGTTCTCCTTTCTCCTCTTCTATCTTTTCTTTTTCTTTTTCTATCTCTTTTTCTATTTCCTTTTCTTCTTCTTCATCTGTTATATCCTCTATTAATACTTCTTCTTGTAGCTTAGGTGAATTGTCAACACATATAATTTCAACCTCATGTGTGCTCAAAAAAGCTTCCTCAAACTTATCCAAGTCTTTATCTGTGGTCAACATGGCTATCTCTACATTATCAATGATGATTGTGTCATCTTTTTGTGTCTCATTCATGGGCGTAGAATTCATTTCCTCTATAGGTGTTACCATTATAGGCATTGAATCCTAAGGACCTATTACCAGTGCATTGGTGGTCTCCAACTCCTTGGTTTCCTTAGAGGGTACTTGAGCTATGGGCATAGTAGGTGGGTACATGTGCCTATCCAGAAAGACTTTCTCAAAAACTTTCTTTGCCTCTTTAGCTACCAACTCAAAGTTCTTATCCATTATGTGCAATGTTCTCAAATATTTTTTAAGGTGCAGCTTCACCAAATCTAACAATAATGTTTTATCTTCTAAAGAACATACAGGGAGTCTTTCATCTAGGATATTTTTCATTATTCTCAGATCTTCTTCAATAGCCTATTTCTTTAAGGATTCCAAGATATTCCAAACACTGTCTGAAATGATGGTATTAAGTTCCAGGACTGTCTTCTTGAACTTAATCAAATATTTTATGATCATGCCATGAATCTATGATTGATCAATTTCACTTTACTTCTCATAAAACTTTCCTATCTGATCTATTCTACCTTCATCAATAATCCTTGTTCTCAAAACTTGAAGACTAGGTCTAAAACCTAGCTCGAGAGGTGCTTGAGAATTCTTTTTCTTACTTCTAGTTTCCCACGAGGATGGGTAACTTGTGTTGGTTTCCTTCTTCCTCTTTGGCATTCTTTTGTATTTGAAGAGGTGATGTTGTATCCAGATCAATTATCTCTTTAGGCATGGGAGGGATAACATCTAGTTTACCCTATTTATCCTTTGGATCATCTGACTTCTCAATCTTGATTTTCTTCATTTTAGGATCATCTTTCTTAGCCTCTCCTATGGATGCACTCTCAATTTAAAATGGTATCTTTTTTTCTCTTGCTTTGTCTAGGTCTTCTTGTGTTACACCATGAATTCTAAGTATCTGAGATGTAAACTTAGAGGCTTTCCTCTTAGTTGTTGTGCTATTCAGAACTGCATCAACTTCCCTTGTCTTTTCTTCATAAGTTCCCCATCTTGGTTCATTAGGATCCTTAGGTGATGAAAGTAATACTTGTGCATATGCTGCCAAGATTGGTTCCTCTACCTCATAACCAAGTTGATAGATCCGCTTTGTTCTAGGCTCAACTACTTCCATACATGTTATGTCAGTCTCTACCATAAAAAAAATGTTGTCTTTGTAGTTCACAACAATAATTTTCGGTATCATGTACCTCATCTGCATTTTGATCTTGAATGTCTTTAGTTCAAGCTCCATGTAATCCTCCAATGTGCTTTTATTAGATGCCTTAAGAGATATTTGAGGCATTGTAGGCATACTTTTATCTAAGTACAAATCTTAGACCTTTCCAAGTATATGTCAGTACATGTAAATGATTAGAGACCCAAACCTAAATATTTTGGTCTTATCATGCTTGATGGCTCTAATGTTATCAATCAATTATGTGGGAAAGATCTCACACAGATTAAACTCTTCATTTTCTTTAACAAGTATGATTGCTGCAAGAATGGTGGCCATAGACACACTATTCACCCTGTTGGTGTGCTGAAACATGTAACCTAGTATCATAGACATCAATTTGATGTCTTTCTCTTTAATAGGCTCAACTGTCATATCGTGCCTATCACTTTTGGACTTACATGCCTATTCAAATAATTTCCTTACATCCTTTCCCACTAGAAGAATGATGCCTATCTTAGAAAGACCTATCATTTCATGAATAAGGTCTCCTGTGATTCTTACTGGGACTTCACCTATCCAAAATAGGTCATCATGGATTCTACTTAACAAATTCTTGATCCACTCAGATTTGTAGAACTCATGTGCCATAGCATACTCAACAATAGGATGATTTTCTAAATGTGTGAACTCATCTAGGAATGTTTTGTCTGGTTTCATCATGGACTCAAGGTGTGACCCTATCCTATCAAGTCTGATTGGTTCCTTCTTATAGTAAATGTACACATGAATGTCTTCAACATGCATTACACCCATAGGGGTTCTTGAAAATGCACCTTCTAAGTCATCTAGGGTTGATTTAAAATGATGCCTCTTGAAAACATATCTCTTCCTATCTGTGACATCAGATACAATAGGTGTAGCCATGACTTACTTTTTTAACACCCAAAATGGGATTCCCAAAGACTTTTGAATGGTCACGTCAGACTAGGGCTTCACAACTGATCAATCACACTTCTTCACTGGTAAATCAAGCTCCAACACTTTACAATTCAACTACTAGGGCTCATCTAGTTTCTAATCGCTCAAACTTGAATGCAATGAGTGATCTGTAAGTTTACGTAGACTATAAAGTGAAATTTTTGCCATTAATGCTTGTCATTTAAACCATAATCTGTCTGAGAATTTCCAACTTCCCTTCTACAATCGATCAGGCAGTGAGCTCTTGCACATATCATAAAATAGTCTCCAAAATGTTAAATCCAAATGTGCATAATCTGAAGGTGACTATACCGGCCACACAAGGGTCTAGGGCTAAATTAGCTCCCCCTATGAACTTGAGGGTCATTCATCTAGATCTAGAGGGTGCATCCATTGTGGATGCATCCAATACATACTCGTCAACCTTATCCTTCTTTTCCTCTGACCAAATCAAGCTCGCATCTTCTGAAGCTTTCACAAACTTGATTTCTCCTTCAGCATCCAATATTGATTCTTCTAGATTTTTAGAGCTTTCTCAACTTTGCATTCTTGATCTAAAAAACTTTGAGATGTGTCTAGCCTTGTTACAAGAGTGACAAATAACTGGAGGCCTTAAATTCCTTGGTGCATTGATATGGGTTACCATTTTACACTATCTAGTTGAGTGACCATTGTAATTACATATCTAACATATAATACTCTGAGAACTCCTTGCAATTGGTTGATTTTGATTTCTCTGATTTTTCTAAGTCTTGTTCTTCTAACTTATTCTACAATTCATAGCTCTATGACCAAATTTATTGCATGAATAATAGTAACCATTGAAAGGTCTTACCTCTTTACAATTCCTTACTATATGTTCATGCTTGTTACATGCATAACAAGTTTGGTATACTGGCTTGCTCTCATCCTTAGATGGCTCAACATTGTCTTTAGTCTGATTTCTAGTCACCTTAGCATCTATAGTGTCTTATGGTGCTTTCATCCTTCCTTGCATGTCATCAATATAATTTTGTGCTTCATTGAATCCAACACCACTAGTATCTCCTTTAAGATTTCTTGCATATAACTGAAATTCTATCAAATTAGAACTGGTGTGTACTTTCTCAATGTGATTATTTGCCTCTTTCAACTTAGATTCCAAATTTTCTTTGTTGTTTCTTAACTCTAAGATTTCCATGTTTGATTGTCTCAATTCTTCATTTAGCTGAAGGTTCTCTTTGATCTATTCATCATACACTTCTTGATTGTTAGTTAACTTTTCATCCAACTCTTCAATCTAATCTTTTAGAGATGCGTTCTCTTGATTCAACTTTTTAACCATCTTCCCTAAATCACTGTTTGAATAATCTATCAAATCTTTTCTTAACTTCTTGATGAAAACTTGTGCACCACTAATTTTCAATTTCAGTTCTTCAACTTCTTTCTCATATCTATCAATGTCTTCAAGAGGTGCCATAAGATTCTTCTTCAGATTCTTTTCTTCTTCTCAACCCATTGATCTCCTCAAGTGGTTAAACTTCTCTTCAAAGGACCAGAGCTATGATACCAATTTTTAGGAATGGGAACACTGAGAGGGGGGGTGGGGTGAATTAGTGTTCACTTATATCTTATTAATTTCTTAACTCTTGAAACTTAAGTTGATTGCTTAAGTACTGAAATGAACATCAATATGAATAGGATAAACAATCACAACACATAACACCAATATGGTTACAGGGAAACCCAAATAGGTAAAAACCCCAGTGGGAATTGACACCCACTAAGAACTGCACTAGTGTTTTATGATCCTTGTTAGAAGATCTGCAACCCTGTTAGGAGTTGTTCTTTACAATGCTTTTAGTACAGTGACCTAGTCAAAGGTCAGACCCTGTTATTATTATTTTATAATAACCCTTTTAGGGGTGGGGACACACTATCCTATAGCTCACTTCTCAAGTGGTGAAGGCTACAACCTTCTGTTCTCAGATACACACTATATTTTCTAGATGAACTATTGCTTGTCTGATCAGTTCCTTTTGTGCGTTGATGCGTTAGCTCCTTGTAAATCTCTAACTCATTCTATCTTCACTTTGTATGTCTTTTCTCTACTTCTTTTATCTCTATATTCACTCTCCTCTCTTATTACAAAGGTGAATCTTATATTTATATGTGCTAACAAAATAAATAACTAAGTCAGCCTACAACCGATTACATACAACACTTCTGAGTGAATTGGTTCAAGCATGTTTACAAACAAAGATTTTTACATGTCTAAAACCTAATTACAATAGGTGCATACCCTTTACCAAACATTATTATAACCGCTAATCAAATTACTAACAGTCGGCTGCATACTCTGTTATGTTCTAGCATTCACTGTCTGTACCACTTCAACTATCTTTATCTTCGTCATACTATTTCATCTAATCATGTGCTCTTAGAATTAGCATGAATACACACTTACAAGCTTAACTTCAAGGGTGCATACCATAACTCGGTCATACACACATGCATTGATGCTCTGATCTACTGGTGCTTTGCTAACTGTCTAGTCTTCTATACTTAGCCATATTCTAACCTTATGATAATGTGTGCTGACTCCAAAACTCTATATGACTTTGTTTCCATAATGAAAACACTATATCTAGTCATATACAATATTATAGTCAACTTGCCAACACTTAACGCTCTTATTGTAAAATCTTTCCAAAAGGTAACATTCTAAAGAGTTTTCGAAGAACTTTAACTAGGCCACTCCTAATAGGGTGAAGATCCTAATAGATCTGAGGAAAATCCCTTAACTAGGTCACACTTAGTAGCGTGCATTGTAATCTTTAATAGGATTGGCTTTTAACCAAGCATACTTCAGAAGAGTATTTCTTTAGTGGGTGATAACTCCCACAATAGTTTTCCCCAAAGGTGGGTTTCCATGTTAAATATTGGTGTTATATGTGTTGAATGATTATTGTTTATGTTATTGCTGATTGATAAAGTTTATTTACTGTTGTCGATAACTGTTAAATTATGTATGATCGAGTTGATACCGAGTTTAAAATGAGAAATTTTTTAAGGTATAGAGAATCAAGGATTACTAATTCACCCCCCTCTCTATAATCCAACAATTGGTATCAAAGCTTAATAATCTAAAGGAATAAGTTTGAAATAATTGAGTAAAAGATCCAAAGATGTATAGGAGAGAAGTACCTAAGTTGAACAAGGAAAGTAACTCAACATGGAAAAGCAGGGTGAGGTTATACCTATCTAGGATTAGAGATTCTACACTCAATATTTTAGATAACGACTACACTCCACCACCTCCTGGACTTATGATAGTTGATCAGATGAGAGAAAAGTAGGAAAATAACTTGATTATATTATTGAAATTGCCTCCTCTCTGATCGATGTTGAATTCAATGAAATCAAGGACTGTATACTATAAAAGAGATGTGGGATAAGCTTGCACTTGTTTATGGAGGTGATTTGCATGCAAAAAAAGATAAGGTTGATAGTCTAAGAGGAAAATTTAATGAGATGATAATGAAAGATGAAGAGAACATTTCTCAATATAGTTTCAGAATAAAGGAATTTGTTAGTTCCATCAGAGGTACTGGTGGATCATTAACTAGAGAAGAAGTCGTAAGAAAAATTATGAGAACTCTTTCATCCAAGTATACTATTAGAGTATCTTCTTTTCAAGAATTGAGATCCATACAAACACTGTTAGTCTTGATGCTTTGATCGGTAAGCTGACTACATTTGAACTTAGTAATTATGATAATATTCTACCGACTATAGAAACAAATTTTAAGTCATCTCTAACCATTGGATGTTCAAGAAGAGAAAAAGAGAATTAGAATAGTTCATGTGGAAGTGACTATGATAGTATAATCACTGAAAAGAAAGAGAAAGAAGAGTTGGAAGTGCTATTGGAAAACGGGCTACCGAGAGGTAAAGAAAAGTATAAAGGTAAAATGCCTTTGAAATTTTTTAATTTTAACAATATTGGTCACATTGTATCTAGATGTCCTAATAATGATAGGAATGATAAAAGTGACAAGAAGGAGAACTGATGCTAAATATTTAGAGACTACAAGGACAAAGGAAATAAATCATGTTACCTATCTAAGGAAGGAGTAACCAATGATGAATCTGATCACATATAAAAAATAAATTAAGTTGTCTATGTTGCTATGAAGGATGATTCAAAAGAAGAGAGGTGTGAAGATGAAAAATCCTTTATTTCTCATGTTAAAAAAACTGACCCATAGATAATCGATAGTGGTTGTTCACATCATATGAATAGTGATACTGATAAGTTTGAGAGCCTAGAAGAATATGATGGAGGATTTGTTAGATTTGGAAATGATGGTCCATGTTGTGTAAAAGGTAAAGACCATTATATTAAATGAAAAGATGAGATTTGATGATTCTTATTAGGTTCAAGGTCCAAACTACACCTTGTCGAGTATTTCACAATTGAACAACATTGGCCACCGATTAGAGTTTCAAATAGAAAAGTGAATATTTATGATGTTGATAGAAATTTGATTGGAACCGGTGAATAATAAAAACATAATATATTCTATCTTGACACTACTGGAAATATTTTCTTGTTTGCTAAAGTTGATGATGTTTGGTTATGGTGTAAAAGACTATGTCATGTAAGTTTTGACAACATGATTAAGGTGAGAAAAAAGAATAGAATTAGAGGTCTACCAAAATTAAGAAAACCTAATAAAGTGATATTTAAGGAATGTCAAATTGGTACAAAAATTAAGAAAACCTGATAAAGTGATATTTAAGGAATGTGAGATTGGTAAGATGTGATGGATTATAGAGAAGGGTGGGTGAATCAGTAATCCTTGATTATTTGTACCTTAAAAACTATCTCTGATTAAACTTAGTGTCAACTCAGTTCAATACAATTCAACATTTACCAATAATAGTAACTAAACTTTATCAATCAACAATAACATACACAATAACCATTCATCACATATAAGACCAATATTTAATGTGGAAACCCAACTTTAGAAAAAACCACTATGGGAATTGTCACCCACATAAGAAAATAATCTTTTGTATACTCGGTTAAAAGCCAATCCTATTAAAGATTACAATACACTCTACTAACTGTGACCTAATCAAGGGATTTTCCTCATATCTATTAGGATCTTCACCCTATTAGGAGTGGCTTGGCTAAAGGCCTTAAAACACTCTTTAGAATCTTACCTTTTGCAAGGTTTTTACAATAAGGCTGTTAAGTCCACTCGGTTAAGAGATTTATCTATTAAAAATGTTAATAAGAAATAGTAAATAAATTGACATGTAAATCTACAACTATCCTTTGCATAATAAGATCACTTCAATCCATCACTTTCCACTAGCTTCAAAACCTCATCAATCTCAAATTTCTGACTCAGAATTCAACATTTACCTTCTTTACTAAATCGGTTGATGACTCAATAACCCTTCAATTTTCTAGCCATTTTTTTCATAAAAATTCATCCTTTAGATAGACTTTGTTTCTCTACTTAATCTCCTTTATCACGTTTTCCTTGATTAATTTCAACCATCCAATCATCTTCATAAACTATTTCAATGGAAATAGATCTCGGTAAAATATTTTATCATCACAGTGCAACTTGAACTTTCTTGAAATTTGTTCCTTCTCCTTTTGCCACTCATATCTATACCATAGATCATAATATTAAATTTTCTTGATAATACATATCTCCAACTAATTCATCCTCATCATTAGAATATTCTATTTCATCATAGATGATCATTAAATGTCTTTTTGATCCTTGTATTTAATTTATGTTCCTTGCTCAGTGAATAACTTATTTCTTCAACTGAATTTTGGTTAACTTTTCTCGGTTACTAAAACTTTCTACTTGGTGTCTTGTGTTTCTTTTCCTTTACTAAGACTTGTTTTCCTTTTAACTAAATGAATTTTTCTCTTTAACGAATGATATTTTCTATCCAGTAGCCAAAACTATTTTTCTTACTGACTTAACTATTCTTCTTTACTCATTTGATACAATCACAAGTTAGGTAGAAAATAATTATATCAACATAATCTTAACATTTTTAGATCTGTATAAGTTTCCCAATTAAGATCTTCAAGTTGACATAATCATCAACATATATCTTCCCCCTCTTTAATAGAAATGCCAAAGACATATATACTATTGAAAAATTTTCTCATGCAGTGAATCATACCTCAAATGTACTAATTTCTCATTGCAGACATAAACATCTTTCACAACTTCAGGCTTCACCCAAAGAGTGAACACTAGTATCAACTCAAAAAATAGATATTCTTTTGAAAACTTGAATTAATGCGGTACACCTTTCCTTAGTGAATATTGGATAGGGTAAGAACCCCTAACATACCTCAGAGATACTCAAAATCATCCTTTGGTAGTGGTTTGGTAAATATATTAGCTATTTGTTCCTTTGAATTCACATATTCCAATATCACATGTTTATATTTTACTTGTTCTCTCAATTAAAGATACTTGATAGAAATGTCCTTTATCTTTGAATGCATCACCAGATTCCTAGATATGTTAATAGCACTAGTATTATCACAGTAAATTATAAATGGAGAAGTAATCTCTTCTTGCATACCTTCAAGTAATTGTTTGATACACACAATGTTTGAACAATTCATAGTTGCAAGAACATACTCAGCTTCGATAGTAGACTGTGAAATACAACCTTTTTTTCTTTCTTAGCCATGTGAGTAATCTTTCTCCTGAAAAGAAAGCTCTGCCACTTATTCTTTTTCTATCATTAATGTTTCCAGCCCAATCAATATCAATGTATACCTTTAGATCAAAATATCCTTCTTTTGTGTATAGAAGACCAAAATATTCCGTCCCTTACATATATATAAATATTATTCTCACTGAAGACATGTTTTTTTTCCTTTGGGTTGGTTGAAAATCTAAAAACAATACCAACAACATGAGCAATATCAGGTTGGTTGTAAACAACATATTGTAGATTACCAATCATGGATCGGTAGAGTGTTTCATTTACTTCCTTCGTCTCATCTTCCTTTGACAATTTACAACTAGTAGCCATTGGTGTACCAAACCTTTTTGATTCTTCCATATTAAATGTATTTAGGATCTCCTTGATATACTTTGAATGTGTGATTTAGATCCCATATTTAACTTGTTGAATTTGTAGTCCAATAAAGAATTTTATCTCTCCTATCATGAACATCTCAAATTCCTTTCTCATCTCTTTAATAAATGATTTAGACATTGTTCCAAATATAATTTCATCAACAAATATCTCATCAATCAAAATCTTATTAGTACTATCACATTTCAAATACAAATTGATGTTGTCACTTGTCCTTGGAAATCCAATCTTGATTAAATATGAGTGTAGTATTTCATACCATGCTCGAGGTGCTTTCCTCAATCCATATAGTGCCTTGTGTAGTTTTCATACCATATCCTTTTTATAATTCTCGATAAATCCTCCAGGTTATTCAATGTAAACTTCTTCTTCAAGAATTCCATTTTAAAATGTAGACTTAACATTCATTTCTTAAAATGTGAATCCTTTATAGGAAGCATATGCAAGTAAATATCTTACACATTCGAATCTAGAAATAGGGGAAAATACCTCACCATAATCAATACCTTCTTCTTGTGCATACCCTTTGTAGACCAATCATACTTTATTTCTTATCAAATCTCCATTCTCATTGAGTTTATTCATGAAAATCCACTTTGTGCCAATCACATTATTGTCCTTAGGTTTTGGTACTAGTGACCAAGTATTATTCTTTTCAATCTGATCAATATCTTCTTTCATTTCATTAATCGAGTCTTCCTTTCCAAAGTTCATCCTTAACTAATCTTGGCTCAAATTTAGAAATCAGAGATGTATTATCTTTCAAATTACTTCTTTTTATGACTCTTGCATTCTTGTCTCCAATAATTTTTCTCATTGACTGGTGTCTCCTCACATATTTTTCTAATACAGGCCAGTAGACTATTCATTAATGTTTTCATATCTTGGTGGTGGCTCAACTTTCTCCTTAGTTTATTCTTGTTGCAACTCAACTACATTACCCAAAATACCTTCCTCTACATATATAAATATTTCATAATCTTTAGGTTCCTTTTTTCTATCTTCTTCATTTCTTTTTGGAAATTCATCAATCCTCAGATTCACACTTTCCACAATTTTGTTATTAGGCTTAATCAAACATTTATAGGATTTTCTCTTTTAGGAATATCTTAGGAATATACCTTCATCTCCTTTAGAATCAGACTTTCCATTTGTAACATCTTTCAGTATATAACACCTACTTCCAAAAAATTTATTTAGTAATTAACATTCAATGTACGCCAATATGAGAGTCGATAAGGAGTTTTATTTTTACATTTCTTCGATTGTACTCGGTTGAGAGTGTAGACAACAATACTAATGAATTATCTCTAGAATATTTGTGCAACCTTTTTGTCAGTAAAAAATGTTTTAGGACAATCAACTATAGATTTGTTTCTTCTTTTAGCTATGCCATTTTGTTGTTGAGTCCTTGGTGCAGATACTTATCTTTTAATTACATTCTCATTGAAGAAGACAATAAATTCATCAGAGATAAATTCACCTCCTCTATGTGATCTTAAACATTTGAGCTAGTTTCATGTTTCCTTGTCAACTCTTTCCTTATACCATTTAAATATTTGGAATGCATCAGACTTTTCTTTTAGAAATATTACCGACATCATTTTTTATTATTCATCAACAAACAAAATTAAATACCAATCACCATAATATATTTTAATTCTCATAGGGCCATAGAGATCAGTATGAACTAATTCCAAATACCATTAGATGAGTAAGAATTTCTTGAGAAACTTTATTTGGTCATCTTACCAATCTGACATTCCTTACACATCACTTTATCAGGCTTACTTAATATTGGTAGACCCCTGACTCTATTCCTTTTTCTCACCTTAATCATATTGTCAAAAGTTACATGAAAAAGTCTTTTATGCCATAACCAAACATCCTCAACTTTAAAAAACAAGAAACTCTTTGCAACAGTATCAAGATAGAAATAATTTCCTTTTTATTTTTCATTGGTTCCAATCAATTCTCCATCAACACCATAAATCTTCACTTTTCTATTTTGAAACTTCAGTCTGTGACCAGTGTTGTTCAATTGTGCAACACTCAACAAATTTTAGTTTATTCCTTGAACCTAATAAGCATCATCACATCTGATCTTTTCATTCAATATAATGGATCCTTTTCCTTTAATAAAACATGGAGCATCATTCCCAAATCTAAAAAATCCTCCATTATACTCTTCTAGGTTCTCAAACTTATAACTATCACTAGTCATATGATGTGAACAACCACTATCAATTATCCATGGGTCAATTTATCTTACATGAGAAATAAGGGATTTTTCATCTTCACCATTAGTTATAGTAAAAATCTCATCTAGCTAACATGATTTATTTCCTTTTTCCTTGTTGACTCTAAACCTTTGGTACCAGTTCTCCTTCTTGTCACTTTCATCATTCCTGTCATTTTTAGGACATCTAGAGATGCAATGTGGCCAATCTTGTTGCAATTAAAACATTTTAGAGGCACTTTACCTTTATACTTTCCTTTACCTCTTGGTAGCCTCTTAGCCATTAGTTCTTTCAACTCTTTTTGTTATTTCTCTTCAATTAGGATACTGTCATAATCACTTCCACATGAACTATTGTGATTCTTTCTTTCTCTTCTTGAACATCCAATTGTGAGAGATGACTTAAAAGTTGTTTCAATAGTCAGTAGACTATGATCATAATTACAAAGTTCAAATGCAGTTAACTTACTGATCAAGGCATCAAGATTAATAGTATTATTCATTATGGATCTCATTCCTGAATAGAAGATACCTAAATATCATACTTGGATGAAAGAGTTCTCAAAATTTTGATGACCACTTCTTCACCAATTAATGTTCCACCAACACCTTTGATGACACTAACCACTTCCTTGATTTTAAAACTATATTGAGCAATGTTCTCTTCATCCTTCATCCTTCATCATTCATTCTCATCTCATCAAATTTTCCTTTGCAATTGTTAGCCTTATCTTTTTGTACATGCATATCACCTCCATAAAAAAGTGCAATCTTATCCCACATCTTTGTTGCAATAATACAATCCTTAATGTCATTGATTTCAACAATGGTCAAGGAGGAAGAAATTTCAATCATTACTGAGTTGTGTTCCTTCTTTTCTCTCATCTAATCAACTGTCATGGGTCTAAGAGGTGGTGAAGTGTAGTCATTATCCAAAATATTACATCAGGAATCTCCAATTATAGATAGGTATAACCTCATACTACTTTTCCATGTTAAGAAACTTTCCTTGTCTAGCTTAGGTACATCTCTCCTTGATTCTTTGTACCTTAAAAAATTTCTATGATTAAAATCGGTGTCAACTCAGTTAGCCATGGTTCAACATTTATCGACAATAATAAATAAACTTTATCAATTACTAATAACATATACAATAACCATTCAACACATATAACACCAGTATTTAATGTGGAAACCCATCTTTGGGAGAAACCACTATGGGAATTGTCACCCACTAAAGAAAACAGTCTTCTTTTGTATTCTCGCTTAAAGTCAAATCATGTTAAATATTATAATATACATAGCTATGTGTGACCCAGTAAAGTGATTTGCCTCAAATCTACTAGGATCTTCACCCTGTTAAGAGTGGCCTAGTTAAAGGTCTTCAAAAACTCTTTAGAATGTTACATTTTGCAAGGATTTTACAATAAAACTGTTAAGTCCACTCCATGAAGAGATTTATCTATTACAAATATTAATAAGAAATAGTAAATAAATTGACCTTTAAATCTGCAACTATCCTTGGCATAATCAGATCCTTTGTGCACTCTTCTTGTTCACTTCAATCCTTCACTTTCTATTGGCTTCAACACTTCATCAATCTAAACCTTTTGACTCAAAATTCAACCTTTTCCTTCTTCACTACATCAGTCTATGTGATGTAGAGGTGGGATGCTAGACTTGATCTAAAATTTTGAGGGACTCAGATATTATTCTTCATACAAGACCAAGTAGGCCTTCTCAAGGATCATCCTCTTTGATCCAATACCAACTTCACCTAATCAGAGTGCAAAATTGATTTATGATGTCACCACCATATCTACACCATTATAAACAACTTCATGTCCCTCTTCCAATCCTTATGGTCATCCAATAAATTTCTTCATTCCCCAAAACCTAAACTAGTCACAAAACTATGTTCATCATCCTAGAAGCCCTGCTAGGCTAGTTTTATGAGGTTTACACATTTTTTTCCCAAAACACTTAGTAAAATAAAACCATAGTAGGATACCCTTTTTATATTTGTACAACATATCCCAAAACAAAATACTATTCCTTTGGACCAACTATCCAAACAATTTCTGGTGTACTACAATTAGTCTTCTATTAGGTGTCGCATTACAAACCAACCACTAGATACTCACACACCCAAACTTCCTTAACCCTAAACAAAGTTTACCAATGATCCTAACCCAAGTATTTTCCACTTTTCAATATGATCCAACAAGATTTGACACCCAAACATCAAAACCCTCTATTTGAAGTCTTCACATCAAGGGTTTTCCCAAAGTGACTCCTCCAATCACTTCCCAAAAAAATAATGGTTCAAACACCATTTCTTCAACATATTATGGCCTTCTATGACATAAAACATAGTCCTCATGTTGACAAATACTTCAGACCTTGAGTGGTCTGAGGGCAACTAACCCTTCAATCAATAGTTCAATGCAATCAGAGATTTTATCTTCATAACCCAGTTCATCCCTGTAAATAAAATTACTTGAACACATTCAATACATAAAATTATTCCCCTCTACATCCTCTACTATCCATGGTAGTGAGATATCCCACACATTCACTATTATCTTAAACCAAATGACTATTACTCCTCATCACTTTTCAGGAGCAATAATGTTTACAAGGTTTAAACACCTTTTAAACTCCATAAGAAATATTCAAGACCAAAAAGGAATGCATAACCATTATGGTCTTAATCCATTTCATTCACACTTTTCATGAAAGAAGAATTCAAGAACACAAAAATCAGGATTGTGTCCTCATGGGTAGAGACAGGCTTTACAAATGAATTTACATTGTATTGAAAAAAGAAAGTTTTACATTGCTTCTTTCCCTCAACCATGCCTACCTATCTCTACCTAACTATCCTCTCCTCAAAATCACACTCAAACATGGATAAAATAACCCTACCAAAGCCAGCCAACTTCTTGAAACTGGTTACAATCAGTTTTGGTGACTATTACATTAGTGATTTGTTTAGATTTGTTATCTAGTTGACAACCTAGTTGTCAACTCGACAAATATTTACCTCTTTGCATTTATTTGACCTTTCCAAAGGATTCTTAGTAATCCCATCCTATTATAAAGCCTTAAACCCTCCTTAACCCCTCATTTAGCCTTTTAGGCCTTATTTTGCCAATGTGGGCAAATTTCACACTTTTTCACTTCATGCGCATTTACATCATTTTTATGGATCTATTGGATATTTTACATTCACTTGGAAATTTATAGGTAATTACCACAATGAAACTAACCTAGGATCCATCAAATCACCCCTAGTGACCCCTAGGAACACTTAGCCCTTATAAATGCCATTTATGGCTTACATGTTTGTTCTCAATACAAAATGATCTAAAACATATTTAAAACACATTTAAATGACCATTAAGGTCTTATTACAATTCCAATGACCTCTCAAGGTTATGTTTGTCCTCAAATCCTCCTAAGGTCTTCCAGTGACCCTAGTGTACCTCCATGGCTTTTCCCTTGACCTTGGTGTTCCTGCACCATACTGCTCAACTTGAAAAATTTTCAAGTCCTCTTGGAAACCCTTCATACAAAAACATGTCAACAAAAACAATTTGATCTTCACCCTTGGTTTTAAAATATCAACACCAAGGATCCATGCCATCCTTGCCTAGTCATTCTCCATAATGCAATCTTTCCTCCTCTTTTCCATTTTTCCTCCCATGGGAAAAATATAGACCACATTTTGATCATCCTTCTCTATTTCATCCTTAGTCTCAATCCATGAGACCTTGTTTCTCCTTGTAACTCTTCTTTGTTTCCAAACCTTGATTATCTCTTCATAGAGACCAATCCATCAAGGATCTCATGCCTTTCCACTAGGTATTTCACATCTTCATCAACATCCATGGTTACCTTCTCAGCCTCACCAATGACTCCACAATTAGGTGTTTCCTCACCTACTGCCTCCACTTGTTGATCTTCACCAAGCCCTTTACCTAGGCCTATCAAAAACTCACAAGTCATCTTGGCTACCCCTTTAACCATGCCATCCTGCTGATCACCATCTTAGTTTATCATCAATGGATACGACACTACCCCAACCTAAAAATTTTCATCACATTCAAGCCTCTCAAGACTTGCTTCCATGTTGCATTCATCACGAAACTCCTCTAGTACTTCTAATTCAGTTTTAGGAACCTTCTTGCCACAAGGATTATCACAACCTTAAGTACTATCTACTACACTTCTTCCTCTTTGTCATTTTTTTCTTGTTCAAGGAGTGAGAATATCCACTCCCACTTCTTCTGACTCTCATCAAAACAATTTTTGGTGTACTACAATTAGTCCTCTATTAGGCCTCCCAGTACAAAGAAACCACTAGATCCCCACACACCTAAACTTCCTTAACCCTAAAAAGAGTTTTAAAATGATCCTTACCCAAGGATTTTCCACTTTTCAAGATTATCCAACAAGATTTGACACCCAAATATCAAAACCCTCTATTTGAGGCCTTCACATCAAGGGTTTTACCAAAGTGACTCCTCCAATCACTTCCCAACCAAAATAATGGTTCACACACCATGTATTAAACATATTATGGCCTTATATGCCATAAAACATAGTCCTCATTTGGACAAATACTTCACACCTTGACTGGTCCAAGGTCATGTATACCTTCAACCAACATTTCAATGAATTAGAGATCTCTTCATAACCCTATTTATCCCTGCAAATAAACTTACTTGAACACATTGAATACATAAAAGTATTCCCCTCTACATCCTCTACCATCCATTCTAGTGAGAGATCCTACACATTCACTATTATCTCAAAACAAATGACTATTACTCCTCATCACTTTTTAGGATAATCACATTTGCAGGGTTTAAACACATTTTAAACTCCATAAAAAATATTAAAGACCAAAAAGGAATGCATAACCATTATGGTCTTAATCCATTTAATTCACACTTTTCATGAAAGAAGAATTCAAGAACAAAAAATTAGGATTGTGTCCTCATGGGAAGAGACATGCTATTACAAGTGAATTTACATTGTATTAAAAAAAGAAAGTTTTACATTGCTTCTTTCCCTCAACCATGCCTACCTATCTCTCCCTAACTCTCCTCCCATAAAACTCAAACTCAAACATGGATAAAATAACCCTTCCAAAGCCCACCAACTTCTTGAAACTAGTTAAAGTTAGTTTTGTTGACTGTTACATTAGTTATTTGTTTAGATTTGTTGTCTAGTTGACAACCTAGTTTTCAACTCGACAAATATTTACCTATTCAAATTTATTTAAAATTTCAAAAGGCTGATGACCTAAAATTGATTGAATATCTAGATGAATTGAAGAGACAGTGATCAAAGATCACCGAGCTATCAAAGTGATATGTAAGATGATTAAATCAATCAATATGTTGTCATTGATGTCAACTAGTTTTGACTATACTTATCATGATAGTTACAGACATCTGAATATCTATAGAAGGAAGAAATGGTGAAAAAATAAGATATCTACATAAGGAAAAGATGGATATGATAGATAAGGATAAGGCATACATTGGGTAAATTATTGATTAGTCTATGACCTTATATTGTTGACCATATCATGTTACATTATTATATTGTGAAAAAGAGATTTGAATTAAACAAGTTGATGTGGTCGGTAATTGAAGACTTTTATATACATTGAGCCAGTGCAATGTATACTGAGTGATAGTAATAATTGAGTTAGTTATCACAGACGCATTTAGTATTAATTGAGTATGGATGAAAACATTAAATTCTAAGAACAACTGACTAAAATTGATGAGATGGAAGTTGTTATGATTTAGAGGTTACAGATGAAGTTAGTTATAAGATCCAAGGTTGACGAAATTTAGAGATGATCTAAAGGATGATATTAAAATGTGTTATTGACACATCTATCGAGGAAGGTTTAAGTAACAAAATGGATGAAGGAGATTAAGAGGCAAAATTTGATGGCTGATATGAAAATGGTTTACTTGTCTATTTAAGAGACATGAGTTTCATTGTTGAAACATGTCAAAAAAAAAATAGACTGTAGAAGATTTCGTGTGAAGACATTATTCATGCATTCTTGATCAAACTAGTTACAAAAAGAATCAAGCTACAGCCATAACCGAGCGTTAGAGATATATACACCAAGTAAAGTAAGTTGGGGAAACATTGAGGAATTGAATTAATTAATGATCAGATGAGTTTTTATGAGCTTAGCATAGATCTAAATATTTTCAATTGAGTTGTATTTGAGTTAGATCAGAACTGTATTAGTTTAACCATTGATTCGGCAAAATCTCTTAACTGAGTGGACCTAACAATCATTTTGTATTACCATATGAAATTCAAGTAATGTTAATTGTTATCTTGTCAACCCCATATTGAATTATGGTTAAGAGTTAACTGTTAGTGATAAATCCTCTAACCAGGTCACACCTAATGGTCTGCATTGTAACCTGTAATAAGGTTGGCTCCTAATCGAGCTCACTTCGGAAAGAGTGAAATATTTTGGGTTATTGGTCGCGGGTGTTTTTTTCCTTAGTAGGTTTTGCATGTTAAATCATTGTGTTATGTGGTATTTTTTATTATTGTTTTACTAGCATAATTTACATACTACATATTTGATTTAATCAGTAATCATAGTTTGGATAATTACTGGTATTTGGTAAATAAATAGAAAGATTAATATTTTATCTTACCGAGCTAATTGAATTATTGAAAAAGTTTTGAAAGTACATCTGGGAGTTTGGAACTATAGGATAACTGATTCAAATTATTCACCCCCCCCCTCAGTTATTCTAACAATTGGTATCAAAGCATATTGGTTTCTCGGAGGAAAGTTTCAAGGACTTAAGAAAAAGATCACAAGATGTATAAGAGGGAAGTGCCTAAGATGAACAAAGATAACTTCTCGACATGGAAAAGCAAGATGAGGCTTCACATATCTGGAATTGAAGAATCTTCTCTACATATACTAGACCATGGCTACTTACAACTGACTATTGGACCTTTGATAGTTGATCAGTTGAGAGATAGACATGAACACAACATAACTATGATAGAGATTGTTGCTGCTCTATGTGATGCTGAATTTGAAGATATCAAAGCATGCCCTATAGCGAAGGAAATGTGGGAAAAAATTGCATTAGTTTATGGTGGAGATGTAAATGTAATCAAAGCCTGAGCTGAAAGCTTAAGAGGTAGATTTGATGACATGAAGATGAAAGAAGGTGAGAACATCACACAATACTCTAACCGAATCAAATAACTAGTCAATGCTATCCAAGGAGAAGGAGGTATTATTTCTGAAGATACTATTGTTATAGCCCAGAGACTTCAAAAAGGTAAAGGAAGGTATAAGGGAAATTTACGTTTAGCTTGTTTTAATTGTAAATAAATTGGCCATATTGCTGCTAGATGTCCTAACAGGAAAGAAGAAGATAAAGACAATGACCTATCTAGTGATGGAAAGTTTGGTAGAAGTGATAATAGAGGAAACTAAAACAATGACAGAAGAAACAAACAAGATTACAAAGTAAAAGAAAAGAAGACATGTTACCTTGTTGGATGAAATGATAATGACACCGACACCGACAGTGATGATAAAATTGAAGTGGTATTTGTTGCAATGAAAGATGATTTAGAAGAAGAGGAAAGGTATGTAGAAACAACCCAAATTTATAAAGTTAGCAAGAATGATACTTGGATCATTGATAGTGGCTTTACACATCACATGACTAGTGATGAAGATAAATTTGAGTACCTTGAGAACTACAATGGAGGATTAGTTATAATGGGAAATGATACACCTTGTCAAGTGAAAGGAAAAGGTTCTATCTTATTTAATGATATGATTAGATGTGATAATGCATACTCGGTAAAAGGACTTAACTACAATTTTTTGAGTGTAGAATAGTTGAATAACTTAGGTCACTGAGCTGCATTTGAAAGTAAGAAGGTGAAAATCTATGATGAAACTAGAAAGCTGGTCAATACTAGAGGACAATCAAAAGGTAATCTATTCTATCTTGACAATGTTGAAACTTCTTGTTTGTTGGTGAAAAATGAAGATGTATGGTTGTGGCATAAGAGACTATGTCATGTGAACTTTGATAACATAGTTAAGATTAGTAAAAAGAGAAGATTTAGAGGTTTACCGAGTCTAACGAAACCTGATCATGTTATGTGCAATCAATGTCAAAAAGGAAAGATGACCAAATCTAGTTTTAAAAGTAAAGACTATTCATCTAAAGGTGATGAAAGAATATTTTTAGGATATTCTACTAAGAGTAAAGCTTATAAATATTTTAACAAGGATAATAATAAAATGGTTGAAAGTGCTAACGTAAAAGTTGATGAGTTTGTTGAAAAGAATGATGAAGAAAGAAGAAAGGAATTGGAAGACTATGGTAGGTTTACCTATATTGAACATCTAGACTATCTAGAAAAGCCACAGGTTGAGTCTACCGAGCATCAAGAAAATGCTACCAAGAATCAATAAACACAAACCAAGAACCAGGAAGAAGCTACCGAGGAAGAAAATGAACTTGAACTAAATGATGAGCAAAGAAGACACCATTTGCAGAACCAAATCATTGGAAAGAAGAAAGATGGCATGATGATCAGAAGTAAGTAAAGAGAAAACACATGCTTAGTTTGTGACTTTGAGCCTAATAATGTTAGAGATGCACTTAAAACTAAATAATGGGTTAAGGCTATGAATGAAGAAATTGAAAAAATTGAGAAAAAGAAGACATGGACATTGTTACCGAGACCGAATGATAAAAATGTTACTAGTACTAAGTGGATTTTCAAAAACAAGTTAAATGAGAATGGTGAGGTCACTAGGTATAAGGAAAGACTTGTATGCAAGGGGTATGCACAAGAAGAAGGTATAGACCATGGTGAAACTTTTGCACTAGTAGGAAGATTTGAAGGAGTCTGTATATTACTTGCATATTCTACACAGAAGGGATTCAAAGTATATCAAATGGATGTGAAATCAGCATTTCTAAATAGAATTATTGAGGAAGAGGTCTACATAGAACAACCGAAAGGTTTTTTTGATTTGAATCAAAAGAACATGATATGTAGACTGTACAAAGCTCTTTATGGACTAAAGCAAGCACTGAGAGCATGGTATGAAAGACTACATGCTTATCTTATTAGTCTTGTCTTTGTAAGGAGAAGTGATAATAGTAATTTTTACATGAAAGGAGAATGTGACGATAATATTTTGATTGCTGAAATTTTTGTTGATGACATAATCTTTGGAGGACATGAATTTATTTGAAAATCTTTTGCTGATGAAATGAGAAAAGAATTTGAGATGCAAATGTTTGGAGATATTAAATTCTTTCTAGGTTTGTAGATTATACAATAGAATGATGGGATTTTCATCATTCAATAAAAATACATTAAGGAAGTGTTAAATACTTTTGGCATGGAAGATTCAAAATCGGTAGGAACATAGATGGTGACAGGATGTAAGTTAACAAAGGATGATGAATCAAGTGAGGTAAATCTGACACTGTACAGATCAATGATTGGAAAACTGATGTATGTGATACATAGTAGGCTTGATATAGCACATGCAGTTGGGATTGTGGAAAGATTTTCTGCTAATCCTAAAGACTCACATATGGTTTTTGTTAAAAGGATTCTGAGATATTTGAAGAAGACTAAATACTATGGTTTATGGTACACAAAGGAAGGCAAATTTGAACTCCGAGTTTACACTGATGCAAATTGGGCTGGAAACATTGATGACTAGAAGAGAACAACTGGTGGAGCATTCATTTTAGGAGAAAGGCTTGTGACTTTGATAAGCAAGAAAAAAGCATGCATTTCTCAATCTACTACTGAAGAAGAGTACATTTTTTCTACTGCAAATTATTCAAATATTGGTTGGATAAAATAAGTGTTGGAAGTAATGAATGAGGTGATCACTGACCTAGTGATTATATATTGTGACAACACAAGTTCTATAAATATTTCCAAGAATCCATTTATGCATTTAAAAAAAAGCACATATCTATTAAGTATCACTACTTGAGGGAACAAGTTCAAGAGAAGTAAGTGAAACTAGAATTTGTGAAATCTAAAGAATAACTTGCTGATATTTTTACCAAGCCCTTACCAAAGGACACTTTTGAGTATTTGAGGACTAGAATAGGGTGTTGGGAAGTTGAATATAGTGTTTTATATGACTAGATATAGTGTTTTCATTATGGCAACAAAGTCATATAGAGTTTTGGAGTTAGCGCACATTATCATAAGGTCAAAATATGGCTAAGTATAGAAGACTGGACAGTTAGCAAAGCACCAGTAGATCAGAGCATCAACACATGTGTGTATGAACAAGTTATGGTATGTGCCCTTGAAGTTAATATTGTAATTTTGTATTCATACTAATTCTAAGAGCATATGATCAGATGAAATAGTATGACGAAGATATAGATAGTTGAAGTGGTACAGACAGTGAATGCCAGAATAGAATAGAGTATGTAGCTGACTGTTAGTAATTTAATTAGCGGTTATAATAATGTTTTGAAAAGGCTATGCACCTATTTTAATTAGGTTGTAGACATGTAAACATATTTTTTTGTAAACACGCTTGAACTGATTCACTTGGAAGCATTGTATGTAATCGGTTGTAGGCTGACTTAGTTATTTGTTTTGTTAGCGCATATAAATATAAGATGGACCTTTGTAATAAGAGAGGAGAGGTAATACAAAAATAAAAGAAGAAGAGCAGAGACATGCAAAGTGAATATGGAATGAGTTAGAGCTTTACAAGGAGCTAAAGCATCAGCGCACAAAAGGAACTGATCAGACAAGCAGTGTTGTAACAATAGTTCATCCAACATATATAGTGTGTATCTGAGAACAAAAGGTTGTAGCCTTCACCATTTGAGTAGTGAGCTCTAGGATAGTGTGTCTGCACCCCTAACAAGGTTATTGTAAATGACTCCTAATAGGGTCTGACCTTTGACTAGGTCACTGTAATAAAAGCATTGTAAAGAACAACTCCTAACAAGGTTGCATATCATTTAACAAGGATCATAAAAGACTAGTGTTTCTCTTAGTGGGTGTCAATTTCCACTAGGGTTTTTACCTATTTGGATTTCCCCATAACCATATTGGTGTTATTAGTTGTGATTGTTTATCTTGTTCATATTGATGTTCATTTCAGTACTTAAGCAATCAAGTTAAGTTTCAAGAGTTAAGAAATTAAGAAGATATAAGTGATTATCGATTCACCCCTCCCCCCTCTCAGTGTTCCCATTCCTAACAATTGGTATCAGAGCTCTGGTCCTCTAAAGAGAAGTTTAACGACTTAAGGATATTAATGGGTTTAGAAGAAGAATCTTATGGCAGCTCTTGAAGACCTTGACAGATCTGAGAAAGAAGTTGAAGAACTGAAATTAAAAATTAGTGTTGCACAAGTTTTCATCAAGAAGATAAGAAAAGATTTGAAAGATTGTTCAAATAGTGATTTAGGGAAGATGGTTAAGAAGCTTAATAAAGAGAAGACATCTCTAAAGGATGAGATTGAAGAGTTGGATGAAAAGATAACTAACAATCAAGAAGTGTATGATAAATAGATGAAAGAGAACCTTCAACTAAATGAAGAATTGAGGCAAGCAAACATGTAAATCTTAGAGATAAGAAACAACAAAGAAAATTTGGAATCTGAGTTGAAAGAGGCAAAGAATCACATTGAGAAACTACACACCAATTCTAATTTGATAGAATCATATTTATTTGCATAAAAGCTTAAAGGAGATACCAGTGGTGTCAGATTCAATGAAGCATAAAATCAGATTGATGACATGTGAGCAAGGATGAAAGCACCAAAAGACACTATAGATACTAAGGTGACTGGAAATTAGACTAAAGACAATGTTGAACCATCTAAGGATGATCGCAAGCCAGTAGACCAAACTTGTTATGCATGTAAAAAGCATCAACATATAGCAAGGAATTGTAAAGAGGTAAGACCTTTCAATGGTTACTATTATTCATGCAATAAATTTGGTCATAGAGCTATAAATTGTAGAACAAGTTAGAAGAACAAGACTCAGCAAAATTAGAGAAATCAGAATCAACCAAATGCAAGGATTTCTCAAAGTATTACATGTCAAATATGTAATTACAATGGTCACTCAGCTAGATAGTGTAAAATGGTAAGCCATATCAATGTGCCAAGGAATTTAAGGCCTCTAGTTATTTGTCAAGGTTGGCCACATCTCAAAGTTTTGTAGATCAAGAATGCAAATTCAAGAAAGCCCTAAAAAGATAAAAGAATCAATATTGGATACTGAAGGAGAAGTCAAGTTTGTGAAAGCTTTAGAAGATGCGAGCTTGATTTGGTTAGAGGAAAAGAAAGATAAGGTTGATGAGTATGTATTAGATGCATCTGCAATGGAGGCACCCTCTACATTTGGATAAATAACCCTCAGGGTCATAGAGGGAGCTAATTTATCTCTAGACCCCTATGCGGCTGGTATACTCACCTTTAGAGTATGTGCCTTTGGATTTAACATTTTGGAGACTATTTGATGCTATGTGCACAAGTGCACTACTTGATCGATTGTAGGATGGTAGTTGGAAATTCTCAGTCAAATTCAGGTTTATGCGATAACCATTAATGGCATAAATTTCACTTTATAGTCTATAGAAACTTAGAGATCACTCATTGCATTCAAGTTTGAGTGAATAGAAACCACAGGAGCCCTAGCAGTTGAATTGTGAAGTGTTGGAGCTTGATTTACTAGTGAAGAAGTGTCATTAATCAGTTGCGAAGCCCTAGTTTGACATGATGATTCATAATTCTTTGGGAATACTATTTTGGGCGTTAAACAAGTAAGTCATGGCTACACCTATTGTATTTAATGTTGCAGATAGGAAAAGATATGTTTTCAAGAGGCATCTTTTTAAGTCAACCCTATATGACCTAGAAGGTGCATTTTCAAGAACCCCTATGGGCATAATGCATGTTGAAGACATTTGTGCATATGTTTACTATAAGAAGGAACCAGTTGGACTTGATAGGATAAGGTCACACATTGAGTCCATGATGAAATGAGACAAAACACTCCTAAATGAGTTCACGCATTTAGAAAATCATCCTATTGTTGAGTATGCTATGGCACATGAGTTCTACAAATGCGAGTGGATCAAGATCTTGTTAAGAATAATCCATGATGACCTATTTTGGATAGGTGAAGTCCTAGTAAGAATCACAGGAGATCTTATTCACAAAATCATAGGCCTTTCTAAGACTAGCACCATTCTTCTAATGGGTAAGGATGTGAGGAAATTTTGAATAGGAATGTAAGTCCAAAAGTGATAGGCATGGTATGATAGTTGATCCTATTAAAGAGAAAGACATCAAATTGATGTCTATGATACTAGGTTATAGGTTTCAGCACACCAACAGGGTGAATAGTGTGTCCGCAGCTACCATTCTTGCAACAATTAGACTTGTCAGAGAAAATGGAGAGTTCAATCTGTGTGAGATGTTGTGTGCACATTTGATTGATAATATTAGAGCCATCAAGCATGATAAGACCAAAATATACAGGTTTGGGTCTCTAATCATTTACATGTACTTCCATATACTTGGAAAGGTCTCAAATTTGTACTTAGAAAAAAGTATGCCTACAATGCCTCAAATATCTCGTAAGGCATCTATTGAGAGCACATTGGAGGATTACATGGAGCTTGAACTAAAGACATTTAGGATCAAAATGCAAATGAGGTACATGATGCCAAAAAGTATTGTTGAGAAATACAAAGACAACATTTGTTTTATGGTAGAGACTGTCATAACATGTATGGAAGTAGTTGAGCCTAGAACAATGTGGATCCATCCACTTGGTTATGAGGTAGAGGAACCAATCTTGGAAGCATATGCACAAGTATTACTTTCAGCACCTAAGGACCCTAATGAACCAAGATGGGGAACTTATGAAGAAAAGACAAGGGAAGTTGATGTAGTTCTAAATAGAGCAACAACTAAGAGGAAAGCATCTAAGATTACATCTGAGATGCTTAGAATTCATGGTGTAACATAGGAAGACCTAGACAAATCAAGAGAACAAAAGATATCATTTGAAATTGAGAGCACATCCACAGGGGAAGCTAAGAAAGATGATCCTAAAATGAAAAAAATTAAGATTGAGAAGTCAGATGATCCAAAGGATAAATAGGTTAAAATAGATGTTATCCCTCCTACACCCAAAGAGACAATTGATCTAGATACAAAATCACCTCCAAAATACAAAATCATGCCAAATATGAAGAAGGAAACTAGCACAAGTTACCCATCCTCACGGACAACCATAAGCAAGAAAAAGAATGCTCAAGCACCTCTTGAGGTAGGTTTCACAGCTAGTCTTCAAGTTTTGAGAACGAGGATTATTGATGAAGACATAATAGATTAGATAGGAAAGTTTAATGAGAAGTATAGTGAAATTGATAAATCAAAGATTCATGGAATGATCATAAAACATTTGATTAAGTTCAAGAAGATAGTCTTGAAACTTAAGACAATCATTCCAGATAGTGTTTCAAATATCTTGGAATCCTTAAATAAATAGGCTATTGAAGAAAATCTTATAATAAGGGAAAATATTCTAGATTAAATCCTCCCTGTACGTTCCTTAGAAGATAAAAAATTATTGTTAGATCTGGTGAAGCTGCACTTCAGAACAAAGTTGAGAACACTGCATATAATGGATAAGAACTTTGAGTTGGTAGCTAAAGAGACAAAGAAAGCTTTTGAGAAAGTCTTTCTGGATATGCACATGTACCCACCTACTGTGCCCATAGCTCAAGTACCCTCTAAAGAAACCAAGGAGTCATAGACCACCAATGCACCAATAATAGGTCCTCAGGATTCAACACCTACAATGGTAACACCTACAAAGGCAGTGAAGTCTGTGCCCATGATTGAGACACAAAAAGATGACACAATCATTATTGATAATGTAGAGATAGTCATGGTGGCCATAGATAAAGACTTGGATAAGTTTGAGGAAGCTTTTGTGAGCATGCATGAGGCTAAAATTCTATGCAGTGACAATTCACCTAAGCTACAAGAAGAAGTATTAATAGAGGATATAATAGATGAAGAAGAAGAAAAGGAAATAGAAAAAGAGATAGAAAAAGAAAAAGAAAAGATAGAAGAGGAGAAAGGAGAAGAAGAGGTAAAAGGAAGTGAACCAATAGATGATTCATCTGGTTAAATGCCTATAAAGATAAAACAAGAAGTGATGGACAACACTCCTATCACTCCCTTACCCTCAGTATCATTATTGTCAATTTTGACACTAGACACCACAAGCTTGGATTCTTGGGGAGAATAAGAGTTGATTAAGATCAGTGTCCTAGCTATGGAGAAAGAAAAAGAGAAGAAAGTAATGAGGAGCCCTCTATTTGTTGAATCAGTCAACATTCTGAACAACTTGCTACCTTTAGACAAGAGAGTGTCTAAGGTTCACACAGTTGATGATGTCGCTACTATATTGACAAACTTCAAAGAAAAATTTTCTAGCTTAGAAGAATCTACATCACAAGTTGTAGAAGAGAAATATATGAAGAAAAGATTGAATGAACTAGTTGGAAACTTCACACTTGGCCTCAGTTCATTGAAGATTGGTCAATCATCCTTGAAGGAGTTCACAGCTAAGGGAAGGAAGATCATTTTTTATTGTATGAACCAAGATAAGATGACTAGTGATCATTATAGTAAAATTCAGGAAGCAGAAGCAATGATACACAATGTAAGGAAATCAGTGGAAGATCCCTCCACTGATGTAAACATGTGCAATAATGTGTATCAGGGGTAGATAGACAAAATAGAAAAGGCTGAGAAAGATATGTCTAAGATAAGGGCAAGGCAAAAATAGCTTAGGAATTCTCTTGCGCCCTCTCTAGATGTACTCAATTAGAACATTAAGGAGATCAATTCCACTATAGTGACATATGATCAAGGTCCAAGCATAGACTTGGAAAAGATGGAGAAGCTACAATATGCCTTATGCGACCATCTATAGACTGTCAATGCACTAATAGCATTTTGGAAACAAGAGATCCAAAATTTACAAATAGCATATCTGGATGTCCTAACATTGTAAGTACTTGTAGATACACCTTTTTGAGCACCTTTGTCATTAATGTCAATAGGGGAGCATTGTATGTAGAATATGGAGTAGTATATATGATGTAAAAGAAAAAGTATAGTACAGAGTATAAAATTTTGTATAAGGGTACAATTAGTGACTTTGCCATATTCCATTGTTGCCATTAATGACAAAGGGGTAGATTGTTGGGAAGTTGACTATAGTGTTGTATATGACTAGATATAGTGTTTTCATTATCAAAAAAAAGTCATATAGATTTTTGGAGTTAGCGCACATTATCATAAGGTCAGAATATGGCTAAGTATAGAAGACTGGATAGTTAGCAGAGCACCAGTAGATCAGAGCATTATCACACATGCGTATGACTGAGTTATGGTATGCACCTTTGAATTTAAGCTTGTAAGTGTGTATTCATGGTAAGCCTAAGAGCACATGATCAGATGAAATAGTATGACAAAGATATAGATAGTTGAAGTGGTACAGACAATGAATTCCAGAATAGAACAAAGTATGCAGCCGATTGTTAGTAATTTGATTAGCGGTTATACTAATGTTTTGTAAAGTCTATGTTCCTATTGTAACTAGGTTGTATACATGTAAACATCTTTGTTTGTAAACACACTTGAACCAATTCACTTGGAAGCATTGTATGTAATCGGTTGTAGGCCAACCTAGTTATTTGTTTTGTTAGCACATATAAATATAAGATGCACATTTGTAATAAGAGAGGAGAGGGAATAAAAAGATAAAAGAAGTAGAGAAGAGACATGTGAACTGATGATAGAATGAGTTAGAGCTTTACAAGGAGCTAAAGCATCAACACACAAAAGGAACTGACCAGACAAGCAGTATCGCAACAATAGTTCATCTAGCAGATATAGTGTGTATCTGAGAACATAAGGTTGTAGCCTTCACCACTTGAGTAGTGAGGTCTAGGATAGTGTGTCCCCACCCCTAATAGGGTCTGACCTTTGACCAAGTCACTGTACTAAAAGCATTGTAAAGAATAACTCCTAACAGGGTTGCAGATCTTCTAACAAGGATCATAAAACACTAGTGTAGCTCTTAGTGGGTGTCAATTCCCACTGGGTTTTATACCTATTTGGGTTTTCCCATAACCATATTGGTGTTATGTGTTGTAATTTTTTATCCTATTATTATTGATGTTCATTTTAGTACTTAAGAAATCAAGTTAAGTTTCAAGAGTTAATAAATTAATAAGATATAAGTGAACAGTGATTCACCCCCCCTCTCTCAATGTTCCCATTCCTAACATAGGGGTCCATCCCCTATCTATCAATAACTAAGGTGATCAGGAGATTGCATCAACCTATAATTTATCATGAAATCATTCATGTTGATGGACATAGCTCACACTTTAAGATTCCTAAGGTTGTGAAAGGTTGTAGAAAATGGAACAAAGAATTGTTTATCAGTACATGAAGGTACTTGATTTGGACCAAATGACGGAGATTAACTTGGCTACTGAAGAGCTATTTATTTTATGTGCCATTGTTGTTAAAGGGAAAGAGAACAAACATGGGAGAGAAATTGTATGAAATATATGTTGATGAGAACATGAGAAAGAACCTATGAACAGAAAAATATCAAATTCATAGGGAGAGTCTGCATGGAATGTTGTTTGTAGTGATTAAACATATTAAATATCAAGCTAGGGAGAGCTTACCGAGCTACAAAATTTATCTTTATAGTTGTAGAACACATGTTTGGTATGTGTAGGACATATTTCATATTTCTTGTGTTTCCATCAATGCCTAAGGGAGAGATTGATGACCTACAATTGATTAAATATCTAAATGAACTGAAGAGACAGTGATTAGAGATCACCGAGCTATCAAAGTGATATGTAAGATGATTAAAATAGTCAATATGTTGTCATTGATGTCAACTAATTTTTACTATACTTATCATGATAGTTACAAACATATGAATATCTGTAGAAGGAAGAAATGGTGAAGAAATAAGATATCTACATAAGGAAAAGATGGATATGACAGATAAGGATAAGTTATACATTGGGGAACTTATTGATGAGTCTATGACCTTATATTGTTAACTTGAGCATGTTGCATTATTCTATTATGAAGAATAAATTTGAATTAAACAAGTTAATGTGGTTAGTAATTGAAGACTTTTGTATACACCAAGCTACTGCAATGTATACCGAGTGACAGTAATAACCGAGTTAGTTATCACCATTGCATTCATTATTAACTGAGTATCGATGAAAACATTAATAGCTAAAAATAATCGACTGAAATTGATGAGGTGAAAACTATTATGATTTCGAGGGTAAATATGAAGTTAGTTATAAGATCCATGGCTGACAAAATTTAGAGATGATGTAAAGGATGAGATTGAAATGTGTTATTGACACATTTGCCAAGGAAGGTTTAAGCAGAAAAATGGATGAAGGAGATTAAAAGGAAAAATTTGATGGCTACTATTAAAAGGGTTTACTTGTTTATTTAAGAGACATGAGTTTCATTGTTGAAACATGTTGAATAAAATATAGACTATAGAATATTTTGCATGAAGACATTATTCATGCATTCTTGATCAAACTGGTTACAGACAGAACTAAGTTGCAGGCATAACCAAGTGTCAGAGATATATACACCGAATAAAGTAAGTTGGGGAAACATTGAGGAATTGAATTGATTAATGATCACATATGTTTTTATGAGCTCAACATAGATCTAAATATTTGCAATTGAGTTTTATTTGAATTAGATCATAACTGTATCATTTTAACCATTGATTTAGCAAAATCTCTTAACCGAGTGGACCTAATAGTCTTTTTGTATTACCATATGACATTAAAGGAATGTTAATTGTTATCTTCTTGACTCCATAGTGAATGTTGGTCAAGAGTTAATTGTTAGTGATAAATCTTCTAACCAGGTCACACCTAATAGTGTGCATTGTAACATTTAACAGGGTTGGCTCTTAATAGATCTCACTTTAGAAGAGTGAAATATTTTGGGTTACCAGTCCCAAGTGGTTTTTCCCTTAGGAGGGTTTCCATGTTAAATCATTATGTTGTGTCATTTTTTATGATTGTTTTTCTATCATACTTTACATACTATAGATTTGAATTGATTGGTAATCATAGTTTGGATAATTACTAGTATTCGATAAATGAACAGAAAGATTGATATTTTATCTTACTGAGCTGTTTGAATTATTGAAAAAGTTTTGAAAAGTACATTTGGGAGTTTAGGACTATAGGATAATTGATTTAACTAATTCTCCCCCCCTCTAAGTTATTCTAACAAAGGCTTCTTAGGTATCCCATCCTACTCTAAAGCCTTAAACCCTTCTTAACCCCTCATTTAGCCTTTTAGGCTTTATTTTGCCAATATGGGAAAATTTCACACTTTTGAACCTCATGTGCATTTACATCATTTTTATAGGTCTAGTGTCCATTTTACGTTCACTTGGACCTTTATAGGTCATTACCCCAATGCAACTAACCTAGGATCCATCTAATCACCCCTAGTGACCCCTAGGTACACTTAGCCCTTATAAATTCCATTTATGGATTACATGTTTGATGTCAATACAAAATGATCCAAAACATATTCAAAACACATTTAAATGACCATTAAGGTATTATTATAATTCCAATGACTTCTCAAGGTCATGTTTGTCCTCAAATCCTCCCTAGGTCTTCCAGTGACCCTTGTGTACATCCATGGCTTTGTTGTTGACCTCGATACTCTTGCACCACTATGACTCAATAACCCTTATATTTTCCATCCATTTAGGGTAAAAATACAATGAGGTGTCACCTTTTAGGTTAACTTATCAGCACAACTAAAGACCATATGTTTGACCATATGTCATCATGACCTATTGCCCAAGACTTTTAGGGTACTCTTATCCCCGCATACCTCTGAGCTCCCATTCCCTAATCAAATTGATGGCTTGAAGATTGATCAAATGTTCATCTACAACTCCATGCTCCATTACAGGGTAGTTCGCAGGGTTACTAGTGAACATGTGCTCTCACCAAGGACTAAAGTAGTTGTATTCCCAACACAACTGGTGTCAAATTTCTTATCCAACCTAATGGATCTACTACAATCACTTGAGTTATTGCTTTATATTTTGAATAAAATAATATGCCCATAGTTCATTTTGAACAATCATCTCATGGAGGCCCTACAGAAGTATGATCTATGGTTGAGCAAAGTGCTAGTGTGTGGGTTTTTTTCTCATCATGACCTCATGTCAAGCCATGAACATCTTACAGCTTACGATAGCTTCAAATGGGCCATGGAAAAATGGAGTTACCAAATTATTAGCACCAACCTACAGATTGTGAGTCCAGCTCTTGGTAAGAACCTCACAGACAATATTAGGTGCTTGGCTCATGCTGTGTTGGATCTCCTGATCTCGGCATCTCCATTGGTTCAACCACCTATTCCTCTAGTTAATTTGTCTTGCAAAGTTTTACCTCCTAACACTTCAAAGAAGGTACCTAACCTGAATGTACCTCTTTCACTGGCTCTGTCATCTACCGATCCTCCTGTAGCTCTGATTATCCTTGATGGTTGCAAGGCGGTGTTCACTTTGGATCCACTTGTGGGTTGGAAGTTGGCATGGGAACATGTGCTGTAACCATCCTCTCCCATGGATAAGTGTTAATTCCACTTAATTGGTTGGTTCTTGAGAAAAAATTATGTCTACCATGTGTATTACTGATACCTAAGAGTGGGTTTTTGATGGGTCTTTTGGGGGATTTGATCAAAATTGACATCCATTTTGTATCTACCCTATAAGTGGGTTTTTGGGTTTTGGTTTGTATAATCCTTCATGGATTCATGGTTTTCATGTGGAAAACCAAATCTAAAGAGCTATATAATTACCTTGCATGTATATGAAAATGATTCTAGGGTTTCTTCCTGATTCTTCCATGGATGAGTCCTTGAATCAGTTTATATAAATATAAATATGGTGGCTAGTCCACTGTGGCTTAAGAAAAAAAGTGTTTTAACTTGTCCAATTAGAAATGTCTATTAAATAGATTTTTTATACCACTTTGGGTCCAATTACCATAGCAATAAAATTATTTCAAAAAAGTGACATTTTAATAACTCCTAATATTTTTAATGATATTTGAAATACAAAATACCCTTTTGTAGAGATCAGAGTCAAGAATATCCTCATATAGATTTTATAGTGTTTTAATTAGACATAGTCTATTGTAACTAAAAACTACTGCAAGTATGTATTTTAACAGTGAAGGAGATATTGATTTAGAAAAAGAAAAAAGAAGAAATCATATTAATAAATTTGAAAAAGATATGGTTCACTTGAGGAGAGTCTTCTTCAAGAATATATATTTCTTTTTTTGATTGGGATAGTTTTGTTATGAAAAATATGGTGGGAGATGAAAATTGTCAATTTCAGGTGACTTGGAATTTTAATTATTATAAAAGATAAAATATAGGTCGCAAACCAATTGTTATTTCTTCATGCAATAGCTATATATGTCATCTATAACATATTTTGAAATTAGGGGAAAAAATGTTTATTTACATATTATTTGTTGGTGGGAACTAGACCCCTAATTTTTAGCATTTTTTAGCAACAGAAAAATCATCTTTAAAAATTAAAAAAACATATCAATTCTTATTCAAAAAAATTATTAAAATATTAATCATAAACTTCATCCATTTTAACACATTTAATTAGTTTACATCATTTTCAAATTCCAAACATAAATGTCATTTTCATACTATTGAAGTTGAACAACTTTGATTTTGTTAGCCTTTTCCTTTATAAAAGGGTGACAGATTATTGTGCTTCAATCATTTGTTCATACAATTTCATCCTTTATATAGATTTTTTTTCCACTTAATCTCCTTTATCACATTTTATTTGATTAATTTCAACCATCTCATCACCTTCATAAACTATTTCAATGAATATAGATCTTGGTAAAAGATATTATCATCACCTTGGAACTTGAAATTTCTTGAAACTCATTCCTTCTCTATTTGTCGCTTAGATATGTACCATATATCATCATCTTGAATTTTTCTGATTGTAGATCTATCCAACTAACTCTTCCTCATCATTAAATGTCATTATGATCATTGTATTTAATTATTAATCCTTGTTGGGTGACTAAATTATTTCTTTAACTGAATTTCTATTCACTTCTCTCGGTTATTGAAACCTTCTACTCGATTTATTGAGTTCCTTTTCCTTTACCAAAACTTACTTTCCTTTTAACTGAATTACTTTTTCTCTTTACCTAATGACATTTTTTCTCGGTATGTTACGAATGAATTTTAAATGTTTGGCAGCCATTCTATAGCAGTTGTTGTTGCATTCATGACTATGATTGTCATTGATGTCAACACAGTGATTTATAGGAGACTTACAAAGAAGTAGAGAGAGTTTGGATTAGTGCACATAGGTTATTATAGTTGGAGTTATGTGATGTTGAAGATATAATCTTTGATATGTTATATGTCTATGGTTAAGAGCACAGATAGTAATTCATTTATTCATGGAAGTTATGAGCATTTTGGTGCAAGCAGTATTCAAGCAGTGTTCCTGAGTAGTGGTTCATGGAAATTAGATGATATCTCCTAATCAGGATGGAATCTAATTTTGCACAGTTAAAGAGAAGTTGAAGAAACATTGATAGTGATGTGGATGATAGTGCAAACTTTGAGGTCACACAAGTGAAGAATTATTGTAGTTGGAAGCCGACAGTTTTGTGTAATTTTGATGTAGCGTGTGGAAACTTTTATATTGTAATTGTATGCAGACTCATTTGTAATTATTTGAGTGTGGTATAAAGGAAGGAATGTATTTCATTATTGCATAGGTTGTAGTGGTGTTTGTGTGTGCTGATGTATGCATGAAGTGAAGAAAAGAGCTAAGTATGAAAGTGAATTTGTGAAGGAAGACATGCGAAGTACAAAGATCTAAAATTGAGATCTGGTGTAATAGTGAGTACAATTTGGCACATTCAAAGAAGAGGTAACATATTATTCTATTGAGTAATAAAAATATTATTTTGACAGTGTGTTCAGTGATCTTACCCTGAAGCTAATTGGGCAATGGGTCCTTCTGTCTTCCATAACTCTTAACAGGGTTAGAATCTTTTAATAGGGATTCAAAATCTCCTAACAGGGATTCATATGTACTAAATGTATTTCATAAGACTCCTAACAGAGTCCATCCTTTCATAAAGAATATTCATATTAGTGCATCTTTTGTGGGCATCATTCCCACTGGGGTTTACTCTTTGATCAAGAGGTTCTCTAGTCAACATATCTTGTGTTATTGTGTATGAATATCTTTCTATGGTTGGTAATTATATTTCTTATATGGTTTAATGTTGTTGAAGATGATAAAAGTTATAATTATCTGATAACTAATTCAGCCCCCCCCCACTTAGTTATCTTGGTGGACTTTACTTTCTAACAATTGGTATCAGAGCAACAGGTCCTTGAAAAAAAAGTTTAATAGCTTAAGGAGATCCATGGTGAATTTCAAGAAAGAAAGCCCTAAGTTTGATGGAGTAAATTTTGATAGCTAGAAAGAAAAGATGAAGAAAGACCTACTATGTTTAGGACCAAGTTATTGGTTGATTACAAAGAATGATAAGACTATCATTGAAGAGGACAATCTTGAAACATGTACTCCAGATGAGAGAGATCTATTCATGTGTAACATACTTGCAAGAGAAGCACTTTTGATAGCCCTTCTGGAGAATGAGTACAGTCAGGTAAAATGTTTGAAAAAATCTCATGAAATTTGGAAAGCTTTACACTCTACTTTTGAAGGTGATGAACATGCAAAAAGAGTTAGATTACATAATTGGATATGTGCATTTGAAGATATAAGAATGTTGGAAGATGAATCTATTAGAAGCTATATTGGTAGAATGTCAAAATTTATTACAAGTATAAAATCTTATGGAGGAACAAAGATAGAGAATGAAGTGATATGGAAAATTCTGAGGACATTGACCCCTGTATTTAAGCAGACAACACAGATGATTGAAGAAGTTATACCTTGTACTACAAACTTTACAAGAGAGACTCTTCTTGGAAGATTGGAAGTAGCAGAAATGAACCTGAGATTATCATGACACTTACCTAGAATGGAGACAACATTCAGTGCTCTTAGTATCTACCCTATTTTGTTAAGAAGCATCAGTGTGAGTGGAGATTATGCTGGCAGCAGCAGATCTAGAAATGAAGAAGACAAGAAGATTGAAGAAGGTATTTCCCTACTTGTGAAAAGAGAACTTGATGGTAAGAAAATATTTAAATGTTGGACTTGTCAAGAATATGGTCATTTTGCATCTAAATGTCCTAAGAGAGTTAATAAGTACATAAAAAATTTCAAACCTAAAAGATCTAAGGAATGTTATTATGCTAATGATGAAGATCTGAAGCTAGTATAGAAAGAACTTTAAGTGAAAGTGATACTGAGAATAATGATGACATAAGACTTGTAGCAATTAAAGAAGAGAATCCTAAAACTGATGTTAAGGAAGAAAAAGCCTTAGTTTCTCAAGTTGAAAAGAAATTTTTTTGGATTATAGATAGTGGTTGTTCACATCATATGACTAGAGACATGAAAAAGTTCATAAAGTTTAATGAATATGATGGAGGAGTTGTTAGAGTTGGAAACAATGCACCTTGTTTTATTAAAGGTATAGGATCTATTACTCTTGATAGAAAGACTAATACTAATGATGTTTATTTTGTGGATGGATTGAAACATAATCTTTTGAGTGTTGGATAGTTAGTTGATAAGGGATATCAAGTTTGGTTTACTAATCAAACTTGTGTGATAAAGGATAAAGATGAAAATCTTATTGGAACTGGATCTAGAACCAGAGGTAATATATTTCAGTTAGATCCTACTAATATGACATGTTTGATTACTAAGATTGATGATAGTTGGTTATGGCATAGAAGGTTTTGTCATATAAACTTTGACAACATTATGAAAGTAAGTACTACGCTTGCAATAAGAGAATTCCCTAAAACTATGAAGCCTACTAACATGATTTGAAAAGAATGTGTTATGGCTAAACATAAGAGTTCTTTTCCTAGTAAGAAGTTCACATCTCCAAAAAAGCTAGAGATTGTTCATACAGATTTGAGTGGTCCTACCAAGACTAGAAGATTCTATGGAGAAAGGTATTTTATGATTCTTGTTGATGATTTTACAAGAATGATGTGGATTGCATTTCTTAAAGAAAAATCTGAAGCATTTGATAAGTTTAAGATTGTTAAGATTAAAGTTGAGAATGAATCTAGAATGAAGATTAAATGTTTGAGATTTGATAGAGGTGGAGAATTTACTTCTAGAGAGTTTAACACCTTTTGTGAAGAAAATGGCATTAAGAGATAATATTCAGCCCCTAGAACACCTGAACAAAATGGCATTGCAGAAAGAAGAAATAAATCAGTGACTGAAGCAGCAAGAGCTATGCTATTTGAGAATGATTTGGTGAAGATATTCTGGAGAGAAGCAATGAACACAATAGTGTATACAATGAACATAGTACAAATCAGAGTAGACATAGACAAGACACCTTATGAATTATGGTTTGGGCATGCACCCTCAGTTAAGTATTTTAGAATTTTTGGAAGCAAATGTTATATAAATAGAGATGATCAGATTGGAAAGTTTGATCCTAGAAGTGATGAAGGTATATTTCTTGGATATTCTTTGAAAAAGAAAGCCTATAGATGTTACAATAAAAGAACTAAGACTATTTTTGAAAGTGCAAATGTTAAAGTTGATGAAAAGTTCAAACTTCAGGAAAGAATGCTTGATTATGAATCAAATGAAGAAGCTCATCCTAAACCTAACACTAGATTTACTGAATTATTTTATGAAACTGACCGTGATTTTTTGAATGAAATCCATAGTGAATCATTGAAGAACCTACACCTAAAGTGAGATCTAAGACAGTGACACCTAGCAAGAGTTTGTTAAGAAATCATCCTATTGGCCAAATTATTGGAAGCATCAAAAGAGGAGTTTTGACTTGAAATAAGGTACAAGAACAGTTATGTTTGATTTCTCAAATTGAACCTAAGACTACTAGTGAAGCTTGTGAAGATGAAAGTTGGACTAATGCTATGAAAGAAGAACTAGATCAGATTGAAAAGAACAAGACATGGGAATTGGTCCCTAGACCTAAAGACAAGAATGTTATTGGAACTAAATGGATATTCAGAAACAGGATGAATGAACAAGGAGAAGTAGTAAGAAACAAAGCAAGATTGGTATGTAAGGGTTACTCTCAGCAAGAAGGAATTGACTATGAAGAAACCTTTGCACCTATTGCAAGAATTGAAGTGGTAAGAATGTTTTTGGCTTATGCAGCTTATAAGAAATTCAAAGTATATCAGATGGATGTGAAGTTAGCATTTCTGAAAGGAGAGTTGGAAGAAGAAGTCTACATTGAGTAGTCTGAAGGTTTTCCTTTGAATCAAGAAGGAGACATGGTATGTAAACTGAAGAAAGCTTTATATGGACTTAAACAAGCACCTAGAACTTGGTATGCAAGACTAGATAAATATTTTTTAAAATTGAGATTTACAAAAGGAACAGCTGATAGCAATCTATACACAAAAGAAATTGAAAATGGTTTGTTGGTTATAGTTATTTTTGTTAATGACATTATCTTTGGAGGAGAAGATGAAGCTAGAGACAAATTTACTGATGAAATGAAGACTAAATTTGAAATGAGTATGATTGGTGAAATGAAATATTTTTTGGGATTATAGATAACACAAAACAATGATGGTATCTTTGTAAGTCAGACAAAGTACCTGAATGACTTGTTGAAAAGATTTGGAATGGAGAATTGTAAACTAGTTGGAACACCCTTGGTGTCTGGACATAAGTTATCTAGCACAGATGAGACTCCTGTAGTGGAACATAAGAAATATAGATCTATGATTAGAGGATTGTAGTATTTGACTCATACAAGACTTGATATAGCACATTCAGTTGGAATTGTAGCAAGATTTCAAGCTGAACCTAGAGAATCACATTATGCAACAGTAAAGAGGATATTGAGATATTTAAGAGACATAATGGACTATGGACTATGGTATGAAAAATCTGATTATTTTACCTTATGTGCATATACTGATGCTAATTGGGGAGGTAGTGTTGATGATAAGAAAAGCACCAGTGGTGGAGCATTTTTCCTTGGAGGAAGATTGGTTTCTTGGCTAAGAAAGAAGCAAAATTGTATCTCACAAAGCGCAGTAGAAGTAGAATATGTAGCAGCAACAAACAATTGTAACTAGATAATTTGGATGAAGCAAATGCTGAAGGATGTTGGAATAAAGTTCGTTGAACTTGTTGTTGTGTGCTAAAATGTTGTCACACTTCTATGAATCCTTACATGCAAGAAAAATCAACAATGAGCCCTCACAAATCGATCCATAGCTCTTTATGCATGGAGTTGCAAGATTTGTAAAATTGCTCTCAGCTAGAGCTATAAACTCATGACCTTGCTAGTCAACCACACAATGAGAGATTCCAAATCAAAGACAAGGCCAACAATGCCAATATCTCCAATGAAATCAATATGGATGCAATGCAATGAAAATTAATCTATGAGAATGAAAGATGCAAGCTATGCTATGAAAGGAAAATACAAGTGTTACAAATCCTGCTATTAAGCTATGTGAGATTAATCTATTGCATAAAGGAAATCTATACTAAAAATGCCATGATTATGCAACTATGATGTAAGAAAATAAGCTAAATGAAATGAAACAACAATGTCTTCAAAGCTTGAATGCAAGAATGTCTTCAAAGAGCTCCAAATGACCTAGAAAACCTGCAGCATGACATTAGCATAAAAACCTAAGATATAAAAATGAGGAAGAGAGCTCTTCTTTTATAAGAAATGAAAAGGAATGGACCATTGAGATTAAGAGGCAAAAGATTTAATCAACGGTGGAGAAAAATAGAAGCTTGATCCTTGTACACAAATATCCTCCAATAGAAAAATAGGAGTTGACTTTAGTGTCCATATGAGACAAAAAATACTTTTTCTCTTTTTATAAAATAAGAATAATGTTTTTTTTGTGTAACATAGGATAAGAAGAAAAGTGGAGACTTTTTATTTAATAAAAGGAGAGGAAATATTCCTTTTAATTAAATAAAGGTTTAGGATAAAGTGATTTTATTATTTAATTAAAAGAGATTTTTAATTAATTAAAAGGAAGCCTGTTCTCTTAATTAAATAAGATTTTTATTTTTTTCTCTTTTAAATTAGATAAGGCTCAAACCTTAGGAAATACTGAATTGATTATGATTTGATCAAGAAAATTGATATAATTGATATTATTGATATTTGAAAATATTGATTCAAAGATTTGACAAATTGCAGAAATGGGGCCCAAAGTCTAGGCGACCATTTTAGGGTGTATACATTTGCCCCTCTTTGACTAATGTGTGATCATTTCGGGAACACATGCAGTCAAAGAAGAATTGAAATGTGAGATCAATTTGGGATCACAAAACAACCCAGATGTGTGTTCAATGGATGGGAACACATCTGGACAAGCATAAACAATAGCTGAAAGACAAGACCAACACCATCGCTACTAGGTGCAAATCAAGCCTTAGACAAAACTATCGCCATCACTGCTAGGCAATAATCAAGTCTGAAAAATAAGAGATAAAAATTGAAAGACAAAATCACCACCATCGTTGTTAGGTGATAATCAAGTCTAAAAATAAGAATGTCAAGCTGAGCTGAATGATAAAGCTGAATCAAAGATTAAGGATGATAGGTACTACCCCCTCGGAATCAAAATCGAAATCAGGTAGAGGAGAAGTAGAAAATTGATAAACCTGATCAAGTCACAATAAATCATAATCGAAGGATGGAGCATGATAGGATAACCATCAAATAGTGAAGATATGCCCCAGGTTGACTAGGTTTGACTGGGAAAGATACAGGATAAAAATTAAGTCAAACCTTAGAGAAATGAAGTGAGTGAAAATGAATGATAGACTAGGAGTTTGGAAGACATGGAAAGGAAGAAATTCCATCAAATATCAAAGAATTATGCCTCAAAAAGTCAGTCAACTAGGTAGAAGAATGAGAAAACTTGGAAACGTGACTCGAATTTCAATTTCAAGTCTGAAAATAGATAGAAAATGATGTGATATTAAAGACCAAAAATGAAAGATATGATCAAGAAGAATCAGAAAATGAGCACAGTTGACCAACTAGTCCATAGATGATAAAAAGGAGAGCTCTCTCCATATGTAAGATGCAAAAACTAAACTATGATGAACCTAATAATGCAAGCTACTATGAAAGTGGTTGACTTGCAAGGTCATAATGCCTATAGACATCTAATTATCATCATCGAGCATTAGGTAGTGCCGTAAGATCATACAATGCACACTAGCATAACTATGTGGATATGAATATGATCTTTATCAGATAAAAATGTGAAAATCCCACCTTGGCATCAAAGACATGGAGGTCGAGATGACTAATGTAGTGAGATTACCTAAGTTTGATATGGCGAGATTATGCTTGTATCAAGACATGTGAAAGTTAGGATAACTAGAAGCATGCACTCACAAAATAGTCAAGGATAATATCTTGTCAATCCATAGTGTCAAGTAAGACCAGCATAAATGCTCGTGATAGTTAAGATCAACAAAATATACCCATAAGTAGATAAAAAAAGAAAACATGTTCTCATACCCTTAGTCTTCTAGCTATGCCTCATCAAAAACTTCTTAGGGAGAGACCACTCATCAAAGAAATCCTCATCGACAGCACACAAAAAAAAAAAAAGTCAACATATCTCAACAAGTTGATTGTTTAAGTGCATGTGTGTTGGTCATAGAGTCAGACTCTGATCATCGCATCTGCAAATGAGAAATATCACATCAAACTTAGACTATTGGGTAAGACATATGATAAGTGTTAAGAAACACTCGATGCAAGGGTAGTGTTGAAAAACACTATTTGGGGTGGTGTTGAAAAACACCTGTTTGTGAAATGCCCCAAGAGACAAATGCACCTAAAGGACCTATGCTAACAGGTATGCCCCCTAGAAAAAAATAAAGACCAATTCCAGACCAAGTCAAAGAAGGTCAAGGCATGATGGAAAATGGCTAAGTGTCGAGGATGCATGCTAACAAATAGGGGTGCAAAAGGCCTCAAGTAGCACTTGTTTCTAGGTTTTCACCACTTGGATTCTTTTTTGATTTTTTGATTTTTTTCTTTTTTTGTATTTTTGCTACCAAGGCACTTGTTTCCAAGTTTTCACCAAGGCACTTTTTCTATTTTTTTTCTTAATTTTTGATTTTTTTGATTTTTTGATATTTTTTCAGCATCATATATGAATTTTTTTGGTATTTTTTCAGGATCATAAAACATGTACAAAGAAAGCCCCTAGACAGAATAGGCATCAAACTCTTTAAACAAGATCACATCGTGCAGTCCCAATGTCAAGCAAGGTGGAGAACAAGAGGGATTAGCAAGCTGGTGAATGAGATGGAAGACAAGAGAATGAAGGAGAATGAAGGGAAGAAATCCTCAAGGGAAAAATCCTCAAGAGTACCCAAGCTAGGAAAAAATTATCATCTAAAGTACATCCAAATAAGCAATGAAAGGCTAGCATAAGATAAGCCACAAAAGCGTGGAGCAAAAGAAGGAAAGGATGCAGTCCAAAAGAGTAGACATGTCAAGAGGCTTCATAGCATCGTGTTTTACTCTTTTTTTATTAGATCAAGCCCAAAGGGGAAAAGGAAAGTGAAAGGCTAGAATGAATGGAGAAAAACATGAATGAAATTAAAATAAGATCATCATAAAATAGTTCACAAGATAGCCAAATGTTCATGTATAGGTCAACATTGTCAAGATCAAAGAGAGAAGATGGAATGGATGCAATATGTAGAAGAACTATGCATGATGCCTGATTGCCAAGTTTTCATCACGGTACTTATCCAAAGCACCACAAGGGTGTGGTTTTCACCATAGGACAAATTTATTTCTCTTTACTTTTGCTACCAAGGTGCCTGTTTCCAGGTTTTCACCAAGGCACATTTTTTATTTTTTTATTTTTTTTATTTTTTTTTTAAATTTTTCTATTTTTTTAATTTTTTTTTTTTGAAATAAGGAAATCTTTTTAGATAATGCTCCTTGAAAGGATAAACCATGATATGCCAAGGATTCAAGATGATATGCTCAAAGATGCTGATAGGGAAAGGAAGATGGAAGAGAAAAATGGAGGATAAAGTTTTATGTAAAGTGAGTGAAGTTGGAAGATAGGAGGAATAGGCAAATGAGGAAGAAGGATAGAAGGTAGAAGGATAATGAATGGAAGGAATGTGAAAGGGTAGATGGAAAGGAAGGAAAGATCAACATCAACACACACCTTGAAGGGAGGTGAGAGGATGGAGGAAAAGTGAATGAAGGAATACGAGAAGTAATATGACGAATATTTAGCAGAGGTTGTGGTTCAGGTGCATGGAATGGAAGAATGTTTTTGGAAGAAGATGAAGTGGAAGCCTTTGGAAGCTTGAATGTCAACTTCACTTTTTTATTAACATCAGACTCTTTCAAGAGAGATTTTGGAATCCATATAGCCTTAGGCTTTTCATTTCCTTTTAATGATTTAGAGATAATATCTTGAATGATGGATTTTGGAACCCATACTTGTCTCATAGTTTTCTTCTTAGATATCTCTTTTGACTTTATGCCTCCATGTCGATTAGAGGAGACATGGTGATATTTTTTTGATGGATTCTTATATTTCTTCTTTTTCTTGTATTGACCATTCAAGTTGCTTCCAAAAGACTTGGGACTTGTGGAAGGAGGAGAATATGACTGGTTTAGATGTGTGGGTGGATGAAAAGGATTCAAGGGTATGCATCTATGTTGATCTTGAGGAAAGATAGGAGATGGAGGGACGTAAGGACCCAAGATGGATGACAAATTAGGAGAATTAGGAGGGGAAAGGGAAGGGACATAAGGACCCAAGATGGAAGGAAGACATGAAGCCCTTAGTATTGGTGGAGGAGGTCCAAGGATAGATGTGGAAGACGCAAAAGGATAATCAGTAAGTTCATCAACATCTATATGACAACCAAGGACATCAGCATCTTTAGAATGAGCATTAGAATTTTCAACAGGATCATGCACATCTTGAATAGGAGCACCTTCTTTGACAGAATTATTCGCAACTTGCAAAAATTTAGGAAGAGTAGAAAGTGGAAGTGACATTGGAGTGGTAGAACAAGAAGATGAAAGACTTTGATCTTGACAAGGATCGTTGGGTAGCATAAGCATATCAATTTTCTTTCAATTTTCAATAAGCTTTACATCAGAAGTAACAACACCATTTTTAATAACCTTAATGGAAGTATCATCTTTGGAAAGTGCAAGTGTAGTAAAGTTATTTTGATTATTAATAAGCTCAACGGTGTAAGTAGTAGCTTGATCTTGCTTAGGAGAAGATTTAAGATAGGGTGGAATGAATGAGAAAGGGCGTAAAGGATCAAAAGAACCATGGAATGAAGGAGAGACATCATGAAAAGAATTGGATGACATGGAGGGTCCTTGATCTTGATCTTTCTTTATGTTCTTTTCTTTATCATCTTTAAAATCTTCTTGACATGGAGCCACTTCTAAGGACAAGAAAGCATGTTGGAGTTGTATGGAAGACTTTGGAAAAGATGGTGAAGGACTAGCTGAAGTAGGCATTATAGCAAATAAAGGCTTAGGCTCTTTAGGTTCGACATTATTGAAAGTATTTGCAGCCAAGTGAAGGTTAGCTTGAGTTTCTTTAAGAGGTAGCCCTTGAGGATAACTATAGGGAACCGCATGAAAAGCCTTAAGATCTTTGTTGGATGAAGGATTTGTGACAAATTTGGAAAACTCAGAAGCTTTAGGAAATGTATGGGTATTGGAGGAAGTAGGGGATGGAAGGGGACAAACACAAAATAAAGGTTCATCATTAACATGATCTTGCTTGAGAGTGCAATCTTTATTTTCAGCATGAGAGTTCTTAGAGAAAGGATTCTTATAATATTTACATTTCAAATTAGTATGGTGCATTTTATATTCCTCACTAGTAGTAGCTGGATTATAATCAAGGTATTGTTGACAAAACTCATCAAAATTTCTTTCAAAATCTGAATTATATGGATCACCATCACGATCTTTCCAATATGAGGACCCATTTCTAGTAAGTACAAGGACATGGCTAGGAGGACTCTTAGGAATAGAGGTGTCATAGGTATCACTACATTGTCCATCATCATAGTCATCATAGTCATCATAGGTGTATGTGACTGAATGTGACCTCTAAATCAGGCACAACACAACATGGTCATTATTCACTTGATAGAATTCGGGAGAGAGTATGAAGAACTCAATCCAAATTCCATGGTGAGGTGACCTGTTACCTCCTATGTGAATGGGGTGTTTGAATACTCTCAGAATGAGAGCCAACAACCGGGAGACCAATTCAACAATGGAGGATTTGAAAGCAAATATGAGCAAAATTAAACTAAGCTAAGAATGAATGCAATTAATCTAGAAAGCTTTGAAAGAAATATGAAATGCAGATTTTTATTTGATTTTGAAATAAAGATGATATTAGACTAAGAACAAGTAAGCAAATTTAATCTAAATGTGAAATGCAATTACACTAATATGAGAAATTGAACTAGATAATGCAATAAAAGAGCTTTGAAAACAATGAAATATGAGACTAAAAAATGCTATAGTAAGGATGCTCTCAAAAATTGCTCTCTTGAATGAGAAAAAGAGGTTCATTAAATAGAGAAGCCCGAAGAGGAATGAAGAGTTTCTTGATTTGAAACGGTGGACTCTTCATTCCTAATTGAGACAAAAAAGCATGATTTATTTAATTAAAAGAATGGAATTTGCCACATGTGGGGAGTGACCTTTTGAGTAATTTGAATTATTAAATTCAAATAAAGAGGTGTCCATTCAATTAACTAAATATTTATTAATTCCTTTTTTAAGGGTAATTAGCCAAAGGGGGTGGTTTGATTTAATTTAATTTAAAGCACATAGGACTTTACAATTAAATTAATGTATCATAGAGATAATTTAGCTAATAAAGTCAAAGAGACTTAGGAATTAATTTTAGTGTTTGATTATTGCAATTTATGGTCTTTGCAATTGACATCAAGTCAAATTAGCTCAGGTAGGAGAGAGAAAATTGCCTAGGGAACTAGGACTTTGGTGATGTAAAATCGAGATAATGCACCAAAATTAATGAAATTTAATAGGTGCCAATTTTGGGGTATTACATTTGCCCCTCTTTGAATTGATGTGCGAATAGCACGTTGACTCAAAGAATAGTCTGAAGTGACAGATGAAAGTAGATCAAAGCATAAATTTTTTGAAGTCTAAGTTAGATTGCAAAGACAACGGTTCTTGAGAGAGATGAGAATCGGGATCGGGGTTAGATTGCCCCAATACCAATTGATGAAGATGCAGATTTAGGACTATCTCTGAATCAGGGTTAGATTGCCCCAATACGAAGCTTAGTCCTCCAAGACCCAGGTTAGATTTCCCAGATAACGGTCTAAAAGAGATTTCGAGAGTCATCTCCAGAATGAAGCTTGACTCCCAGGAATTAGGGTTAGATTGCCCCAATACCTAAAATATTTCAAGAACCATCTCCAGAATGAAGTTTGGTCCTTGAGGATCTGAGTTAGATTGCTCAGATACCTAAAAGATGGATGATAAAATAACAAGATGCGAGGCACCAAGATGCCCCTAGCGATGAGAACTGATGATTCAAATCAGACTGATTCAAGAATAGATTCGACAAGATTCAAATGATGTAATCATCCTGCCCCCTCGGGAGTGAAATTGAAAGATGACATGTCAGAAGGATGATAAACAACAAGAGATTGCAGAGAAAAAGCAATTAGACTAGATTCGCGAAGCTATAGAAGTGAAACGGAGCAAAGAAGAGGTCCTGTTGACCAAGTTTGACCATAGTTGACCAAATTTGACTTGAATTGACTTTGATGAAAAGAGAAAAGATCTCAAGAACATGATGTAAAGATGAGGATTTGGCAAGAAAATGATTCCAGAAGGTTGACTACACAAGCATCCGATCTAGGAGGAGTCCAATATTTAAAACATGATTTTGAGCCACTTAGAGATGTCAGATTTCGATTTCGATCCCGAAAAGGGATGCAGCCAAGATGAGACTGGGACAAAAGATGAGAACCTTTGATGAGCAGATCTAGAAGAAAGCAATCAAGAGAGAAACAAGAAAGCACTCCAAATGCAAGCCTAGAATGAAAGATGCAAGTCTAAATGCAGGCCTAGGATGAACAAATGCAATCCTCTGGACTCGGCTGTTGGACTCATCGTATTTATCATCATTGAGTTCATTTAAGCATAGGACAATCGCAAGATGCCATACAATTCTCCCCAACATGAGAATATGAATATGACATAAGTCTTAAATTTGTCGGAATGAGGTGTAAGCATTAAGGCACAAGAAGCGAGAATGACCTGAACACCTATTCCTCTTAATTTAGCAAGTTAACATAAGCATCAAAGCACATTTTCTAGAATGACTTGAATGTCTCTTGTGAACAAACACACCAAGCACGTAGGAGTTCCTTCTTTTGCCAAAGATTGCTCACAGTGACCCTTACGTTCACTTAACAGGTCGAGCGTTTACAATTTCATCAGTAGCAGAAAGAAGTCACTCAAAAGACAAGGAGAAGAACCAACCTCACCGAAGCATCCATATAAAAGGAGTTGAGGTACACATGGCCATCCAATATGAGATGAGGCTCTTATAGATGGACACCCCTCTTAAATGAATTCTTTGGATCGTTGGAACTAAACCAACAAGCAGAAAGCAAAGAAAGAAAACAGACAAACACTCAAAGAAAACAAAGCTCAGCAAGCCTCAAAGGAACACACATTTATTTTAAGTTTCAGTTCAGGTTCGTGTTCAAGCGGATTGAAGTCAATTCGGAAAGATAACGTTTGAAGTCTCAATGAGATAATGACAGTAGGCAGACGTAACGAAAATCACTGGTGATTGATAAAAGGGAGAAATCTCGAAGAAGAGAGATCGAACGAAAGCTAGGTATCCGTAGGCAGGCATAGTGAGAACCACTGGCGACCAATGCTCAAAAGAGTTTCTGAAAGTGATAGGACAATGCCCCCTAGACCAGGCAGGTGCCCCCAAGTGTGAACCAGTTCCAATCTATGAAGAGTCGAGAAAAATCTCGAAGACAATGAAAGCAAGGCATGAGCTAGCAAACCAAAGCAGGAAACAAAGGAAGCAAACTAAAGCTGGAAAGCAAACTAAAGCAAGAAACTAAGAACCAAGCGGCGCTAAGATGAGATGTAGCTTCAGGAAAATAAGAGGTGCCTGTTTACCAGGTTTTCACCATCTTGGCAGAGATTCTATTTTTGCTACCATGACGCCTGTTTACCAGGTTTTCATCAATGGCACATTTTTCTCTTTTTCAATTTTTTTGTACTTTTCTCTTTTTTTTATTTTTTTGTATTTTTTTGAATATTTCATTTTTTTGTATTTTTTATTTTTTCTTTTTTTTTTTGTATTTTTGAAATTTTCTATTTTTTTTGTATTTTTCACATTTTCTATTTTTTTTGTGTTTTTGAAATTTTCTATTTTTTTTGTATTATCAAGGTGCCTGTTTACCAGGTTTTCACCAGGATAATAGATACATCAAAGCATCTGTTTGCCAGGTTTTCACTAAGATGATCATTTTTAGGACATTTTGCAATTTTTAGGTTTTTTTGCAATATATCAATTTTTAGTATTTTTTCAGGATCAATAAGTATGTACATGAGCACATTGAGAATATCAGCTGTAGAACTTTTTCAAATGAAGAGCGTTGATAGGCTCTTTGAGTTTCTCTCCTTAAGTAGTGATCTCCGGAAACATAGTCACTTGTAGTAGTAATCATCAAAATCAAAACCAGATGTTGTAGCAGTAACATGAGAGCCAACCAGTAGTGTCCAACTGTCAAGAGATCCATAGTCAAGGAAAGATCACCTAAGTGAGACCCACAAATATCCTCATGGACACATCTTAACTCTTTGTCGGATTTCCCACGCTCTAAATGCTTAGGAAGAGTACATTCTAGATTTTTCTTAGTCATGCCATTAGCGATAAGGAGATACTGATATGCACTTTGGGAAAAGGCAAGATGGAGTGAAGAGGATAAAGTATGAGAGGCAAGGGTGATGGAATGGAGGGAAGCATGAGAATTTTGGAAGCTCGAATGACAACTTTGATTTTTTCTTTCTTTGGAATCCACATAGCTTTTGAATTTTTTCTTCTTTACTTTGAGGTGCTTTTGATGACAATGCCTATAAAATGGATTTCGAGATCCATTTTTTATTTTATTTTCTGGCTTTTGATTGTCTTCTTCTTTTTGAGGACCTTTGCAGTCTTTTGAACACCTATGTTGCTTTCCTTTCTTCATAGTCACATGTCGATTAGATGGGACATGGTGACCTTGAGATATAAGTGGATTCTCATTATTTTTGTTTTTATGTTGCACATCCAAGTTACTTCCAAAAGACTCGGGAATGGTGGATGAAAGAGGCTTATATGACTAGTTTAGGTGGAGAGATGGAGATGGAAGTGGACGGGCCACTTTTCTGGGAGATGAAGAGGGAAGAGAAATCAATGGGATGGGCTCAAGTGCAAATATATCAGTATCATCCTCATCATTCATGAATGCATCAGGTAGATCAAGAAAGTAATCTTCCATAGAGTGTTGTTGATTGTGAGTCATCTTAGAAGAGTCAGATAAGTTTGGAGGAATATTATGTGAGCCTAACGAAGATGGTCTATTCCAAGAGTTAGGTCCCCTTTCAGGTGGTAAGAGTGCACGAATAGGAACCATTTCAATTTTGGATCTTCCAATATTCCATGAAGCTGTAACAGAATGGGGTCTTACATACCCATGATTTGCTGGAGCAGTAGGAGTATAGCTTGGAATAGATGGCCTAAGAGCCATAGGAATGATCTCCACAGGAGGGTGGAAAGGATCATCATTAATAGCTTGATCTGGAGGATCATAACTTTCTCCTCTTTTTGAGTTTTTAAGACTAGCATATAGGTGCATAGCATCAACTGGTATTTCTATAGTAGCATCTGATATGGAGTCCCATTCAGCTAGAGACATAGTCGGAGGCAGATTTTCTTCATTGTTGTAATCTAACATAGGAAGTGTTTCTTCAATAGTAGGTTCTTGTTCAGTAGTAGAAGCAGCAGAGTAATCTGGAATAGGCATACCCAAGAGGAGGGAAGCATCCAATAATTGTTCCCAATCAGTATGTGTGCCATTGTAGTCATCAGCAGTAGGATTTTGTTCAATAGTAGAAGCAACAGAGTAATCTAGAATAGGCATACCTTGAGGCATACCCAAGAGAAGAGAAGCATCCAATAGTTGCTCCTAGTCAGTATGTGTATCATTGGAGTCAGCAATAGTAGGAGTTTGTTCAATAGCAGAAGTGGTGGAACAATCTAGAGTAGGCATACCTTGAGGCATACCCAAGATAAGGGAAGCATCCAGCAGTTGCTCCCAATCAGTATGTGTATCATTGGAATCGGCAGTAGTAGGATTTTGTTCAATAATAGAAGTGGTAGACCAATCTAGAATAGGCATACCTTGAGGCATACCAAAGATAAGGGAAGCATCCAATAGTTGCTCCCAATCAGTATGTGTGCCATTAGAGGCAGTGACATATTCAGTAGTAGCTGCAGTAGTAGAAATCTGTTCAGTAGAGTGTATAAAATCCTCCTGGTGAGGACCAAAATCATGTTCCTGAAGCACTTGAGAAGGTAGATAAGAATCTTTCTGGTAGTCTGAATCAGAATTTTGATCATTCAAAGGTCTTTCATATGTCATAGGCTGAATCTGTGTTTCTTCATTATCTAAATCCTTGCATGAGTGAAAGCTATAGCTAGGTTGGTCAAGCTCATCACTCTGATAGCCAATACCAAATCCATCTTCAGAAGGTTCCTCACAAGAATGTGGAGATGGAGGGAGAGCTTTCAGTGACAAGATGGACTCAATCTGATATTCCCCCATGCTAATATCTTTAATCTTCAAGGTCTTTTCTATTTCTTTGAGCTTAGCATCATAGAACTCAATGGACTCTCTATTGGCAGGAACAAAGCTGTCTGTTGTTTGGGTAAGCATCTTAGCAGAGCAAGTATTTTGGCTAGCACTATTGTCAATGAGGACGTGAGGGATACTCTTGGGGCCTATCATAACTTCAGTGTGTAGGGGAGCATCATGTGGATGGCTTGGAGAGTGATCATCTTCTTCAGGGAAGGATAAATAATGAGGTGAGGTCAAGTGACCCACCATAGATTGAAACTGGTTAAGATTGAGATCTTTGGGGATGTTTGCCTTAGTGAGGGCTTTATCCATAGATAGTTTTGGTCTGGATGTCGAAGATTTGGGACCTTTGAGAACAATCTTTGCATGAGATTGAGGGATAGCATTCGCACAAGCTGGAGACTGTGTGGATTTATAAGAGGGAGACGCAGGGCCTCGCAAGACAAAGGGAGTTTTGGGTTTAGGAGTATCCTCACTCCTTGGAGCAATGATCATGTCACAGTGAGAGATCCAAGGTTTGTTTCTAGAAAATCGGGAAGACGGTTGAGCTTCTATCATAGCCTTCTTAGTGGCTTTGATCATTTGTATGTTAGAGCTGAGATTAAAGACAGACTTTGAGGGTTTTGGCATGTTAGAGCTGAGATTGAAAACCAACTTTGAAGGTTTTGGATCTCCCATCTTGTTGGTAGTATTATGAGAGATCATGAAAGAGTTGATAGGTTCAAAAGGATCAATAGGTTTAATTTTAGAAAGTGACCCTTCAGAGTCTTGCTGGTCTTCAAACAATGGGTTATAATATTCTTGAAATAGTAAGTCAGACTGTATCTGAAATAATGGATTGTAATACTCTTGGAATGACGAAGAATGTGAGGATTCCTCACGAAGTTCAGATTTTGCAATGGATTTGGAATGATCTATGTCTTGATTATGAGGTTTGCTTCTATCTTGATCAGCATTCTGCATGGGATAAGTCTTGCTACTTCGAGTCGTGACAATCATAAATGAAGATGTAATGAGCAAAGATTCAAGATGAAGCTAGACTCTGTCTCAAAGATAACGAAAGGAGATAAATGGCTAGAACAACCAAGATGCAAGATGAACCTGGTACAAATTGTCAAAAAGAGATGGCTAGAACAGCTGAGATAAGATAATTGCAACGCAAGGTACAAGAGCACAATGAGATAAGGTAGACTAATGAGAGACAATATGATTTAAAGCAAAGATCTATCGATTCCTAACTCAAGACAACTAGTTTCTGACGGTGAACGACAGGAAAATAGAAAAATAGATCACAGACAAAAAGGCAGATCAGATTTATGTCATTGATCAAGCACATAAGATAGCAATCAAGGATTTTAAGCAAACAGTCTTCAAGCAATGGGCAAGGGACAAAGCAACCTTGCGCATGAACAAGAATAGTGACTTAGTATTTCTACTCCCTAAGGAATCTACTTGTGTATGTTCTTGAGAATGTTTTAGCAGGCACTTAAAAAACAACAACATCCTAGCAAGTTGTCTACAAAGATATACATGGCTTTTCTAAAGGGAGTCCTTGATATACGCAAGGTACGTGAGGCACAAATCCATAGATGAGAAGAATTAGAAATCACACAGCCGGGGGGAGACGGTAACCCAAATCTCCTCCTTCACTTCTCAAAGGTATAAAGTTCTTTGAGGCTTAGCCAAGAGTGAAATCTAACTCATTTTCAAGAGAGGTGTCTTTGGATTCACCTCCTGATATTTATACTCCGCCGGAACACAGGAGTTAAGGTCATCCCTTGAGGTGATGAAATCCCCAAGCAGGCCTTCTAGAAATAAAAAAGTAAGTAATTCTCTATCAAAAAGTATTGAAAAGCACTAAAGGTGGTGCATTTAACCCTTCAAGTAAATGTGAGGTGAGTCCACAAAGTGGTGCATTTAACTCCTCACACAAACTCAAAGTGAGTCCACACCCTAGAAAACAAGTGAGTTCCAAAAAGCACAAAAGGGTTGCCAAGTGGAACAATTAACGCTTCTTTCCTATAGACCCCTCCCCTTTAATGTGGCGCTGGGATTGCAACCACAAGGCGGAAATGAGGGGCTGGTGGATTAGCGAGTCCAATAACCCAAGATAGAAATCTAGATCAATCACAAGTAATCTAAGACTGCTAATCAATACTACTCATAAGTGCAAGAGGGTTTGAATCATGGAATATTTAACTTTCCAAGTAAACATGAAGTGAGTCCACAAAGTGGTGCATTTAACTCTTCATGTAAAAAAGGAATGAATCCATGCCCTCAATTACTCAATGAGATATTTGATATTGGAACCAAGAATTACTTAATGTTTAAAAGACAAGCATTCACTTAAACACAAACTTGTATGAAAGAAAATCTATGTTCATTCATTTCCCATTAATAGCATCAATTGAAATGTGTTCTATGAAAGCATGTAAACACTCAAGCCAAACACATGAGAGGTTCAATTTTAATCCCAAAGTCTAAATGTTATAAAGATTTTAAGAACTCACCTTAGGTCCAAAGATCTGCAATCCAGCATTTAGCACACATTTGAAAGTATATAATCAAGACAAATCAATGGCAAATTGTAAGATATGTAACATTGATGTCTTCAAGACAGTCTTTAAAGATTGATTTATTTGACCCATAAAATAACAATATTAAAATTTTTGGAAAGAATAAAGTTTTTAGCCAACATCAAGAACTACCATTTTCCAAAATTACAAAGTCTTATGATTCAATTTGGTTCCTCAACCAATAACCTTTTCAGACTGCCATTTTTCTGTCATAAATCAGATTTAAAACACCAAACTCTGCCTAGGAAATCACATATCTTTCTCAAAAAGAATTCAAACGAAACCAAACCAATTTCACAGTAACTATTAATTAATCTAGTTTCCAAATATGTAAGCCATTTATTTTTCTCATTCATAAATCATTTTCTAAGAATAAATCATTGCCTGCAACTCCAATACAGATTGTTAAAAACCAGTTTTCACTCAAACGCCCATAACTTTCACAAATCTAGATAAAAATGACTCAACTCAAATGGAAATGAAAGCTAATTCACGTATCTTTCCAATGAATATTATTAGAGATCCTGATTCTTCATAATTTATCTGTACCAACTGTTTCAATCTGACTGTATTCAGAGAATCTCAAATCTGCAAATAACCACTTTCATTAAAATGATCATAACTTATTCATTTCTTTATAAAAATGAGCCAAATAAAAATAATAAGAAAGAGGATTCATCATTCTATCCATCCATTATTATATTAAAAGTTTTTCAGGCTGTATATGGCCGTACAAGGCCTGGAACCAACACTAAAATTGAAAAACCAATCAAGAATGAGGCCAGAAATTGATCTTTTCTACCCCACGGTGGGCGCCAAAATGTATGTGACTGAATGTGACCTCTAAATTAGGCACAACACAACATGGTTATTATTCACTTGATAGAATTTGGGAGAGAGTATGAAGAACTCAATCCAAATTCCATGGTGAGGCGACCTGTTGCCTCCTATGTGAATGGGGTGTTTGAATACTCTCAGAATGAGAGCCAACAACCGGGAGACCAATTCAACAATGGAGGATTTGAAAGAAAATATGAGAAAAATTAAACTAAGCTAAGAATGAATGCAATTAATCTAGAAAACTTTGAAAGAAATATGAAATGCAGATTTTTATTTGATTTTGAAATAAAGATGATATTAGACTAAGAACAAGTAAGCAAATTTAATCTAAATGTGAAATGCAATTACACTAATATGAGAAATTGAACTAGATAATGCAATAAAAGAGCTTTGAAAACAATGAAATATGAGACTAAAAAATGCTATAGTAAGGATGCTCTCAAAAATTGCTCTCTTGAATGAGAAAAAGAGGTTCATTAAATAGAGAAGCCCGAAGAGGAATGAAGAGTTTCTTGATTTGAAACGGTGGACTCTTCATTCCTAATTGAGACAAAAAAGCATGATTTATTTAATTAAAGAATGGAATTTGCCACATGTGAGGAGTGACCTTTTGAGTAATTTGAATTATTAAATTCAAATAAAGAGGTGTCCATTCAATTAGCTAAATATTTATTAATTCCTTTTTTAAGGGTAATTAGCCAAAGGGGGTGGTTTGATTTAATTTAATTTAAAGCACATAGGACTTTACAATTAAATTAATGTATCATAGAGATAATTTAGCTAATAAAGTCAAAGAGACTTAGGAATTAATTTTAGTGTTTGATTATTGCAATTTATAGTATTTGCAATTGACATCAAGTCAAATTAGGTCAGGTAGGAGAGAGAAAATTGCCTAGGGAACTAGGACTTTGGTGATGTAAAATCGAGATAATGCACCAAAATTGATGAAATTTAATAGGTGCCAATTTTGGGGTATTACAATAGGTAGGTGTGTCACTCTTCATGGAAGAGGTATCATAAGGACTATCACGTTGCTCATTATGGTATGTCTTGTGAAGAGAAGTAAGACTCCTTGAAGAAGTAGAAGAAGAATGAGATCGTGAAAAAGAGAAAATTGAAGACTTAGTGTAGGAAGAGGACTTGGATATTGAGGAATTCAAATAATGTTTAGAAGATTCATGATAAGATTTGGAAGATGAAGAATGTGAATAGTGTTTAGAAGAATCGTGATAAGATTTGGAAGATGAAAAATGTGAATAGTGTTTAGAAGAATCGTGATAAGATTTAGAAGATGAAGAATGTGAATAATGTTTGGAAGAATCATGATAAGATTTAGAATGTGAGGAATGATGAGAAGATTTAGAAGATGAAGAATATTTTGATGAGATCATGAGTATGATTCTAGCAAAGGCGTTTGATTTAATTAATTTTTCTTTTATTTTTGTCATAAATTCATCACTCATGAGAATTTCGGAGGAACAACACTTTTCGAATACATCAATGAGCTCAAGATCATCTATTCTTAATAAAGGTTCCAAAACCAGAAAGTCAAGATTCATGGTTATAGAAGAGGAGGAATCAAGCATGGAAGAAATGAATAGATGAATAGAAGAAGGTAGACTAGATAGTAAGAGGAAAAGAATCAAGAAGAAGAAGAATTTCCCATAGGAATAGAAGACTTTAGAAGAAAATGGGAAATGGAGAAGAAAGAAGAAGACTAAGAGTCATCTTGTGCAATTGATACCATAATGCTCATTGAGATGTTGAGCAACATGACAGCACGTAGGATCTGAGATCTGGACTGACCAAGGAAGACCAAGCTTCTAAGGAGAACTCACTACAGCAGGATTGAACTCAGTTTTAGTATTCCAATTAGATTTTTCAAAAGATTTCACAATGATGATCAAGCACATAGAACAACAACCAGGGAATTCAAGCAAATAGTCTTCAAGCAATGGGCAAGGGACAAAGCAACTTTGCACATGAACAGAGATAGTGACTTAGTATTATTTTCCCTAAAGACTCTACTTGTGTATGTTCTTGAAAATGTTTTAGCAGGCACACAGAAGACAACAACACCTTAATAAGCTATCTACAAGATATGCGTGGCTTTCTAAAAGGAGTCCTCTATATACGCAAGGTACGTGAGGCCCAAATCCATAGATAAGAAGAATCCAAAATCACATAGCCGATGGGAGATGGTAACCCAAATCTCCTTCTTCACTTCTCAAAGGTATAAAGTTCTTTGAGGCTTAGCCAAGAGTGATATCAAATTCAATTCCCAAGAGAGGTGTCTTTCGATTCACCATCTGCTATTTATACTCCATCGGAACATGGGAGTTAAGGTCATTCCTTGAGGTGGTGTGTCCCCAAGCAGGCCTTCTAAAAATAAAATTAAGTAATTCACTATCAAAAGTATTTAAAGCACTAAAGGTGGAACACTTAACTCTTCAAGTAAATGTGAAGTGAGTCTAAAAGTGGAACATTTAACTCTTCACACAAACTCAAAGTAAGTCCACACCTTAGAAAACTAATGAGATCAAGAAAGCATAAAAAGGGGGAAACTTTGTGGAACATTTAATGCTCTTTTCAAGTAGAACCCTCCCCCATGTATGAATGCTGACCTTGCACCCAAAGGGAAAATAACAAGGGATGATTAGAAATAAGAGACTCCAACACCCAATTTAGCTAACAAGCTCAATCAAAAGTAATCTAAAGTTGCTTATCAATACTACTCACAAATGAAAAAGGGTTGAACAACGGAATATTTAACTTTCCAAGTAAACATATAGTGAGTCCACAAAGTGGTGCATTTAACTCTTTATGTAAACAAGAAATGAATCCATACCCTCAATCACTCAATGAGATATTTGATATTGGAACCAAGAATTACTTAAGGTTTAAACACAAGCATTCACTTACACAAACTTGTAAAAACAAATCTATGTTCTTTCATTTCCCATTAAGAGCATCAATTGAAATGTGTTCTATGAAAGCATGTAAACAATCAAGCCAAACACATGAGAGGTTCAATTTTAATCTCAAAAACTAAATGTTGTAGAGATGGAACAAAGTACCTCAATTCCAACGCTTTGTTTTAAGCATTTTTCATGAAAGCAAGAGCACCTTCAAATGAACAAGACAAGAAAATAAGCAAACAAGATATGCAATGTATATCCAACTTATGCAAACCCTAGGGTTAGATCTGAAAATCAATTTTTAGGAACAATAATAGCCAACAAATAATCCAAATGACAACTCACATCATGCATTGAACCATGTGAAAAATAAGTGCATGCTAATCATCAAATATCCTTTTTTTAATTTTGATTTTTGACTTTGTCAAAAAGATTGGACTTATACCACATGAATTCGGACCCTAAACCCAAAATGAAAAAAAAGGACCTCTGTCAAAAAATAGAGAGCTTCCCAAAAATGTAAAAATTTTAGAAAATTCTTTTCATTTGTGCCCTACAGACCCATTTTACCAAAACAAACTAGTTTTTATAAATTTACCAAATGAGCTATGATATGACCTCTAAATTAAAAACACAATGAATGGACCCCCTATATAATTTCAAGACCTTTCCAGAAATGTAAATTTTTTTTTAAAATATGCTGATTTGCGTCAAAAATTGATTTTTTATGAAAAAAAAAGAAAAAATCATAAAAAAATAGATATTACCTCAAAAAATTCCAAAAATGTTTTTGGAGCTTCTCTGATATGTCACCAACCCACAAAAAATTTTTCAAACCAAAACACCAAGTCGTTTGGAAGATATGATTAAATCTTTCAAATCTAGGGTTTTTTGTCTCCAAACAAATCTGCACAAGGGTGAGCTCCAAAAATAATCAAAACCAGCATGCAAGAAGTGGGTTTTCCCACGGTGGGTGCCAAAAATGTGTGCTAAAATGTTGTCACACTTCTATGAATCCTTACATGCAAGAAAACTCAATAATAAGCCCTCACAAATTGATCCATAGCTCTCTATGCATGGAGTTGCAAGATTTGTAAAATTGATCTCAACTAGAGCTATAAACTCATGACCTTGCTAGTCAACCACACAATGAGAGATTTCAAATCAAAAGCAAGGGAAAAAATGCCAATATCTCCAATGAAATCAATATGGATGCAATGCAATGCATATTAATCTATGAGAATGAAAGATGCAAGCTATGCTATGAAAGGAAAATACAAGTGTTACAAATCCTGCTATGTGAGATTAATCTATTGCATAAAAGAAATCTATACTAAAAATGTCATGATTATGCAACTATGATGTAAGAAAATAAGCTAAATGAAATGCAACAACAATGTCTTCAAAGCTTGAATGCAAGAATGTCTTCAAAAAGCTCCAAATGACCTAGAAAACCTGCAGCATAACATTAGCATAAAAACCTAAGATATGAAAATGAGGAAGAGAGCTCTTCTTTTATAGGAAATGAAAAGGAATGGACCATTGAGATTAAGAGGCAAAAGACTTAATCAACGGTGGAGAAAAATAGAAGCTTAATCCTTGTACACAAATATCCTCCTTTAGGAAAATAGGAGTTGACTTTAGTGTCCATATGAGACAAAATGTATTTTTTCTCTTTTTATAAAATAAGAATAATGTTTTATTTGTGTAACATAGGATAAGAAGAAAAGTGAGGACTTTTTATTTAATAAAAAGAGAGGAAATATTGCTTTTAATTAAATAAAGGCTTAGGATAAAGTGATTTGAGATTTTTAATTAATTAAAAGAGATTTTTAATTAATTAAAAGGGAGCATGTTCTCTTAATTAAATAAGATTTTTATTTTTTTCTCTTTTAAATTAAATAAGGCTCAAACCTTAGGAAATACTAAATTGATTATGATTTGATCAAGGAAATTGATATAATTGATATTTGAAAATATTGATTCAGGGATTTGACAAATTGCAGAAATGGGGCCCAAAGTCTAGGCGACCATTTTAGGGTGTATACAGTTGTCATACATTGTGACAACACTAGCACAATTAATATGTTTAAAAATCTTGTATTACATTCTAAGACAAAGCATATAGAGATTAAGTATCATGTTGTAACAGAGAAAGTTGCTGAGAAAGAAGCCAGCCTTGAGTACATAAGTACAAAGGAGCAGATAGCAGATATATTCACAAAGCCTTTGCCTAAGGATACATTTGAGTATTTGAGAGGTATGCTTGGGGTTATACCCTAGCCTACTTTTGAAAAGTGATGCAGTTGGTTGCATCCATCCAGTGGTATATGAGCCTTATCTTTTTTTTGGACTGGATGTTGGTACTTCCTCTATGGGGGAGTATGTGTATCTGAGTTGATTCATGAGGACTCTAGTGAATGTATTTTCTGAATAGTGTCTTTTGACATTGGAGTCGTTGTTGACATAATGATTAAATTTCTGTCATTGATGTCAATGGGGGAGAAGTATACATGAAAAACCATCTAAAAAATCTTTTGGAGAGAACTGAATAGGATAACGAAGCAAGATTTGATTGATGAAGAGGATTTGGAGCAGCAGTGTTACAATATTGGATTTTTGGAACATTGGATTGTTTTTCATCTATGTTTTCATCATTGCCAATGGGGGAGATTGTTAGGAATTAATGCTAAATGTTTGGTAGCCATTCCGTAGTAGTTGTTGTTGCATTCATGACTATGATTGTCATTGATGTCAACATAGTGATTTACTAGAGACTTGTAGAGAAGCAGACAGATTTTGGATAAGCGCATGTGGATTATTGTAGTTGGAGCTATGCAATGTTGAGGATGTACTCTTTGATATGTTATATTTCTATGGTTAAGAGCATAGATAGTAATTTATTTATTCATGGAAGTTATGAGGATTTTGGTGGAAGCAGTATTCAGGCAGTGTTCCTGAGTAGCGGTTCGTGGAAATCGGATGATATCTCCTAATCGGGATGGAATCTAGTTTTGCGCATTTAAAGGGAATTTGAAGACACATTGATAGTGATGTGGATGAAAATGAAAACTTTGAGGTCACACGAGTGAAGAATTATTGTAGTTGGAAGCTGAGAGTTTTGTGTAATTTTGATGTAGCGTATGGAAACTTTTATATTGTAATTGTATGTCGACTCATTTGTAATTATTTGAGTGTGGTATAAAGGAAGAAATGTATTTCCTTGTTGCATAGGTTGTAGTGGTGGTTGTGTGATGATGTATGTATGAAGTGAAGAAAAGAGCTAAGTATGAAAGTGAATTTGTGAAGGAAGACATGCAAAGTACAGAGATCTGAAATTGAGATCTGGTGTAACAGTGAGTACAGTTTGGCATAGTCAGAGAAGAGGTAACATATTATTCTATTGAGTAATACAAAGATTATTTGGACAGTCTGTTCAGTGATCTTACCCTGAAGCTGTTTGGGCAGTGGGTCCTTATGTCTTCCATAACTCTTAACAAGGTTAGAATCTTTTAACAGGGATTCAAAATCTCCTAACCGGGATTCATATGTATTGAATGTATTTCATAAGACTCCTAACAGAGTCCATCCTTTCACAAGGAATATTCATATTAGTGCATCTTTTATGGGCATCATTCCCACTGGGGTTTACTCTTTGATCAAGAGGTTCCCTAGTCAACATATCTTGTGTTATTGTGTATGAATATCTTTCTATGGTTGGTAATTATATGGCTTACATGGTTTAATGTTGTTGAAGATGATAAAATTTATAATTATCTGATAGCTAATTCATCCCCCCCCCTCTCAGTTATCTTGGTGGACTTTACTTTCTAACATGGTAGCCAAAATTGTTTTGCTTACCGACTTAACTAATCATCTTTACCGATTTGATATAATCAAATGCTAGGTAGAAAACAATTATATCAACATAATCTTAACATTTTTTGATCTGTATCATTTTCCCAATTAAGTTCATCAACTTCACATCATATCACTTCTTCTTTTTCTTAACTCATTCAACTTATATCATATTCTAAATGATATGACGACACAATATAAATTAGAAAATAAATTTATTGACATCAATGACATGATAATAACTGATATAATCTTTCTACTATCTTATATACCTTTGATCTTAGTTGGTCTTCATCATGATCCCCATCAGTTATAGTAATAAAGATGACCAAATCAATTTTCTCAAGCATGTCTTACTCATCTAATGGTATTTTGGAATTAGTTCATACTGATCTTTGTGTCCCTATGAGAATAGAAAGCTATTATGGTTTTATGGTAATCGGTATTTCATTTTGTTTGTTGATGGCTACTCAAGAATGATGTCAGTAATGTTTCTAAAAGAAAAGTCTGATGCATCCCAAATGTTCAAATGGTATAATGCAAGAATTGAGAAGGAAACAAGTATTTGAAATGTTTAAGATCATATAGAGGAGGTGAATTTATCTCTGATGAATTTACTCTTTTCTGCAATGAAAATAGAATTAAAAGACAAGTATCCGCTTCGAAGAATCCAAAAAAAAATGGAGTAGCTGAAAGAAAGAATAGATCTATAGTTGATTGTGCTAGAACATTGTTGATTGACAAAAATGTTTCACAAACATTTCAGAGACAAGCCATTAGTACTTCTATTTACATACTCAATTGAGTAAAATTGAAGAAAGGTACAAACAAAACACCTTATGAGCTTTGGTATTTTAATTTTTTTTTATCAAGTTGGTGTTACATACTGAAAGATGCTAATAATGGAAAGTTTGATGCTAAAGGAGATGAACTTATATTCCTAAGATATTCCTCAAAGAGAAAAGCTTATAAATGGTTGATTAAGGCTACTAACAAAATTATGGAAAGTGCAAATGTGAGGATTGATGCATTTGCAAAAATAAATGAAGAAGATAGAAAAAGTGAACTTGAAGATTATCAAAGATTTTTATATGTATAGAAAGATATTTCCAGTAATGCAACCGAACTTCAACAGGAAGAAACCAAGGAGCAAGTTGAGCCTCCACTAAGAGATGAAAACATTGATGAACAATATATCAATCTTGTTTTAAAGAAAAATATGTGAGGAGACACCACTCACCGAGAAAAATTATTGGAGACAAGAATGCATGAGTCATGAAAAGAAGTATGTTGAAAGATAACACATTTTTTATTTCTGAGTTTGAGCTAAGATTAGTCAAGGATGCACTTGAAAATTAAGATTGGGTTAATGTAATGAAAGAAGAGATTGATCAAATTTAAAAAAAAAATATTCAGTCGCTGGTACCGAGACCTAAGGATAAGAATGTGATTGGAAGAAAGTGGATTTTTAGGAATAAATTAAATTAAAATGGAGATGTGATAAAAAATAAAGAAATATTGGTCTTTAAAGGGTATGAACAAGAAGAAGGTATTGACTATGGTAGACATTTGCTTCTATTGCTAGATTAGGTGTGATAATTTTACTTGCATATGTTTTCTATAAAGGATTCAAAGTTTATCAAATGGATGTTAAGTCTTCATTTTTAAATGGAATTCTTGAAGAAGAAGTTTAAATTAAACAACCTGAAGGATTTGTTAAGAATTCTAACAAGGATATGGTATGAAAACTACATAAGGAACTCTATGGTTTGAATCAAGCACCTCAAGCATGGTATGAAAGATCACAGTCATATTTAATCAAGATTGGATTTCAAAGGAAAAGTAACAACAATTTGTTTTTGAAATGATAGTACTGATAAGATTTTGATTGGTGAGATATTTTTTGATGACATTATATTAGGAGGTAATGAATCTATGTCTAAATCATTTTCTGAAGAGATGAGAAAGGAATTTGAGATGTCCATGATAGGAGAGATAAAATTATTTATTGGACTACAAATTAAATAAGTTAAGGATGGGATCTACATCAAACAATCAAAGTATATCAAGGAGATCCTAAAGACATTCAATATGGAAGAATCAAAACCGCTTGGTACACTGATGACTACTAGTTGTAAATTGTCAAAGGAAGATGAAACAAAGGAATTAAATGAAACACTTTACCGATCCATGATTGGTAAGCTACAATATGTTGTTCACATCTAACCTGATATTGCTCATGATGTTGGTATTATTACTATATCTTTTTCCATCCAAAAGGAAATGCACATGTTTGCAGTCAAGAAAATATTTAGATATCTGAAAAGGAATGAATATTTTAGTCTGGAATAAACAAAAGGAGGAGATTTTGATCTGAAGGTATACATTGAAGGTGATACAATGATGCTTATTGGGTTGGAAACAATGATGAAAGATAAAGAACAATTGGCGAAGCTTTATTTTTAGGAGAAATATTAATGACATGTCTAAGAAAAAATAAAGTTGTATTTCATATTCTACTACAAAAGTTGAGCATGTTGTTATAGCTATAAATTTTTCAAACATTGTGTGGATCAAAAAATTACTTGAAGGTATGCCATAAGAGATTAGTGATCTAGTTACTATTTACTATGATAATACTAGTGCTATTAACATATCAAATAATTTGGTGATGCATTTAGAGATAAAGCACATTTCTCTCAAGTATCATTACTTGGGAGAACAAGTTCAAGACAAGCATGTGATATTGGATTATGTGAATTCAAAGAAACATATATCTAATATATTTAAAAAACCACTACCCAAGGATTATTTTGAGTATTTATGAATTAATTTAGGGGTTCTTCACCTATCAAATATTCACTAAGGCAAGATGCATGCTGCATCAATTCAAGTTTTCATTAGAATATCTATTTTGTGAGTTGATGTCAGTTTTCACTCTCTCGATGAATCCTGAAGTTGTGAAATATGTTTATGAAGTACATTTGAGGTATGATTCATTTTCTAAGAAATGTTTTTAGGAGTATATGTGTCTTTGGCATTTCTATCAAAGATGGAGAATATCTGTATTGATAACTACAAAGAGGGAGAAGACTAAATAGTGATAGAGGAAGAAGATTACTAAGAGACGATGATCTATTGAGAGATGAGATATCCAAGAGGGAGAAGCTATAAAGAAGTTAAATCCTAGAGGGAGTACAAGACTTGACTTTAAGTGTTTCCATCATTAATTAAATAGTGAAGATTGTTAGTGTTGTCATCAATGCCAAAGAGAGAGATTATTATTATAACTGATGGTGGTGATGATGAAGAGAAACTAAGATTAGAGGTATACAAGATAGTAGAAAGATTAGATCAATTATTATATTTTCATTGATGTCAAGAAATTGATATTTGATTTATATTTTGTTTCCATATCATTTAGAGTATGAGATAAGTTGCACTAGTAGAATTTGGCAAATAAATGACTACGTGACTAAACATTTTAGTCATGTGACTAAATATGATCACTTTCTACTATTTGTTTTGCAATTCACAAGTATAAGTGATTAAATAAATGACTAATTTGGTCATCAAGTAAAAGCACAAATAAATAATTGATCAAACAAATAAAAAAGACTAAATAAATGACTATTACTCCTATGTTATTTTTTCTATCAAATTTGGTCAAAATTCAAATAGATTAAGCCCCTCTCATGGGACCGTACCTAGGTGACCCATTTGGCTACACAAGTTACTTGGTGTACCGAAAATACCTATTGCATGGAAGACATTACCTCTCATTGTAGTCTTAAGGCCTTTACATATTTTATACAAAAATTTAACATTTACATTCTTTAAGTTTTATTAGGCATTATGCTAATGAATTATTAATGTATCAATTTTGCCTCTTTGGGAGAAGCATTTCATGGATTTTACTCGATTTTCCATTCACCTGTGCTCTTAAAGTATGAGCACGTCTTTTGTTTGATAAGAGTATTAAATTGTTGTATATTTAGAAATAGTATAATAGTTTCCTTGAAACTCTTAATTGTTTGATCAACTTCATGTATTGGACAATATAATTTTTTTACTATAAAAAGTATAAATATAATAAAAATTAATTTTTAAGTAATACCAATATTGATATGTTAATTCTTTTAATTGATATTTTGTAAATAAAAATATATTTAATTTTGAATAATAAGATAAATATTATCTTACACTAATTATAATATATACATTGAATTTTAATAAATCAAATAATTTTATATAGATGTTTGAAGAGAAAAACCAAATCTTATTTTTCCATTAAAATTTGTGATAAGTAATTAGTTAAAATTTACAAATTATTTAATGAAAAAGAGTTTGAAAATATATTACAATAAATAAATAATATTTAGTTTTAGATATGACATTTTTTTGTTCTAAACGTTGTTAAATATTTTATTAGTTTGTTAATATTAAAAAATTATTAGAAAAAATAAATATGTATTAAAAAAATCTATATATTATTTAAGTTCATTTTCATCACAATCTAATTAATTTTGGCACTTGCAAAATGGATGGATCTAGCATGATCTTAGAACTTATGTTTGAAAGGGGTAGTGTCAAAATTCATCAACTAGGAGCTTTGCTAAACCTTGAGATGAAATTATCTTTATTGAATCAAATTCCTATAATCTATTCACCTATATGCTTAGAATTTGTGTTTGAAAAGGGTAGTATCAAAAGACATCAGCTAGGATCTTGCTATTCTAAATGTACTCTCTTTTTGATAAAAACCTTGTCATGAAGTCAATGGTATGAAACATAGTCCATGGGTTTTACTGAAAACCAAGCTGCTCTACCAAAGGACATTATCTTATAGACTAGCATTTGAAAAAAAAAATTTTAAAAAAAAATTAATAGAAAATATAGATTATAATTAGCAATTTTTAAAATATTGAATATATCAAATTTTATTTATTTTTTAAATGTTTAATAAATTACAAAATAAAAGATGTCCTCTTTCTATCATTTAAATATTCTAACATTTTTCAAAATAAAAAATACAAACTAATTTTAAATCAAAAAATAATGATAAATTCTATATTAGTAAATAATTAATATTATTTATTTATATTTAACATAAATAATAATTAGTTAAATAATATAAAATTTCTTAAAATCTATTCTCTTATCCCAAGTAAGGGGAATTTAAAGAATGATAGGAAGCTCATATCCGTACATGGGGAAAACTTGTCTCACACCTCGACCGCCAATTTTTTTTTATCTCACAGCCAAAAATGGATTGCAAGCCAATTTTCTAATGTCAATGAAAGAATGTAGTACCACCTTGAGGGTTGCATTTAGAGGCTTTGTTTGTGTGTGCACCTCATGCTTTTCCAGTTATGTTGAGGTTGTGCACGACAAAAGGAAATTTGTTGTTGTTTTGCAAGGAATATAGATAATCTCTATTGGATTGCTCGACTGGAGTTTTAAGAGCACAACACAGTTGTTCATCTATTTTTTAATTTTTTTCCCCATTCTGCACTTCCTTTGTAAAAGAGGGAACCCACACTTCCAAGTTTTTCAGGAGCATCTTGGGGTTATGGCAATCCTAGATCAACCAAAAATATGTTAGAGTTTGTTTGGCTACTCAGTAGTTGATTGGGTTTTCTTGATAACTGCTTTTGAGCTCTCAGTGAAGTATTCATGTTGGTCATTGGGGAGCTTAATTAAAATTTTGTTGTTTCCTTTACCAAGCTAGTTCAGTAGTGTTCTTTGCTAAGTTGGTTCAATATTTTTTGGTGTTGTTCAGTTCCTAAGCTCACTAACTAGTGGAATTTTATTATTTGATATTGGCCGACATGTGCAGTTGATTTGGGTCATGATATTAATATTGGGATCACTCATTGGGAAATGTGTGGACCTAAATCCGAGTCATTGATTTGTCTAATGTTGGACCTAAGGATCTTTAGACCTGACCTACTCAGTGGCCTCTTGTATAAATAACTAGCGATGTTCTAGGATTATGGGAGAGTATAAGAAGATAGAATGGTGAATTTTTTTATCCTCCCATGTATGAGGATTGCTCTGTAATTGAATTTCATTATATTATCCCTAACTGGGAAGGCCTTACAACCTGAAATGTATGAGTTTTGATGAGTTAATGAAAGATATCTACACTCCTTTCCTTCTCCATGTTGTTTCTTCCCTATTGTTAATTGCAAGAAGGATTGATACTTGGGAGTTCCTTAGGCCCCAAGATTGATTTTCCTTCTCTCACATGGTATTAGAGTGAAGGTTAGATCTAGAAGTTCCTTCTTGAAATCCCTAGTTGGTGATATTATTTTGGGGTGGCAGATTGAGATCTGACCTACAATTTCAAAGGGTTTCAATATGGTTCAAGAGAGGTGAGATGTAGATCGAGGCTTAGCTGATATGCTAAGACAAATTTCTACTAGATTAGAAGTTGTTGAGATAGCCTAGTGCTGAGGGAGATATCTTGATGATGTTAGTTATGATGAAATTGAATAAATACAATAAGAGGTCACGTCTACACCTATAATGGATCAAGGAGAGGAAATATTCTTGAAGGAATTGACTATTTTGAAATATACACCATAGTTTAACCCTCTTGAGCATAGTGGGAAATTGGATTTAGATGAATTGATGGATTGGATCAACAAGATGGAAAAATACCTTTAATATGAAAACATATCAAAGGAAAATAAAGTGAAAAATGCAAGTACAAAGTTGAAGGGTCATGCATCCTTGTGGTGGGAGAATCTACAATTATATCAAAAGAAGAAAGGAAAGGACAAAATTAAGGTATGGAATTAGATGGTGAACAAATTGAAAGGAAAGGTTCTACCTTGTGACTATCATATTAACCTAGTTAGGAGAATGCAAGGTTTTAAATAGAGGGATATCTTGGCGAATGATTACACTAAGGAATTGTATAGGCTACACATCAGATCTAGACATATTGAAGATGAGGTGGAAAGAATTGCAAGATACCTAAATGGGTTAAGGAATTCTATCCAAGAAGAGATTATTTTGGTAAAAATAGAAACTATTGAAGAATCTTATTAATTTTCCCTGAAATTAAAGGAGAAATTAAAAAAAAGACATGAACAAAGACAAAGAGGAAGAGGTGGTAGATTCCCTAGAGGAAGAGGTAGATCCTATGGTGAAATTAGTAGATATAATTAGGAAAAAAATCATGACAAAGGCAAGACCTAATGGAAAGGTGAAAGTTCATCCCGAGGAAGAAGTAACTACTCTTGAGGTGGCTATGGAAGAGGAGGATTCCAAGGAATTTGTTATAATTGTGGTGAAGAAGGACATAGATAATTTGAGTGAGCACATGCAAGTAAGAAGGTTGGTAGAAATAGAAATGCTTTGGTACATGAAGGCTCACTGAATGATCTTGAGAAGGAAGGAAACTTGATGGTCAAAAGAGAATTATGGAGTGAAAATAATACAAAAGATCCATGGTTCGGGAGCACCTCAAATTGTGCAATTTATGACAAGTTTCATAATATTGTAATGTTTTAGTCATTTAGAATTTTGTGGGACCATGTCTAAGAAATGTTTCAATTGATTAAAATTGCATTATAATGTACGTAAAAATGGGTCCTATGGCATTTGTAACTATCCGTGATTGTCTATTATTATGCAACACTATGTAATCATGGAAAACATTATGAGGATGTGAAAGGGGTTTTGATAACTTCCCTAGAATCTCTATTAAGATATGACATTGTAATCGAATAGGCATAGAAAATGGATGGTTGTAACTATCCAAGATGGTCATTAATGAACATCTTTATGTAATCGAATAGGGCATGGGGAGTGAGTAGAAGAAAAAAAGAGTTACGAGAGAGAGTGAAAAAGAGTGAGAAAAAGAATTGGCTCTCTAGCCTTAAGCTAGAGAGCCATGCATGTTATGTATGCAGTCTGAATTATTAATGTCTTTTGGGTTTCAATAAAAAAAAAATTTTAAAGCTCGTAGTCTCTCTCTCTTTTCATGTATATGTTTTACAAAAAATGAGTGTTACATACTTGATATTTGAGAGCTATTCTGGTTTATGTGTAAGTTCTTTATATGATAGTCCCAATTTTTAGGATGAGGGGAGTTATTGGCATTTGGCCAAGCATCTATTTAAGATGTTATTTTTTTGGGTGAATGAAACAATTTTCAAAGACTGTTATACAAGCCATGCAAGGATATCGACAAGTGCTTAGAATAGTCTATGATGTGTAGGAACCGAGATGTAATGTCTCCATGGGAGCTTATGGTGATGAATTACTTATGATCAAATATTTAATTAGTCTGCATCCAATCTGAAATGGTTTCTTTTCAAGAACCATTATTCATCTGTTGTATGAAACTAGTTTTAAGGTTTTTCTATTTTTTTTAAGATAGTAAATATGAGCCTCAGTACAGGGGGCACAACACAATATTGAATAGTTGGAGTTCTCCAAATTTTGAATATGGTATTAATACCATAGTCCTCCACATTATCACCTGACCATTCTTTGAAATATTATCTGGTATGAAATTTATAGTCGTTTGAGTGAGGATCTATAAAACTGTCTAAATGTGGATAGTTATATATTGTGTTTGGTCCCCTATTTCTTGTGGGGTTTTGATCATAGAGAATAGTTGGTAAATGATGTATTAAAGGAATTTAAATGTATGAATTTGATATCAAAGTTGGTATTGTTATTATTAGGGAGTATTAAGAAGAGATGAGCCTCTAGTTTATGTGTATAGAGAAGAAAATATATGATCTATAGAGATAAAGGTAACTTTGAAGTAGATTGAAGAAGGCCATTGAAGTATTTGTAGATGTAGCATCATGTTTTGATTTTGTTTACATCAGAATGGTATCAAAGCTCAGAAGGTTCTAAGCATGTAGAAGGCAATCTACACTAGGTAGCAGTGTGGGTTCTTGGTTGCGAGTTGTTCCATCGAAGCTATAGAAGGACGAAGAGGTTCTTGCATGAACATCTCAAGCTGAGGTCTTATTATTGTTTCCACCAAGATGAAGCTTGGTAGAAGGTGCAATGAGAGAAACCACTAAGAGAAGGGTGGGAAGCATCTTCAAGAATCTTGTGTGGGTCAGATGGTAGTACAGTGGTGTGAAGTAGCAGCGTGAGGAGTGGTGGAGAGCAGCCATCATACACTCCATTGATGGGAGTCATGTGAAAGCCATAGAGGACACATTAGAAGCATTGATCTAGTGATGAAGACATAGAGGCAATAACTTTGTTTAAAGAATACTCTCCATCGCATTTCCATGGGACATGGAAATCTTTTAAGCTTGGGAGTATGGTATGGGGGCACCTTGACTCGTGCAATTTATGACAAGTTTCATAATATTGTAATGTTTTATTCATTTAGAATTTCATGGGACCATGTCTAAGAAATGTTTCAATCGATTAAAATTGCATTATAATGTATGTAAAAATGGGTCCTATGGCATTTGTAACTATCTGTGATTGTCTATTATTAGGCAACACTATGTAATCATGGAAAATGTTATGAGAATGCGAAAGGGGTTTTGATAACTTCCCTAGAATCTCTATTAGGACATGACATTGTAACTGAATAGGCATGGAAAATAGATGGTTGTAACTGTCCAAGATGGTCATTAATGGACATCTTTATGTAATCAAATAGGGCATGGAGAGTGAGTGGAAGAAAAAAAAGAGTTACGAGAGAGAGTGAAAAAGAGTGGGAAAAAGAATTGGCTCTCTAGCCTTAAGCCAGAGAGCCATGCATGTTATGTATGCAGTCTAAATTTTTAATGTCTTTTGGGTTTCAATAAATTTTTGTTTGTAAAGTTTATAGTCTCTATCTCTTTTCATGTCTATTTTTTACGAAAAACAAGTGTTACATACTTGATATTTGAGAGCTATCCTGGTTTATGTGTAAGTTCTTTATATGACAGTCCCAATTTTGGGAATGAGGGGAGTTATTGGCATTTGGCCAAGCATCGATTTAAGATGTTATTTGTTTGGGTGCATGAAACATTTTTCAAAGACTGTTATACAAGTTGTGCAAGGATATCGGCAAGTACTTAGAATAGTCTATGCCATGTAGGAACCAAGACGGAATGTCTCCATGGGAGCTTATTGTGATGAATTACTTATGATCAAATCTTTAATTAGTTTGCATCCAATCTAGAATGGTTTCATTTCAAGAACTGTTACTCATATGTTGTATGAAACTGGTTTTAAGGGTTTTCTAAAAAAAATTTATGACATTAAAAGTGAGCCTCAGTACGGGGGGCATAATGCAATATTGAACCATTGGATTTCTCCAAATTTTGGATATTTTGTTAATTACCTAGCCCTTCACATAATCATTGGAGTGATCTTTGAAATATTATCTGGTATGAAAGTTATACTCATTTGAGTGAGGGTCTACAAAACTATCTAAATGTGGATAGTTATATATTGTGTTTGGTCCCCTATTTCTTCTGGGGTTTTGATCATAGAGAATAGTTGGTAAATGATGTTTTAAAGGTATTTAAATGTACAAATTTGATATCAAAGTTGGTATTGTTATTATTAGGGATTATTAAGAAGAGATGAGCCTCTAGTCTATGTGTATAGAGAAGAAAATATATGATCTACAGAGATAAAGTTAACTTCGAAGCAGATTGAAGAAGGCCATTGAAGTATTTGTAGACATAGCAGCATATTTCAATTTTGTTTACATCAATCCAGTATGAAAAAGTTTATACAAGACCAAATGTAGATTTGTAGATAAATTTTAGAAGGTAATCATTGAAAGTGGAAGCTTAGAGAATCTAGCATAAGAAGAAATCATTACAAAGTTGTAGTTGGAAAGGCTGAAATATCCAAAGCCCTATCAGATTTCATGGATCAAGGATGAGCATACATTCATGGTAAGTAAACAATGTTTTGTGAATTCAAAAATTGGAAAGTATTATGATAAGGTGTTGTGTTGATATCATTCATATGGATTGTTGTCATGTTTGTTTTGGTTAGACCTTGGCAATATGATAAACATGCTATATATGATGGAAGATTGGATAAGTATTCTATTCAGGATGATGGTAAAAGAAAAATCTTGTTACCCTTGATTGCAGAATCTATTGGTGAGATATGTACATTTGTGAAAGGTTTTTTGATGGAAGGAAGACAATTTGTTAAGGATTTGAAGAAAAATGATATTTGTTATGCTATGATTCCTAAAAAAATGAGTGAGAAAGAAAAAGATAAAGTGTCGGTAGAGGTTGAGAATTTACTTACCAAGTACCAAGAGATCATTTAAGATAATGTACCTGATGATTTTCCACCAATGAGAAATATAATTCACTACATGGATTGATTCTTGGAGCTATTTTACCAAATAAGGCTCCATGCTAACTGAAACTAACCAAAAATGAGGAACTCAACTGATAAATTCAAGAGTTGTTGTAGAAAGGTTTGATTAGAAAAAGTTGTAATTTGTGTGCATTACCAACTATTTTGGCACTGAAGAAGAATGGAGATTGGCGAATGTGTATTAATTCCAAAGAAATCAACAAGATAATAGTTAAGTATCAGTTTCCTATACTGACAATGGATGACATAATAGATTGTTTAAGTGGAGGAAATACTTTACCAAAATTGATTTTCAAAGTGGATATCATCAGATTAGAATCAGAGGAGGTGATAGATGGAAGACTAATTTTAAGACAAAAGAAGGGTTGGATGAGTGGTTGGTTATGCCCTTTGGTTTAACTAATGCACCAAGTACATTTATGAGGTTAATGAATGCGATTTTGAAGAAATTATCAGGTAATTTTATAATTGTATACTTGGATAAAATTTTGATATTCAACAAGACCAAAGAAGATCATTTTTTTCACATTAGATAGGTATTATAGAGAATGAAAGAAGATAAGTTGTTGATTAATTTGAAAAAGTGTTCCTTCATGAAAAAAGGGATTGTGTATTTGGGATTTGTGATTTCAGCTGATGGTTTGAACATGGATCCTAAAAAATTTGAAGCTATTCTTGATTGGCCTACACCTAAAAATGTTAGTGAGGCAAGATAATTTAATGGTAAATGACAAGTTTTTACCAAAATTTCATCAGAAATGTTAGTTCAATTTTTAATCCTATGACCAAAAGAATGAGAGGAGATAAAATAGAATTCAAGTGAACACATGGAGCTAATAAGAGTTTTGAGACTTTGAAACATAAGTTTTTTTAATTGCCTATGTTAGTTTTACCTAATTTCAATAAGGATTTCCAAGTTGAATGTGATGCAAGTTGAAGTGCAATAGGAGATGTGTTGAGTTAAGAAGGTAAACCTATTGCTTTCTTTAGTAAGAAGTTGAATGATGCTAAAAGGAAATATTTTGAATATGACCAAGAATTTTGTGCTATTGTTCAAGTCCTAAAGAAATGGAGACATTATTTGATGCCAAAATAATTTGTATTGTATATTGATTATAAGGATTTATAGTATTTGGGTAGTCAGAATAAGTTGAATTAGAGACACACAAAATGGGTGGAATATTTGTGGAATTTTACATTTGTGATAAAGCATAAGAGTGGAGTTTCTAACCGAGTTGTTGATGCATTAAGTAGAAGAAGATATTTGATGTTTGAAATGAGAATTGAGGTTCTTGGTTTCGATGATATGAATACTTTGTATAAAAATGACCCTTATTTTTTTGAGATGTAGAGAGTGTGCAGACCACGTATTTCAGATCAACAAAGTAAGTTTGAAGACTATTTCATTAAGGAAGTTATGTTGTTCAAAGGTATTTAGTTATGTATACCGACAGGATCAATAAGAACCAATTTGATAAAGGAAAAACATAGTAGTGGTTTGGTTGGAAATTTTGGAATTGATAAGACATTGAGTTTATTGAAAGGAAGGCATTTTTGGCCTTAGTTGCATAAGGATGTTCAAATATTTGTAAAGAGTTGTGGAGTTTTTCAAGTTGCAAAAGGAGGAAGTTAGAATAATGGATTGTACAGACTGATTTATGTTCCTAAGAAACCTTAGAGAGATATTAGCATGGATTTTGTTCTTGGCTTACCGAGGACAACAAGAGGTAATGATTCCATATCTATTGTTGTGGATAGATTTTCCAAGATGGCATATTTCATACCATGTATAAAAACATTGGATGCAGTTCATATAGAATATATTTTCTTTAGAGACATTGTCAGATTGCATGGATCACCGAAGTGTATCATATCTATCTGAGATAATAAGTTTGTTGGTTATTTTTAGAAGAATATATGGAAGAAGCTGAACACCAAGTTGAAATTTAGTTCTACATTTCATCCAAAGACTAATGGAAAATAGAGGTTGTAAATAGAAGTTTGGGTAACTTGTTGAGATGCTTAGTTGGAGACAAACTAGGTAATTGGCATTTAATATTGGCACAAACAGAGTTTGCATACAATAGTTCAGTAAATAGGAGTATTAGAAAGTCACCTTTTGACATTTTTAATGGCATACAACCAAGAGTTATATCATACCTAAGATATATTGCTGGTGAAAAAAAGAGGATTGTTGAAGGGGAAGAATTTATTGAGTTTATGAAGTCATTGCACAAGGAAGTGAAACATAAGTTGGAGAAAAGTAATTAGAAATACAAATATAGTACAAATAAGTATAGAAGAAAAAATATTTTTGATTTTGGTGATGAAGTAATGGTTCATTTGAAGAAAGGAAGATTTCCTACTAGAACATATGGTAAGTTGAAGATGAAGAAATTTAGTCCCTGCAAGGTATTAAAAAAATTTGACATTAGAAATTCTTATGAGGTTGAGTTACCTGATGATGCAGTCCAAGGTTAGAGGATCCAATAAAAAATAGTCCAAACTATTGGAGATTTTCCAGCAAGCCAGTGTTGACTGTATGTTTGTCATTAATGACAACATATGGTAAGAAGTGTGCATTGTAGTTCTATATAGAGAGCCTTGAGAATATGTTGTATGGATATGTTATCATCATGATATCATAGACGTAGAGGTTGATTCTGAGTATAGATAATTGTGTAGTTATTTATATTAGTAATGTTCCTGATAGTGTTATAGGAAGAGTTTTGTATGTGATTCTCTGTATGGTTATGATGGAACCTTAGGCATTTATATTTATGTTGTAGACAATGTTTGTGGACCTATGTTCATGGATGTAGAGTTATTTGTGTAGTACAAGTTGAGTTATGATGTTTCTATTTGCCAGTTACAGTTTCCTAAGTTTATCTGATGGAGCTGATAGTGTTTATATTGTTTTAGCAGTTGCGCCTATCATTTTGATATGCATGTTTGGTGATCAATTAACAATGTTTAGTTAAGAGTGCATAACATATTTCAACATGAGAATAAAGTTTTAGTTAATTTGGTGGAGCTGACTGTGTGAAGCGACACATCTACTCATATTGAGTTGCATGGTCCTTTGTGTGGTGCATGCTTGGTTTAGCTGTTGAAGATGTTTTGAAGAGTTATATTGTTTCTTTGTTATGATTTCAAGGAAGTTATAATAGGTCGACTTGATTATATCATTTGGAGAAATATACTTATAGAAAGTCAATTGTGATTTCTAAGTATGATTGATAGAGTAGAGTAGAAGATGCAAATATAGTGAGATAGTATAGTTAATTTAATCATCATTTGAAGATCTATGTGAAGAAGCAAAGAGTTTATGCTATCTTGGAGATTTTCCAACAGGCCAATACTGACTGTATGTTTGTCATTGATGACAACATATGGAAAGTAGCATGCTTGGAAGTCTTATGCAGTAAGCTTTTAGCATATGTAGCATTGACATGATATCAACATGATATCATGGGTGCAGAGGTTAACTATTAGTATAGCTAGTTATATAGTAGCTGGTGTCAGTAGTGTTCCTGATACAGTAACAAGTAGTGTTCTGTGTATGGTTGTCTGTATAGTTATCATGGAGCCTTGCACACTTGGATATATATTGAAGACATATTAGTGATGTTACATTCATGGATACAAAGTCTGATGATCCGTAGAACTAAAGTTATGCAGTCACTATTCACAAGTAGTAGTTTCCTATGTTTGTTCAAAAGAGCCAATAGAGATTTTATTGGTTCTGGAGTTGTGCCTATCATTTGGGTATGCACCCTTGGATTTAAGATTAGAGAAGAGTTAGTGATGTTCAGTTAAGGGTGCATGAAGTAATTCAGCTTGAGGAGAAAGATCCAGTTGTTTTGGTAGAACTAACAATGTGTAGCATGTGTCTACAATTATCTTATTGGACAAGTCCCAAATGTGTTACGTGATTAGTAGAGCTGACTGAATTTTCATTGGAGTTTGATATGGTTTCTCTAATATTATTTCAAGATATTTTTGATAGGCTGACTTGATTATATCAATGAGAGGAAAGATATTTATAAGATCCAGTTGTTTTGGTAGAGCCAATAGTGTGTAGCATGCATTTAAAATTATCTTATTGGACAGGTCCCAAAATGTGTTGCATGCTTAGTAGAGCTGACTGAATTTTCATTGGAGTTTGTTATGGTTTCTCTAATATGATTTCAAGATAGTTCAGATAGGCCCACTTGATTATATCATATAGAGGAAGATATTTCTAGGCAGTCATTTGTGATTTATTGAGTGTGGTTCATAGTTGATTAAGAAGTGTAGAGCATAGAGTGCAAAGTGTTGAGCCATCAGAAAAAGTTCTATGTGACCAAGTAAAGTGTTGGAGCTATACATTGGAACTAATCTAGATAGTAGGTCTAAGTGCAGTTCACCAAGATCTAGATATAGTGTGTATCTGTTAAAAAGAGGGTTGTGGCATTCACCCCTTTGAGCAATGTGCTCTCAGATAGTGCATCCTCTCCTGTAAAAGGGACTATTGTAAAAGGCTCCTAATAGGGTCTGAGCCTTGACCAAGTCTACTGTACTAAATATATTGTAAAGAAACTCCTAATAGGGTTAATGATCTTCTAACAACGATCATAATAGACTAGTGCAGAATATTAGTGGGTGTCAATTCCCACCGAGGTTTTTACCTATTTGGGTTTCCTTATAACCAAAATATTGGTGTTGTGTTCAAGTGTTCTCTCATTGTGTTTATGCTTTATGTTTAAGTATACTTAATTGGATAAAGAATTGAAACTTGTAGATAATTGATTCACCCCCCCCCCCCCCCCCCCCTCTTAGTTATCTCTTGGGACTATTCCTAACAATTGGTATCAGAACCAAGTGCCTCAGAGAGAAAGTTTAACAACTTGAGGTTGATCAGATGGCATACTTCAGAAAAGAAAGTCCTAAGTTTGATTGGGAGAATTATCTTGATTGGAAGAACAAGATGGTGACCCATTTGTAGTGCATTGCTTTTGAAATTTTCTATGTAACTATCAAAGTAGTCAAGATCCCTACTTTAGAAGACCTTGCAAAGGATGATGCTACTTATAAGAAAAAGGAATTATTTCATTAGAATGCAATATCCAAAGAAGCTCTTATCAACACCCTATCTGATGGTGAGTTTTCAGAAGAAAAAAGAAAAAAGGTAGAAAGTAAAGATCCCCAAGATAACTGAGAGGCGGGGGGGGTGAATCAATTATCGATCAACCTTCTTCTATGTAGAATCAAAAGAACAGTGTCCTTACTCCCCACAATTATAGCAACTACCCTTAAAGATTACTCTACCTATCTTTTTCTTTGGTTCCACAAGTTTCTATTCATCTTCTGCATCAGTTAGTTTCTCCTTCACCAAGTGATCAATCTTTTCCTTCCCTCGGGAGTTACTAGGTTGTTTCCTTTTCAACTTATCTTCTACCTTTAGAGCATATTGATAAGCATCTTCAATAGAATCAATCTTCAGTATACTGAGCTCATCCTAAATATTGAATCTTAGACCATTCACATACTGAGCTACCTTTTCCGTACTAATCTCTTGGTGTCTAGACCGAATAGTAAGTTTATAGAACTCCTTGGTATAATCTTCAATAGACAAATCCTTCTATTTCAGATTCTAAAAATTCTTAAAAAAGTCAAGCTCATAGTCAGCCGGTATGAACTTAGCTTTCAACTTAGTCACCATCAACCTCCACCAATTGATCTTCATTTCACCTTCATCTTCTCAGTCTCTCTGTAGTTCTTTCTACCAAAGAGAAACATGTCCTTTCAACTTTCTCTATGCTAATCTCACCTGAAGAGGATCTCTAGTTTCTTCCAACTCAAAGAAATCTTCAAGTTCACCAATCCAATCAATCAGATTGTCATGCTTCAAAGTACCAAAGAAAGTAGAAACTTCCATTCGGTAATTACTAAACCAAGCAACAGGTCTAGGAAACCAAGCAGTTCTGTCTTGACCAGATCTGTTCCTCTGGTCATCACCACTAGATCCAGTAGTTTCAAATTCTTTAGCAGCTTCTTCATAGCCATCCTCAGTACCAACATTATGAGGTATACCAGCAATAGTTCTCATGATCTCGGCAACAATATCATTCTTCATCAATTCCATCTCAGATCTAAAATTTGATTTCACCTTCTCTGTGATCCGAGATTCAACAGTATCACAAAGATCTGAAATACTCTAGGGTCCAATCTTCTCAGAGGCATCCTTAAAGATAAGAGAAAACCTCTACAACAAACCATCACTGACCACCTTGTGAAAATTTCTAAGTTGCAACAAGTCAGATTTCAACCTGCAATCTTGTAAACAACTAGGGCACAATTTCACAAGTTTAGTGCTTCGGATCTGCAATCCAAATTGTGCACAATATTTTCTCTAATAAGATCAACTTCACAAGATCATCCTTTCTAGGTCAACCTTCTACTTCAACAAGATCAAACCTTCACTCTGATACCACCTTATGCAGTCAAGGTAGGTGGATCCAATGAAGGACAGTCCAAACCTTGCAGCCAATAGAATTACATAGTGGATTACTCAATAATGCAACATAAAGTAATTATTTAACACTAATTTTCATTAACATGCTCATCTATAAGGCCTTCCAAGTTAGGGCCAATTACAATTAGAAAACAATTCTGCAAGATCCACAACTAGATCCAATACAAACTCAACTAGTTCAGCTCTGAAGATAATCAGAAGTTGATGAAAACACTAAGGCAGATCTAAACTTGAGCTCACAAGCCTTCAAGAAATTTCCTTATTCCCAAGAATGCAAACCCCTAGCTCTGCTAAAAATGATTATCAAATTACAATCTGATCTGCAAGAACATCAAGAACTTTTCCACAACTTCACTCTCAAGCTTCGCATCTGACATTCAGATCTCCTCTGATGTCTCAACTCTTCGAATGTACCAAGTCTACCCCTAAACATCTACCCAAACCCTCCTTAAATACTAATCATCAGCCACAAGTCAGTTGGATGAAACCCTTAAATCCCCAAAAAAATAATTAAATGCCATACAAGTCAGCTTACAAATGTATACAAACATTTAATTCTGCATCTCAGCCCAAGACGATGGCTACCAACAATTAATTCACCAAGTTGGCTCAACAAATCACATAGAATTCCAGTCAGTAAATCAAAACTATTGAGCGATAGTAAAATCACCAAGCACGCCAGGCACCACTGAGCACCAGTGTCAATCAAGCATCGCAGGCATGACCAAGCAACAATTTCACTAAGCGCTAGAGACTACCAGGTTCCTTCAGTGACCGAGCTTCCTTTAATGACCGAGACCATCGGTTAAGGCTGCAACTGAGTAACATCAGCCAAAATACAAACACTGCATTTAGTTTCACTAAGGACACAAAATGTCCTACCTTAACCTTGGATTCCCCTGCATCAACTTTCCAGTTCACCAAGATCCAGATATAGTGTGTATCTATTATGCAAAAGATTGCAGCCTCCACCATTTGAGGAGTGTGCTTTCAGACAGTGTGTCCTCACCTCTAACAAGGTTATTTATAAAATATTCCTAATAGGGTCTGACCTTTGACTAGGTCATTTTACTTCATGTATTGTAAAGCTAAACTCCTAACAGTGTTGTAAGAACTTCTAACAGGGATCATTATACTCCAGTGCAATTTATAGTGGGTGCTAATTCCCACCAGGGTTTTTACCTATCTAGGTTTCCCCGCAACCAAAATTGTGGTGTTTTGTTAAGTTTTATCTTATTGTGTATGTGCTTAATTTTATTCTATACTTAATTAGATAAATAATTGAATTTAGTTGATAACTGATTCACCCCCACCTCTCAGTTATCTCTTGGGACTATTCCTAACAATTGGTATCGAAGCCAAGTGCCTCGGAGAGAAATTTTAACAACTTGAGATTGATTAGATGGCATTCTTTAGAAAATAAAGTCCTAAGATTAATGGACAAAATTATCTAGACTGGAAGATGTAATCACTCAAAAATGGTCATCCAAAACCATAGGCCCCTGATCTTGAATTATTCTTCATTTCGATCAATTACCTCAAGTCCTAACACAAAGCTCTCTAAATTCATCAAATTGACTTGATTGATATATTTCTGCACTGAAACAACAATAATTAATCAATTCCTAATCTCAAACATCATTGGAAATTATATCAAATTCTTATTATTTATTTAATTAATGATCCAAAGTTCAATTAAGTAAATAAATTGAATCAAGTCTCCAACTATTTATTTAATGAATATTCTAAATATTGATTAAATGAATAAGATATTTGTCAACAAATTATGAAAAGGTATTTAAATTGATTATTTCACCACCTTTTTGACATAAATGCATTAAACTTATTATATAAAATGTTAAAGTGCATATTTATGTCATCAAAAGATAGTTGTAGAAATCTTTGATCAACTTAATCTTATAAAGTGGGAACAAGATAGTTAACTAAAGAATCAATCTAGTTAACTCAACAATCTTTTGAAATATCAAGAATTCATATATTGAGTTCTTCAGTTGATTTGTGAAGTTTCTATTGAGACTTAATCTTTGAATCAATCCTCACCTCTCATTTTCAATCAATCCTAGCCATTCATTTTTTATTCAAATCTATATAAGTTAGCTTCATTCTCATTACAATCACCCAAGTTTTTGCTAAAGTACTGCTGTCATTTTGATTTCTAAGCATTTAAGTTATTCTTGCATTGAAGTTGATAGTTTGAGTTTATTGCATACATTTGATAGGAACATCTCATTTTAAGCTTAATATGGATTAATCATAGTTTCATTATAGATTAATATCTTCATTATCATTTCATATCAAATCACATAGGAACACTCAGTTTTGATTAATTGGATGAACATTAATTGGTAATTGGATAAATCTACATCTCATCCAACATGCATGTTAAATCCTTCATTTAGATTTGTTTTCATGTCACTGGAATGCAATGAATCTGAGAGCATCCCAAAAATGAATCTACTAGGAGGTAATGGATTGATTTGATTTCTCTTGAATTTCTTTATATGCTTTATATTTGTTCAAAGAAAATTAAGTAATGATGCATTGAAGTGTGTTTATTTAATTACATACACACATTTTGGTAGCCATCGTGGGGCCGATATTTTCATTCTATGTCTCTACTTGATCAAGTATGATATTTCATGAATTTTGAGTCTCAGTTCCATACTCTGACCCTGTTCACTTGTACGAGCATTCTCACAAAATAGTACCAGCCTATTCCCTGACTTGTATCTGATATTTGTGTTTCTTGTATTAAATTTGGTATATTCTCGTATGAGAAATCTCTAGTATATTGCATAATTTTCTCTTGTTTTGGTTAAAAACTAGTCTCATTGCTTGTACGAGCACTCATATAGACTAGTACAAGTTAGGATCTTGACTCGTACCAGAACTCAGGGATACTCGTATGATTTTGATTCACTATCTTGAAATAGAATCAAGAATTTTTCTTGGATTTCTTATTTATCTGATAAATTTGGATTGATAAGCTGTTATTTTGATTTTCTGAGTTGCTGACATGACTACTCATTTTGTAGGATGCTTGAGTAAATACATTAATCAAAAGATTTTTCTTGTAGGATGTGTTACAAAGAGTAAAATAATTGAGACTACTGACAAATTGATGCAGGTTGCCTTGAAGAAGATGCTAAAATGTTGTGTCTGATTTAGAAGTTTTTATTAGGCATCTTAAATACAAGTTCACTAGGAGTATCTTGTTAGTAATATGGGACTACGCTCTTGTCTTTTTAAGAAAATTAGAAACCCAGACTTACTTGATAGATGCTTACATAGGGACTTAGGGAAATGAATCTGCTTCTTTTCTTTTGATTCTTGATGTGTCTTATCATGTATAAATCCCAAAGGGTTGTATAGACATATCCTCTCCCCTCACCTTCATAGATCTTTGGTGAAGAGAAATTGATATAGTTCTTTTAGAAAGGCCTGCCTTGGACAAAGGTGTTCACTTGAACACCCTAGGGGATTACCTCAAGTGATAATAGGCCAAAGCCAGGTCTCCATCCTAATCACTATATAAATGTGTGGTTGTGATTAATAATCTAATCAATGGCATGGGCTTCATGATAGCTCTCCTCCAATACCCAAGTGGTGTGTGAAACCTTGGTTCTCAAGGCTAGGAGACCTCCGAAAGGAGTTTATCATACACCCACTAAAATGGATGTCCCAAACTAAATACTTTGTTATAGTGGCCAAAAACCTTCTATCCAATGGCTCAAGGGGTCACCCATGCCCATGAAGACATCCCACAATTTCATAGCTCTTAGTAGATATAGTAGTTCCTTTGGAGGTAATGACCCTTGGAATCCAAAGCTTGGTGTGCCTGAGAAGTGAGTGCACTAGTAAGAAGGATCCTATGCCTCCAAGCTTCTAGGCTATCTACTATGAGTAGGCATGGATGAATTTTGTTCAAGTGGGAATTTAGTGGATACTGTCTTCCAGCCTAGATTGTAGTGTGTTTGGTTCACATACATAATGGAATTGATTCCTGATGGGTCTTGTTTGAGTGATCAAAACATTTAAAGAATCTTATAAGAAGACAATACTCACACACACCTTGCAAAACACTCTTACAGTTTGGTCACAAAACTTCCTACAGACATTCAGACACCTTTGCATCAACTTTCCATGACTGTTTCAAGTGTCAAGAGTTTTTAAAACATTTACAATCATAAAATAGACTTTGTACTTGTTCAATCTTCATGCTAGTTGCATTATAGTCTTCATATTTGTTGCATTATAAGTCCTCATCTTTGCATTCCTTAGTTACATTATAGCCATTCAATATTACATATCTTTAGATCTCATTATAGTATTCAGCCTTGCACATTTAAACTTACATAATAGAGTACACAATGGTCCTTTCATGAGCATACATTTTGCATATTAGTCTACATTCTAGTCTCCATTTGCAAACCTCCATCATAGTATCTGGCATAATCCTTAGTGTTCATTTAGATCCCTTGAAAGTTTTATGTAAAAATCTGAAAAAGATGTCAATCTTAGAGGTTTCCCTTTTGTGGGCGAGTCAAAGATCTTGATTTTGGATGGTCTTATTTTTTAGTCTTTTTGACTTTATCATTTATCTTTGAATCAAAATTTACCTATTTTTTGGGGGAATTTTATTTTGTCTTTTGATTATCTTTGATCTTTTGTTCTCTTTTTATCCAAAATCAAGATCTGAATACTCATCTGCTTGGGGTTGTCCTTTTAGTTTGCATTTTCTAAGGTTCTTTCAAAGACTTTCACATATCCAAAATCAACCAAAAATAAATTGCATTCTTAGAAATCAGATTTCATTAAGCCTTAGTCTGAATTCGCTGCACGTTCTTTAATTTTTCTATCACTCTTCATTTAAAATCAGATTGCATGAGCCTTAGTTGCATTCCATTTAGATGCATAGTTGTCATAACTTTCAGCTCTCCAAAAATCAGATTGCATATAGCTCTCAAGTTGCATATCATTTCATACTTTGCATGTTGTTTTGATAAATATGACAATCCAAAAATATAGACTGCATTTTGTTCCAAAGACTTAAAGCCTTACAAATCTGGAACTTTCCAAAATCACACATTGTGAGTTGCATACACATTGTTGTCTTTCAAAATCAGATAACTATTTTGCAAAACTAGTCCAATACTTTGTCAAAAATTTGTGAATTACACCTTGAGTTTCTCTACATATCTTTCCTATCATTCTTGGTTACACAAAGCGCTATCATATTGAGTTTAAATCTTGTCACGAAACCTTTCCTAAATCAGATTTCATCATCATACTTTTAGATTATCCTCTCTTGAGTTGTTTGTATGAAAATACATAGGTTTCTTAACCTTGAATCGGATCTAAGTCACTTGCAATAACCTCTCAAAGTAGATGCTATCCCACCTGTATCTTGCTCTGGACTTGTTTAAAAACTTAATTGATCTCACTTATCTACATTTTCTAATAACCAAGATATGCCAGTTTAGACTAGGAACTCTTCTTTCCATCTTTCAAGAGAGAATCCTTTTACATTCAAAATCAATCCTCTTTTCAGAGAAAAGAATGAAACCATTGAACAACTTGAATATCATCAACCACAAATCTCTAATCACAAAATGTCTGGATGAGGAAAATGACATGAATATTATCATTCTAACAACCATGATGTCGGTGCTCATCATGACAATTCTTCTAGAAAATTAGAGCCCGATGAAGAAAGTATTGTTTGGTGTAAGTCAAACAAGGAGTTCCTTAAAATGATGAAAGTTATCATGGCCAGGGAAAATGAATAGTACTTCCTTGAATTAGAAAAGAAAGGGGTCCAATTGTCTCCCCAATATAGGGCATAGGATGTCATTGTAAAAGAAGAGGAAATTCCTTTAACACTTATCACCAAGAAATTGCAAGCCCTACAACTTGAATTACAAATGATGAAGATGAGTCAAGGGAATCCCACATCTAAATACTCTATTGACTCAATCTGCCCATTCCCTTTTGACAAAAACATGTACTTACCCCCATTCCCACAAGGGGTAGAAATTCTAAAATTTGATAAGTATCTCAGGAATTCCGATCCTCAAGACCATATCTAAGAATTCTATGCACAATGCATGTAATTTATGCATGAAATGACATATCTAATGCACCTATTTACTTGGAGCTTGGGAGGACAAGAAATAGAGTGGTTTTCAAAGTTAACCATAGGCATCAAAACTTTCGATGAACTAGTTGAAAAATTTATTCAACATTATTCGTATAATATCCAACATCCTGTCACAATGACTGATCTTTGCAATACCAAATAGAAAATGGGAGAATATTTCTTGACATTCCTCCAATGATGGAGAAGTATCTTTTCATGTTATCCACATCTCATCCTGAAGACTGAGAAAATTGACATCTTTATCAGTGTGCTAATCCCAGAGTTAAACTTTCCCATTCAACTTCAAGATCGTGACAATTTTGACAAACTCATAAAAAATGCACTTAAGATAGAAGATGTACTTGTAAAAAAAGGAGAGATTACCCTTTGCAAAGAAAATAAGTTCAATTCCAATTCCAAAGAAAAGAAAAAAAATTGGAATAAAAATAAGAACATGGTTAATGATGGGGTGGTAGACCAAGTTGTTCTTCCCCCTAAACAATAGTGTTTAATCTTACAAGTGGTTCAAAATCCCTTAAAGCTACTGAGAACACCACAAAAGCCCCATCTAAGGGTAAAAGTACACTCCTCAAAGACAAACCATGGACCAAGACCAAGTGAACATTCACACCTCTTGGGGAATCATATGGGTTAGCACTCAAGACTCTTCTTGTGAATCAACTCATTACGCTACCAGACAATTCAAGAACCTATGAGTCGGAAGTGAAACCTAAATGGTTGAATGATAACTATTACTATGACTATCATAGGGGTAAAGGGCATACAACTAAAGGCTGCATGAGACTTAAGCATGAGATTCAAGATCTCATTGACAATGAAGTGATCATAGTAGATAATCATACTACCAATACTGATCACAAAGCATTTAAAGACCCTTTACCAAAATATGAAAAGGGATAAATCTCTAAGCCAAAAGAAGGTGTTCAAATTAATCATAAATATGGCACCAATGATAGTAATGTTATCAATATGCTTGAGGCATCCTCTCTTGAACATTGTAATGTCATCACTGTACGTAAGAGAATAAAAGAGTCTGAAGTTTCCAATGCAGTGACTCATGCATAGGACAAAGTCACTTTGGGAGGAACCAAAACTTATAACACCACAGATCAATCATCAAAATCCTCTTCATCAAGAAAACAACTAGCAATAACTATTCATAACTCTTTGAATTCTAAACAGCTGGTTCCACCCCATGCTACTGACTATAATATTGTTGAGCACCTGAAAAAAGACTACCGCTCAAATATTGATCTTTGAATTTCTTAAGATCTCCCCTTTGTTAGAAAGTAAAGATCCCCAAGATAACTGAGAGGGGGGGGGTTGAATTAGTTATCTGATAATTTAACCATTCAACTACTTTAAATAATATAATCAATGTAGTAATCAACCATAGAAAGATAACCATACACAATTGCACAATAACACAAGATATGTTGACTAGGGAACCTCTTGAAAAGAGTAAACCCCGGTGGGAATGATGCCCACAAAATGATGCACTAAAATGAAAGTTCCTTGTTAGAGGATGGACCCTGTTAGGAGTATTATGAAATACATTCAGTACATATAAATCCCTATTAGGAGATTTTGAATCCCTATTAAAAGATTCTAACCCGGTTAAGAGTTTATGGAAGATAGAAGGACCCACTGCCCAAACAGCTTCAAGGCAAGATCTTTGAACCCACTGTCCAAAAGATCTTAGAATTATTCAATAGAATAATATGAAATATATTACCTCCTTCATATTGTGCCAAAACTACACTCTCTACTACACAAGATCACAATTCCAGATCTCTGTACTCACAAGTCTTCCTTCATCACTGAATTAGCTCTTTTCTTCACTTCATGCATATATTCGCATCTCAGCTTTCACAATTCAATCCTCTCTACTCAATTCTCTTTTTTTTTACAATTCTCTTTTTCTCAATTCTTATTACAACAAGGAAAACATTCCTTATTATATAACAAACTCAAAGAATTACAAATGAGTCAGTCCTCAATTACAAAATAATAATTTCTACATGGTACACACAAAATTCACATAAAACTATCGGCTTCCAAATACTGTAACTTTCTCCAAACATATCCTCGAAGTTTGTGTTGTGAACCACATCATCATTAATGAGTCTCCAACATCCCTTTAACTACACAAAATCAGATTCCATCCCAACTAAGAGATATCCTCCGATTTCCAAAAATCGCTACACAGAAACACTGTCTAAACACTGCTTTCACCAAAATGCTCATAACTCTCATGAATGAATGAGTTTATTTTTGCATTGTTAAACATAAGTTAATAACACACCAAAGAACATACCATAAATTTCACAAAAGCCAATTTGCAATACAACATGTGGGAAAAACAAAAATGTACCTACTTTCCTGCTGATATCCAAAATATCACTGTGTTGACATCAATGACAATCCAAGTCATGAATGCAACAACAACTGCTATAGAATGACTGCCAAAATACTTTTCATTCATTCCTAACAATCTCCTCCATTGGCATTGATGACAACATAGATGAAAAACATCCAATGTTCCAAAAATCCAATACTGCAACATCACTGCAAAATATCAAATTAAATCTTGCTTCATTCTCCCATTCAACTCTCTCATACAATCCACAATGTTTTTCATCTATATCTCTCCCCCATTGACATCAATGATAGAAATTCCATCACTAAGTCAACAACAACTTAATGTCAAAAGAGATTGTTCAGAAAAATACAATAACAAGAGTCCTCATGACTCAGCTCATAAACTCCCCCATAGAGGAAGTTCCAACATCCAATCCAGAAGAAAGATAGGGCTCATATACCACTGGACAGATGTAATGATCTACATCAATTCTCAAAAATAGGTTGGGGCATAACCCCAAGCATACCTCTCAGATACACAAATCTATCATTAGGTAAAGGTTTTGTAAATATATTTGTTATCTATTCCTTTGTGCTTATGTACTCCAATCTTACTTCTTTTTCTGCAACTTTCTCTCTTACAACATGATACTTGATCTCAATATGTTTAGTCTTAGAATGTAAAAATACTCACTATACTGGTGTTATCACAATGTATAACAATAGGCTCATCAACCTTTATTCCAATATCCTTCAACAACTGCTTCATCCAAATAATCTGATTACAATTGTTTGCTGCTACAACATATTCTGCTTCTGTTGTACTTTGTGAAATACAATTCTGCTTCTTACTTAACCAAGAGACCAATTTTCCTCCAAGAAAAAAGGCTCCACCATTGGAGATTTTCTTTTCATCAATGCTACATCCCCAATTTGCATCAGTATAGGCACATAAAGTAAAATCATCGAATTCTCATACCATAATCCATAATCCATTGTTCCTTTTAGATATCTAAGTATCCTTTTTACTGCTGCATAATGTGATTCTCTAGGTTCTACTTGAAATCTTGCTACAATCCCAACTAAATGTGCTATGTCAGGTCTTGTATGTGTCAAGTACTACAATCCTCCAGTCATAGATCTGTACTTTTTCTACTCAACTGCTAGTGTCTCATCTTTGCTAGATAACTTATGTCCAGTTACCATAGGTGTTCCAATAGGTTTAGAATCTTCCATTCCAAATCTTTTCAATAAGTCATTCAAATACTTAGTCTGACCTACAAATATACCTTCCTTGCTTTGTGTTATCTGAAATCCAAAAAATATTTCATTTCTCCAATCATGCTCATTTCAAATTCAGTCTTCATTTCATCTACAAATTTGTCACTGGCTTCATCTTCTCCTCCAAAGATAATATCATCAATAAATATAACTATAACCAACAAACCATTCTCAATTTCTTTGTGTATAAGTTACTATCTTTTGTTCCTTTTATAAATCCCAATTTCAATAAATACTTATCCAATCTTGCATACAAGGTTCTAGGTGCTTGGTTTAATCCATATAAAGCTTTCTTTAACTTACATACCATATCTCCTTCTTGTGTCAAAGGAAAACCTTCAAGCTGCTCAATGTAGACTTCTTCTTCCAATTCACCATTCAGAAATGTTGACTTCACATCCATCTGATACACTTTGAATTTCTTGTAAGCTGCATATGCTAGAAACATTCTCACTGCTTCAAGTCTGGCCACAGGTGCAAAAGTTTCTTCATAGTCAATTCCTTCTTGTTGTGAATATCCTTTACATACCAATCTTGCTTTGTTTCTTATCACTTCTCCTTGTTCATTCATCTTGTTTCTAAATACCCATTTTGTTCCAATCACATTCTTGTCTTTAGGTCTAGGGACCAATTCCCATGTCTTGTTTTTTTCAATCTGCTCCAGTTCTTCTTTCATAGCATTTATCCAATGTTCATCTTCACAAGCTTCATTAGTAGTCTTAGGTTCAATTTGAGAAATCAAACATAAATGTAACTTATTTCGAGTAAAAAATCCTCTATCTAAACTTCCAATAACTTGCTCAATAGGGTGATGTCTTGAAATATACCTGTTAGGTGTCATAGTTACTGATCTTGTTCCAACTGTAGATTCTTCTCTACTTTCTTCTTTGTTTTCTTCTCTATTTTCTTCAGTATGACTTTCATTAAGCAAATCACTGTTAGTTTCAAAAAATAATTTTGTATTTTCAATGTTAGGCTGAGGTTGTGCTTCTCCATCAGATTCATAATCAAGCATTCTTTCCAAAATTTTAAACTTCTCATCAACTTTGACATTTGCACTTTCAACAATAGTCTTAGTTCTTTTGTTATAACATCTATATGCTTTTCTTTTCAAAGAATATCCAAGAAATATTCCTTCATCACTTCTAGGATCAAACTTTCCTATATCATCATCTCTCTTAATATAACATTTACTTCCAAAAATTCTAAAATACTTAACTGAGGGTGCATGTCCAAACCATAATTCATAAGGTGTCTTGTTTGTATCTGCTCTGATTTGTACTCTATTCATAGTGTATACTACTGTGTTCACTACTTCTCTCCAAAAGGTCTTAGCCAAGTCATTCTCAAACAACATAGCTCTTGTTGCTTTAGTTATTGACCTGTTCCTTCTTTCTACAATACCATTCTGTTCTGGTGTTCTAGGGGCTGAAAGTTGTCTCTTAATACCATTCATTTCACAAAAAGTATTAAACTCTCTAGATGTAAATTCACCACCTCTATCAGATCTTAGACACTTAATCTTCATTCCAGATTCATTCTCAATTTTGCTTTTCATGATCTTAAATTTATCAAATGCTTCAGATTTTTCTTTCAAAAATGCAATCCACATCATTCTTGTAAAATCATCAACAAGAATCATAAAATACCTTTCTCCATAGAATCCTCTAGTCCTAGTAGGACCACTCAAGTCTTTATGAACAATCTCCAGCTTCTCTGCCCATGTGAACTTCTTGCTAGAAAATGAACTCCTTTTCTACTTTTCCATCATACATTCTTTGCAAATCATGTTAGTAGGTTTCATAATTCTAGGTTACCGCAAGTGTAGTACTCACTTTGACAATATTATCAAAGTTTATATGACAAAACCTTTTATGCCATAACCAACTATCATCAATCTTAGTTAACAAACATGTCATCTCATTATGATTCAACTGAAATACATTACTTCTGGTTCTGGATCCTTTTCCAATCAGATTTCCATCTTTATCTTTTATCACACAAGTTTTCTCAGCAAACCAAACCTGATAACCCTTATCAACCAATTGTCCAATGCTTAGTAGATTATGTCTCAATCCATCAACAAAGTAAACATCATTAGTTTTAGTCTTTCCATCAAGAGTAATAGATCCTATACCCTTAATCAAACAAGGTGCATTATTGCCAACTCTAACAATTCCTCCATCATAATTGTCTAAGTTAACAAACTTTCTTTTATCTCCAGTCATATGATGTGAACAACCACTATCTATAATCCAATCAGATTTCTTTTCAACTTGAGAAACTAATGCTTTTTCTTCCCTTTCATCAAATTCAAAACTTTCTTCTTTAATTGCTACAAATCCTATTTCCTCAAAGTTATCATTATCACTGTCACTTAAATGTCTTTCAATTCCTGCTTCAAGATCTTCATCATTTGCATAATAACATTCTTTAGATCTCCTAGGTTTAAAGTTTCTTCTATACTTCTTAACTCTTTTAGGACATTTAGATGCAAAATGACCATATTCTTGACAAGTCCAACATTTAAAGATTTTATTACCTTCTGGTTCTCTTTTTACAAGTAATGCAATACCTTCTTCAATCTTCTTATCTTCCTCAGATTTAGATCTGCTACTGCTGGCATAATCTCCATTCACAGTAGTACTTCTTGATAATGTAGGTCTAATGTTAAGAGCACTGAATGTTGTCTCCATTCTAGGTAGCTCTCCTAATAATCTCAAATTCATCTCTGATGTTTCTAATCTTCCAAGAAGAGTCTCTCTTGAAAAGTTCAGTGTATAAGGTATCACTTGTTCAATCATCTATGTTGTCTTCTTGAATACTGGTGTCAAAGTTCTTAGAATTTTCCATATCACTTCATTCTCTATCTTATCACCTCCACAAAACTTTATTCCTATTACAATCTCAGACATCCTACCAATATAGCTTCTAATAGATTCATCTTCCATCATTCTGATATCTTCAAATGCACAAATCCAATTATGTAATCTAGCCTTTTTTGCATGTTCATCACCTTCAAAAGTAGAATGTAAAGATTTCCAAATTGCATGAGATGTTTTCAAACATCTTACCTGACTGGATTCATTCTCTGATAGTGCTGACAAAAGTGCTTCTCTTGCAAGTATGTTACACATGAATAGATCTAGCTCATCTTTAGTTCTTGCCTCTAGATTGTCTTCCTCAATGATAGTTGTCTCATTCTTTGTAATCAACCAATAACTTGGTCCTAAACACAATAAATGTGTCTTCATCTTTTCTTTCCATCTGTCAAAATTTACTCCATCAAACTTAGGGCTTTCTTTCCTAAAATTTTCCATGGATCTCCTTAAGTTGTTAAACTTTTCTTTCAAGGACCTGCTGCTCTGATACTAATTGTTAGAAAGTAAAGATCCCCAAGATAACTGAGAGGGGGTGGGTGAATTAGTTATCTAATAATTTAACCATTCAACTACTTTAAACAATATAATCAATGTAGTAATCAACCATAGAAAGATAACCATACATAATTGCACAATAACACAAGATATGTTGACTAGGGAACCTCTTGAAAAGAGTAAACCCAGGTGGGAATGATGCCCACAAAATGATGCACTAAAATGAAAGTTCCTTGTTAGAGTATGGACCCTGTTAGGAGTATTATGAAATACATTTAGTACATATAAATCCTTGTTAGGAGATTTTGAATCCCTGTTAAAAGATTCTAACCCGGTTAAAAGTTTATGGAAGACAAAAGGACCCACTGCCCAAACAGCTTCAAGGCAAGATCTCTGAACCCATTGTCCAAAAGATCTTAGAATTATTAAATAGAATAATATGAAATATATTACCTCCTTCATAATACGCCAAAACTGCACTCTCTGCTACACAAGATCACAATTCTAGATCTTTGTACACACCAAAGACCATACCATCAACTGCGCAAAAGCCAATTTGCAATACAACATGTGGGCAAAACAAAACTGTACCTACTTTCTTGCTGATATCTAGAATATCACTGTATTGACATCAATGACAATCCAAGTCATGAATGCAACAACAACTACTACAGAATGACTACCAAAATACTTTGCATTCATTCCTAACACCCTTCTCATAAAGAGGTCTTAGATCAAGCCCTATAAAATGGCAATGTCCCTAAGGAATTAGATTTAGATCAATTCTAGTCTATGGTAGGACATCTGACCTCACCCCACTATCTGTCATTTTCAGAGGAGGATGATAATTCTTTGAGTCACCCACAAAACCATCCTCTACACATTGAAGTCATGATCCGAAAACATAGAGTCAAATGTGTGTTGATAGATGGAGGTGTAGGGTTAAATATTTTCACCTACAAACTCATTTAATAGTTAGGCTTATCTGAGTCTTCTATTGATCCTATAAAGAATATCACAAGAAAATCCTATGATGAAAAGGAGAGATCTTAGGTCTCATGTGCTTACAAATTAGATTCATTCCAGTGGAAAGAGATATTATCTATCAAGTTCTTGATCTTCTGCTAGCTTACAACATACTTCTAGGACACCCTTGGATCCATGAAATGCAAACTATCCCATCCACTTTCCATTAATGTATAAAGTTTCCTTTCAATGGTATGGAAGTCACTATGCCTACAGATATCAACTATGTCTGCAATACTCTAAAACAACCAATTGATATACTTGTCCCTCACAATAGTGAGGCATCCACTTTCGAATATGGAAAAGCTATGATGATAGACATGGAAAAGAAGCTGAGAATCTAAGATATAGGAATGGGGGGTATCAGATTGAACCCATCCTATCTATGGCATCTTTACCAATCTCTCCTAGATCATATGGCGGACCTTTAGAAGGTAAGAGGCCTACAAATACACAACCATAGGTCATTTATGATGGTTATTTTTTAGAAGCTTATGTCCCTTTGGAGGATGAGAATGAGGAAAAGGCCATCTTGGCATGGCTCTACAAAGAACCTGATGATACTGAATCCAAACATTGTGAAATATCCCAAGAAAAATACACTAGGAGATATGATCTAGCCAAAAAGATGGGATACAAGGGGAAGGGACCCCTAGGACTAAATGGAAAAGGGTTCATCGAACCTCTTCATGTAGAATTTTGTAATCATAGGGATAAGACCGGTGTTGGTTTTAGAGAAGCTAGATTTCAACCATCCATTGATCGAGATGGTCCTATTTTTTATTCTGATGGTGATGCTGAACCTGACACTGATGCCTTGCCCTTTGAGAGGGTTCTACACATTGGCACAAAAGATCCTACTTACCAAGATGAACCACAACTCCCACAATGGTGGAGAGACCTAAATGAACTCAATCACCCAATAGAAGATATTATCCAAAGAGAAATCAATCACAAAACCTCTGAAAGGCATCCTAACTAGGGGCAATTAGTCACCATCTCCCATGTGTTGGATCTTCCTCATTTCATAGATCCTAATGACATATATGTACCACAAGAACAAGAGTCATATCAAGGAATTCACACTCAAGAGGAGGATGCATAACCCTCTGTAACTATTGCACAACATCTAGCTCAGTCTATGGATAGCCGCACCGACTCACATGAGTATGAATGGGACATACTCTCTAATGAAATAGTGGATATTGAAATTGATGTGATACATACATATGCCACTATTCCAAGCATGGAAAGAGGGGAAAGTTAAAGTTCTCATGAGCACCTAGCTAAAGAAGATCTCTCTCATCCTTCAGTAGAGATTATTCCCATAACACCTAGATTACTCATTCAGAATCAGCAAATCAATATGGCTACTGCTACACATCACAGATATATCAGGCCTCATCCCATAATAGCTACATGGAATCTAAATGAAGTTTTAAACACAAGAAGTACTTCATATTATAATTCCTCATAGCAAGATGATATCTCACACTCAATACTATAGATGATCTGAGAATTCTCTAATTTAATAATCCAACCTCTAGATCCTGTAGCAGAGATCACCAAATAGTTTTCTGACCTCACAATCTGGGATTCATATGAAGCAAGTAGCAATATTTCAATAGGGTCTTCCTCTGATAGAAGAATAGGAGGCACAAACCATAGAGCACTCCCAGGAAGATCTACGATTGAACTGGTTCTAGTCAGGACATGGCTTCAGCAAGAAGGTGCCATAGATACTAGAACAAGGTGCAAGAGATGTCTATGTCCTAGGGTTAGATCAAATGAATTAGATTCTCATATGGTTAGCATGTATTTTAGTAACAATGATGATGCTCCTTTAGATTTGAATACTATATTTCAAGATGATGTTATAGACCTTGACTTACCGGTTGCAAATTATGATGAACATACTGTGGATGCCCTTGAACCAGTTGACAATCTATCCCTCATGCATCCTAATCTTATAGACTAGACACAACAATATGACCCAATTGACCTCCCCACCTTCTCTAATGACTTTCCTTGGCTTTCCATCTTAACGCTATTGAACCTATAACTTCTTCTAATAGTGAATCTTGGGTGAATATGATGGAAGCCGATATCAAGTACCTCAGTCACAAAATCAAAAGAAACAAAAGTTCTGAGGGTGAAAACCACATTGTGGCGGTCTCAGAATACAAAATAGTAAAAATAAAAGACTCATCTAATGGTGAAAACCTCTTTGAGGTGCCAAATGATGAGGTACTTGATATCTTTCCTAGTCACTTCTAGGAACGACCATCAGTACTTATAGAACTGACATAGGTAATCAACATTGGAACTCAAGACAATCCATAGATAATCCATATGGCATAGTCATTGATAGCTTACAAACTTGCAACATTCATTCAGTTCTTCAAGGGCAAGAGGATTAATTTTGAATTGACTTATTTAGATATTCTAGGGTTGGATCTAGATCTAATAATGCATCACTTGTCCATTGTGCTAGGATTCAAACTAGTAAAACAAAAATTGCACAAGATGCATCCACATGTGGCTCTTTTGGTCAAAGCTTAATTAGAGAAATTACTCAAATCCAGATTCATCAGAGCAATAGCCTATGTTGAATGGATTTCAAATATTGTACCCATCACTAAACTAGATAAATCCATCAAAGTGTGCACTGATTTTAGAGATCTCAACCGAGCTTGTCCAAAAGATGATTCCCCACTACCTAACATAGACATGATTGTAGACATGACAACGAGTTATGAGATGTATTCCTTAATGAATGGATTCTCTAGGTACAATCAAATCAAAATTTCTCTAGAATACCAAGAAAAGACAACTTTCACATGTGCCTGGGGAACATTTTGTTGGAATGCCTTGCCATTTGGTTTGAAGAATGCTGGTGCAACCTATCAATGGGTAGTAACCACCCTCTTTCATGATATGATTCACAAGAACATGGAAGATTATGTAGATGATACTATTGTCAAAACTAAAAAGAGATCTACACATCTTTAGGACATGGGACAAATTCTAGATAGAATGGAACAATTCAGGTTGCAATTGAATCCAAAAAAGTGTGCATTTGGACTAACTTCTGGTAAACTCCTAGGATATATTGTTTTAGCCAAAGGAATCGAGGTGGATCTAGCTAAGGTACACGCTATCATAGAAATGCCACCACCTAAAAATATCAGCCAAATGAGGACCTTACAAGGATGAATTCAATCTATCAGATGGTTTATATCCCAGGTCACCAATAAAGCACAATCATTTACTAAGCCACTCTACAAGGGTGTATCATATCAATGGGATGAAGCCTATGCTCAACACTTCGAGTAGCTTAAAAAATACTCGGTGAATCCACCAATTATAATGTCTCCAATCCAGGGCAAGCCCCTTCTTCTATATATTTCAGCTACTGATACATCACTAGGGGCACTTCTAGCTTAGGAAGATGAACATAAAAAGGAGTGTGCCATCTACTATATTAGTCACACATTGCTCTCTTATGAGATGAACTATTCTATGATCGAGAAAGCTTGTTTTGCTATGGTATTTGGGTCTCAAAAGCTCAAGCATTACATGTTATCATGTTAGAAATAGGAAATACTGACCGGGGGGGGTGAATCAGTATTTCACACACTTTTTCTTTTTCCCACTTATGGATATAATAGATTACTTTAGTGCATACAAAGATTATCAAGCTGATTAACAAACATAGCAGTAAATAGAAAGAACTCATAACACATGATATGTTCTCGAGGAAACCCTGGCCAAGGGAAAACCCCAGTGGGGATAGTACCCACAAAGATCACTAATAAAAAGTATCATATTAGGGATATCAGACCCTATTAGGATTCAATTTACAATAAATAGTAGATCTATCCTGGTTAAAGGACTTTAGGCCTTGTTAGAAGCCTTAACCCTGTTAGGAGTTAGATTACAAAACCTGATCACCAGCTGAGCTCACTGCCCAAATAGGTAATACAAAAATTTTCTAAGTGTAATATGGTACTGCTTACAACTTTGCATCAATAGCCTTTACTGCTATCACAATATACAACTATCGCAAGTTATCTTTTCTTTCTTTTTACATATCACATCTATATTTCATTACATTTCAAGTATGCCTAATATATGAGTTATTAGAGCTAATAAATTTACATGGTCAGCTTCCAAAATCTTTATCCAAGAGTAAACATCTAGGATGTCATCCCTTCATAATGTTAAGTCATTATTTTGACAAGAAAAAATAATCCCTTAACTCTTTCGCTAATACTATCTCCAAAATTGTTCTGTCTGCAAAAACTGTCTTCGGTAAACTTTGAATAAATTTGTCTGTACTACTCCAAACTTTATGCGCACTGAGATGGGATATCCTCATAATTTTTAGAATCTTTAGTTAACTATGCAAACAAAGATATTGCTCCAGTGGACGTCACCAACTCAATCTTCATCGAGTGCTCTATCAGGATCACTGTATCCATACTTAGACAATTTCTTCCTTCAACTTGCCATACTTGCATTCCAGATTCTGTGCTCTCAATAGAGATCATATATTTCCATAATGACAACATCTATGCATCCACATTAGCCAAACTACCAACAATCTCCCCCTTTGTCATTGGTGGCAACATATGGGAAAATTGGCTAGGTGTGCAAACAAAACTTCAAAGTATTTACACAAAATTGTGGCTAAAAGTTATACAACACATATACAATATTGTACTCCATAGAATAGCTTCCCCTATGAGTATCCTTCCTCATAATATATTCAATTTTCTACTATCTCTCCCCCTTTGACAACAATGACAAAGATAGGGTGTACAAAAATTTCAAAAAAAAACTTTATACCTTGTTATCAGCTATTGCAAAGCCGGTAGGCTTGCAACATAGTCACCAAAATCTAACTTCCATGATTCAAAATCTTTCTCCCATATCTTCCTGATGGATTCAGCAACATTGAGTAGAGTACTCAATCCGTATGCTGCTATCTGACAAGCTTGCAGGGAATTGAAGCTAAACTTCTTAAAAGATGTCTTTGCTGAAAGACACTACTCAATTTGGTCTTCAACAATTGAGGTCTTGATTGAGATGTGCTCTCTCAAGATGTTAATCCTGAGCATCTTTCTATTCTTCTCCTCTACTAACATTCTAATTTCATCATTTAACTTCCTTATGTTCTTCTCTACAGAACTTATCTTTACATTTGGGCTTGACGAGGTGTTTGTTTCAGCTATAATTGCATCTATCTTCTCTCTGATCTTCTTATCTTCTTCACCTATTAGGATTTCTGATTTTGTGCATTGTATATACAAACTCTTTCCAGTCTCAAAATGTTTCCTCAAATTCTTTATGCATACATCCAAATTACCAATATCATTTCAAATATTTACACTTAAATTTTGTTGCATTTTTTCTTCAAAGTCTTCCTGAACTTTTATTCTAGCAATATCCTTTAAGTTAGAAAATTTAGAGTCAAAAGAGTTTATTACTATTTTAGCTTTCTCAAGTGGATCTAATTTAGATACCTTAGTGCTGATCACACTCTCAAGTTTCTCTATCAAAACTCTAACTTTGCCTTCAAGGTCCTTCACCTTCTTATTCTTTCCAATAATTTTGTTAAGAGATGTGATGAACTCAAGCTGATCATCATCTTCAACTTCTTTTCCAAGGTCTTCAAAAATTGAACCAATTTGTCTCTTCTTACTGTCAGGTGCACTAGGGGTAGTGACCTCTGTCAAAATTTGTTTACCTTTAACTGTCTAAACTATTGGAACTGATTCTGATACAACTGGTACTTCCACTGCCTCTGTATCCTTTTCTGATTCTATAATCTTCTCTTGCTCTTCTAAAGCCAAATTGTCAACAATGTTTCCTAGATCATGAAATACAACATTATCTAACTCTAGTGTCACTTTGGTTCCTTCAATGTCCATTGATTCTTTGCCAATATTGATATATGAAGAAGATGGAACTTCTTCAATACCAACTTCCTCTGCATGTGGTTCCTCTGATTGCTTCTGCTGAGGGTCTGATTCAACTTACTTTCCTACAACTATATCTGCAAGAACTTGCATTACTGCTTGCTCTGTCTCTTTCTGTACTTCCTCCTTTTTGCCTCCCATTATAAGGATTGTTCTTCTCTTAGTTCTCAATAAAGTTCCAAGAGACTTCAAGAATCTCTTTAAATGATCTTCATCCTCAACTTCACAGAACTGTCTGATTACATGTTCTCTCATCTTTATGTCCTCTTCTTGTGCTCTTTGTTTTATATTCACAAGTTTTTTATACAAATCTTCTGGAATCTTACCATGAATAGTGCTAAGTTTCTTATCTATCACAATCATATGTGTAATCATTGCATTTTCAAAATTCAATCTGTCAAATGATCCATATAGATCATAGAATTTATTCAACTTAGTGAAGTCTCCATGCTTCAATATATCTTCATTAACTCTTTCAATTCTTGGTTTCCAAGTTTTCTTCTTGATTCAAACTACATCATCATCTTTAATTATTGCTACATTTCTAGGTACAGGTGGTACAATTACTTTCTCTCTCTTGCAAGGTCCTGTTGCACTCACTTTTACTCTTTTGCTAGGAATAGGAGAAAAAGATTTATCTCCTTCATCTTTTTTAGGTACTTCAACTTTTACCTTTACTGCAATAGGATCAACAGGATCTACACTAGATGTCTCAGGTGAAATTACAAGATTTTCACTATGCTTCAAGGCTTCTGTAGTCTTCTTAGCTATGTCAAACTCATGACTTGACATACCAGATTCTTTCAGTATTTTCTTCATAGTAGATTCAACTCTCTTACTAGATTGCTTCTTTTCTCTCAAACTTATTGCAGAGTTGAAATTCTCTTCATAGGTTCCAAACCTATTTGCATGACCATCCAACTCACACTTTAATAATCTATTCACATATCCTACTATTTCTGCTTAGATATTCATAGCCAAGAGGGTCTATGATTTCCATTCTAGGCTCAACTACTTCAATGTAGGTGAAATCAATGTCTACCATAAAACAAATGTCATCTTTATGCTTTTCAACTAAGGATTGAGGAATCCTTGATTTGTTCTTAACAATATTCTGAAAAGTCTTCAACACAAGCTTCACACTGTCATTAACTTTATCAAAAAGGTGCTTCATGTAGACTAAGTTTATTCTTTCCATTGTGTTCACATTGTCACTCCAATCAACTGTGTAAGGAAATCTTCTCAAAATATGGAAAAACATATAGGTTATCAGAGATGAAAACCTAAACTGTGTGTACTTAGCCTTCTTAATCTTTTCTAAGTTCTCAAATAACTGAATTTTCAAAATTTCACATAGGTCTACTTGTTTCTTCTCAATACACATAAGATAAGCTACATGAACCATTCCTACAGCCATGTCATTTTCCCTTGAACTACCATAGAATTTAGTTGTTAGGATCTTGCAAAGGTACCTAACATCATCTTGCTTAATTTTACTTATCACAATTCCTCTACCATTATAACTAGATCCAGTGTTGTCTAAAACAATCTTTCTCATGTTCTTTTCATTTAGTGGAATATCTCCAACTTTAGATAATCTAGTAACATCATGAATTAGGTCAGCAGTTATATTAATAACTCTATCCTCCATCTAGAATTTCCCATTGTGGATTCTACTTAAAATGATCTTGGTACATTCCTCATCATTAAATTCATACTTCATGGAATATTTGATAATTTCATTGTTCTCTAGATGCCCATAAGTTGGTTTAACTAACATGTCTTGATTGTACAAATTCTTGTAATCATCACTAAAATTTGCATCTTCCAAAGTTTCAAACTTGCAACCTAAATATCCTTTAACATTCTCAATGTGCAATACTCCATCTGGTATGGATGATAGTGCTAGAATGTTATCAATTTCAGTTGGTTCTACTGGTTCTTTCTTAATCTTAGGTCTATTCTTATCCTTAACATTATGAACCATAGAAATATCCATCTTATCAATTGAATAAAGATCAAAAAATACCTCAACTTTGCAAATCTAGGGTTTCGGTATGATCATCACTACAAACTGCTTCCAAACTTCTTCAAATCATCTTCAACTCACTTTTTCTTCTTTCAAATCTCTTTTAAATCACTTTTTAATCATGATAAATTTTATTTCAACCTTATAACACTTCATATTAACTCGATCTGACATCACATTCATTCATTTTGCTGCTAAAACCTCAAAACGCTGATTCTGCAAACCTGCAACCATAAAACTTTTTGCAACCTTGAAAAACACAATATTTTATTTTATGCACTTAACCATAGCATTAGTACAACATAATAAACCTATATCTAACTATGCAAAACTTAACTCATTCAAATTCCTAATCTACACTAATCCTAAGTCCTAAACTATAGAAACTTACATAATTTAAGTACTCAAAGAAGGGTCAGGTAAAGATTCATCCTTACCATTAGTTACATTACCTTCCTGACTACTTTTAGTGCTGACTATACCTCCTTGATCTATGCCTTTATCAAATTTTACTTCATCTGTATTGCTACAACAACCTTTCTCTTTATTTCCTGCATTTTCATTTCTTCTTGCATTGTTCGTAGGGTTATGGTTATGATGATAACCTCCATTGTTCATTTTGCAAAATCTTGCTGAGTGTCCAAACTTGTTGCATATCTAACAAATGATTCCATTGTTTCCAAATCTTTGTCCTTGCTGGTTAATCTATGACCTATAGTTTCTAGCAATATGTCCTACTTTGTTGCATCTAAAACATACTACCACTTTTCTTTGATTCATTTCTTCAATAGAATTCTTATCTACATTGTTAGTATTCCCAATCATTCTATCATAATTATTCACAATTACTTTAGGTCTTCTACATTCATTAGCTCTATGTCAAAAACTATGACAATTATAACAATTTCCATTAAGAGGTTTAAATTGCTTACTTGTGCAATCTCTCTTCATGTGCCCAATAGTATTACAAGAAAAACATCTACCTTTGAATTCTCTTTGCATTCCTTTAGATGATTCTTCTTGCTTTGATTCTTCTTTATCTGTAGGCGGTTCTTCTTTAGGTGGATCTTCCAATGTGTTCTCATCTAGCTTTATTTCCTCCACACTTTCAGATGTCTTTAGATCTGGCTTCTTACTTTCATGGATTGTTCTAAACATACTAAATCCAAATCCAGTCCTATCAAAGAATCGTTCTTCAAAAGAAATTTGTTTTCCAGTCTTATCACTATTTGAATATAGCCTTTCAAGTTGTTGTTTAGATTGAGTTAATTCACCTTTCACAATTTTATTATACTTCTCAAGTTCCACATACTACACTTTTACTTTTTCAGATTTGGATGTTTCCTTTTCAAGTCTTGACCTCAGATCTTCATTCTCAATTTTCAATTTTTCATTATCAGATCTCAAATTTCCATCTTTCATACTAAGCTTTAGATTTACTATCTTCAACTCATGCTTAAGGATCTCATTTTCTTTTTCTAATTCATCACAATCTTCAACAAGCATATCAAATTTCTTTTCAGATTTCAGATCTTCAATCTTACCTTTTAATTTGTCAATAGCATTCTTTGCATCTTCATATTTTCTTCTTAAGGAGTTTCTTTCATCAGTAAGCATATCAATCTATTCAAGAGCTTCTTCAAGATTCTTTTGAAGTTGATCCATATCCATAGAGATCTTACTCAAGCTACTAAGCTTTCCTTGAATGTTCCTTCTTCGAGTAACTGCGCTCTGATACCAATTGTTAGAAATAGGAAATACTAAGAGGGGGGGTGAATTAGTATTTCACAAACTTTTTCTTTTTCCCACTTATGGATATAACAGATTACTTTAGTGCATACAAAGATTATCAAGCTGATTAACAAACATAGCAGTAAATAGAAAGAACTCATAACACATGATATGTTCTCAAGGAAACCCTGGCCAAGGGAAAACCCCAGTGGGGATGGTACCCACAAAGATCACTAATCAAAAGTATCTTGTTAGGGATATTGGACCTTGTTAGGAGTCAATTTACAATATATAGTAGATCTGTCCTGGTTAAAGGACTTTAGGCCTTGTTAGAAGCCTTAACCCTGTTAGGAGTTAGATTACAAAACCTGATCACCAGCTGAGCTCACTACCCAAATAGGTAATACAAAATGTTTCTGACTATAATATGATACTGCTTACAACTTCCCATCAATAGCCTTTTCTGCTATCATAATATACAACTATCGCAAGTTATCTTTTCTTTCTTTTTACATATCACATCTATATTTCATTACATTTCAAGTATGCCTAATATATGAGTTATTAGAGATAATAAAATTACATGGTCGGCTTCCAAAATCTTTATCCAAGAGTAAACATCTAGGATGTCATCCCTTCATAATGTTAAGTCATTATTTTGACAAGCAAAAATAATCCCTTAACTCTTTCGCTAATACTATCTCCAAAACTGTTTTGTCTGCAAAAATTATCTTCGGTAAACTTTGAATAAATTTGTCCGTACTGCTCCAAACTTTATGCGCACTTAGATGGGGTATCCTCATACTCTATAGAAGCTTTAGTTAACTATGCAAAAAAAAATATTGCTCTAGTGGACGTCGCCAACTAAATCTTCATCGGGTGCTCTGTTAGGATCAATGTATCCATACTTAGACAATTTCTTCCTTCAACTTGCCATACTTGCATTCTAGATTCTGTGCTCTCAACAAAGATCATATGTTTCCATAATGACAACATCTATGCATCCACATTAGCCAAATTGCCAACAATCACATCTTGTACAACTCATAGCAAAGATAGATCCCCTCAAATATTTTCTAAGTAAAGCAACCTTGACTAATAGGTTGGCTAAATGGGTCATGATAATGAGCGAGCTTAACATTGAGTATGTTGAATGGAAATCCATAAAGGGACAAGAAATCACATATTAGTTGGCTGATGCACCATTACAAGGAGAACAACCATCTAATGTGGAATTTCCAGATGGATACATCATGCATATTACCCACCGTTCTTGGAAAATGTTCTTTGATGGCTCTTTCACTCAACAAGACACAGGCATAGGTCTTTTGTTCATCACTTGACAAAGTTACTCTATCCCTAAGATAAACAGGGTTTGTTTTCCATATACAAATAATATTGCTGAGTATGAGGCCTTTGTAAATGGGTTGAAGCTGGCCTTGGAGTGGAACATTTTTGAATTACATGTCTATGATGACTCTCAAGTTGTGGAAAATTAGGTCAATGACATCTACCAAACATGGGATGAGAAGCTCATAACCTATAAGCACATGGTGGATGATTTTAGAAAGTATTTCACTTTTGTCACATTTCAACAAGTTCCAAGAATAGAGAACAAAGTTGTTGATGCTTTTTCTACGATGGGTTCATTACCTTAGCAAGAAGATGATTTTTGCTATGAGTTCCTGGTGGAAGAACTTCATCACCCTACCTATGAATCCCTAGGATCCTAGATGATTTTTACCATTATTATCCCATCCTCTTCCTGCTATAGCCATATCTATTCCTATCTCTGTGACCAAGTCATCCCAAGATGGCCTTACTAAAAATGAACCCATACACATTATTTGAAATTCCTCATGGTTTTTCATCATTGCGATTGATTTGTTTAGGAGAGGTTTAGATGGAACCTTACTTAGGTGTTTAGAAAAAGAGGAGTCTAGATGTGCGTTAGTGAATGTCCATGCTAGTATATGTGGATCTCATTCTAATGGTCTGACCTTGGCTCCTAAGCTCTTGAGAGCTGGGTTCTATTGGCCAGATATGGAAAAAGAGGCCACTAGATATGCAAAGACTTGTAAAAAGTGCCAGATACATGGGAATCTCATTCATGCCACTACAAACGATTTGATTTCTTTTGTTACACACTGGCCTTTCCAACAACGGGAATTTGATCTCATTGGACAAATTTATCTATCTTCCTCCAACAGGCATAAGTTCATCATAACAGCCACAAAATAGTATACGAAGTGGGTTGAAGCAATCCCACTCACTACAACAATAGGAAAACAGGTGGCTCTATTCATTTTGAATTGCATCATCTATCATTATGGTATCCCATCCTGTATCATTACTGATAATGGAGGATAGTTCAAGAACAGTGATATATCAGACCTTTGCACTAAATTCATAATTACTCAACACTGCTCTTCAATCTATTACCCTGAAGGAAATGGCTAGGCTGAAGCCTCCAACAAAAATCTGCTAAAAATCTTGCATCGTACTGTTAGTAAGTTGGGAAGAGATTGGCACCTACAACTCAATCCATCACTATGGGCTTAAAGTACTAGAATTAGAACACCTACTAGAGCCACACCATTTTCTCTAGTATATGGTACAAAAGCAGTCCTACCCATAGAAGTGGAACTTCCATCTTTGTGAATTTCCTTGCATCAACTCATACCTCATGAGGATTAAAGAATTTATAGAATGCAAGAGTTAGAATTGTTGGATGAACACTGGCAAGTGGCGTTCAATCATCTTAAAGCTTATTAGAAGAGAATGTCAAGAGGTTATAATAAAAAGGTCAAACCATGAGAATTTCAAGTGGGTGACCTAGTGTTGAGAGAAAATCCTCATAATCAGTCACACAAAGAACAAAAAGGGAAATTTGAGCCTAACTGGTTGGGGCCTTACATTATCACTACGAAATTTGGTCCTAGCACATATTGACTCTCTACACCAGAAGGGAGCCAACTCTATGAGCCTATCAACACACTTCACCTCAAGAAGTTCTATGCCTAAGCATTCTCTACATCCAACAACATGTGCATACATAAAATGTCCTGAAGAAATACAAAAAAATTAGAAAATATCATGAAGAAATACAAAAAAAATCAAAAAATATCTTGAAGAAATACAAAAGAATCAAAAATTGTCCTGAAGAAATACTAAAAATTGCAAAAAAGTCTTGAAAAAAATGATCATCTTAGTGAAAACCTGGCAAACTTGCACTTTGATGCATCAAAAAAAAAAAAAGAAAAAAAAAGAGAAAAATACAAAAAAATTGGAAAAGAAAAAAAGAAGTGCCTTGGTGAAAACCCAGTAAACAGGCGCCTTGGTAGAAAAAAAAGAAAAATCTATCCAAGGTGGTGAAAAATTGGCAAATAGGTGCCTCTTCTTAATTCTACACTCCTATCAACGCATGCCTTGATGTCCTTTTTCAGGTCAAATCTATGCATGACCTTCATTCACTTTCCTAACAAAATGTATTGTGCCTTGTTGTACTACCATGGATTGGAATCATTCTGACTATGAGCCCTAGGACATTTGAGCATCACTAGGGGGCAGCATCTTATGTGACAATTATAGCCAACATCAAGTTAGTTTTCAAACAACCACTGATAGGTTATCTACTGACAAACACTGGTGTTTCTTAACATCCATCTCATCCACAACTCTAACAAAATTGCAAACTTGGATGATCAATAGTGTTTCTTAACACTCCACCATCTCACCAACTATCAGATGACACTGAAAATCACACAAACAAACAAATGAATACCCTCTGAGTGGTGCATGATCACATTTTCTATTGCAACTTCATGAGGTCTACTAGACTAAAAGTGTAGTATAACTTGTGAATTTTATTGGTATGCTATCTATTATTCTTTGATTTCAAGATTACCACTTTCATATGTCACTCAATGATGTCTAAATTAATGACTAGAGTCACATAGGGCTGGGTCATAATCACATTTTCTTGTCTTCTTCTTGTTGGTGTAGTTTTGATGATCCTAAAGTATCTGGTAAATTGGGTGTATGTGATAAGTGCCTCCATCTCAATTGGAACAACACACATACCTCAACCTTCTTTATCTGAATACTAAGGTGAGTTTGTAACTATCTCCTTCTTTGTTATTCTGTTTGTTTACACAAAAACCATTCAGGTCATCCTAGACTTTTGTGCCTTGATGCTTAAGGTTCCTTGCAACATTAACTGGAAATGATGCTCAGGTCATCTTGGCTTTTATGCCCTGATGCTTGTGTCAGTTTCCCACATTCCTCCACTTAAAGCCATATCCATATTCTCATGGTTATAGTAGCGATAATTGTATCAGCTACGATGACCCATAAAATGCTCTATGATGAAAATTTTCAAGATAGACCAGTGACAAAGTTCTAGGATGCATTTCATGGTAAGTTTACAACACTACTTTGGCAACAACAATACTTTCTCCATGGGATATGAAGTCTCTTGTTTGTCTACCCACCTTCTTCTCAAGTGGTCAACTTCATCATTAGAGATAGGATCAAGTACCTATGCATTACATAAACATTTCACAACACATATCCATATAAGCATCATTTGCATATCAAAAACAATTAAATATCCATTGCATATTCATCTCATCCATCCATTGAAATCAAAAATGCATAAGCCATACATACATCCATATATACTACATTCATTAAGCATAAAAAAGAAATAAGCACACATCATAAACAAATTGCAACATAGGTACAATGACACCAAATCATATATCTCTATATATATCTTAAAAATCACTGTGCTACAAATGAGGATCAAAAACTAATTAGAGAAAGTCATTGTATACTATAGAGGTAAAAAAATTGTATGATCCTACAACTAACTCTCTACTCCATCCTCGACATTAGGAGCTGGTGATGGTGGTAGGGGTGGCATCGCCTCATTGGCATAGGGCATTTGTGCACCCTCTGATCTAGCAACAAACTACAAGAATGGCATGACTTGTTGTGCAACCGGTACAACTGTTGTATAAGCTACTACATAATATGATGCACGACTCATCTGGTGATCGTTATCCATTGATGATGGTCTCTCTATGCTATGAGTGCCTCAATCCTTTGATCCCACTCTACTATGAACTCTGCAATCCACCTGTCTCACTCTGATAGTCTAGTCTGAGCAACAACAATCTCAATCTATAATCCCTGCACACACTCCCGTAAGGCTTGAATCACATCCTGAGGTGTCCTCTGTGGTAGTATCCCCTCCTCACCTCCTAGATCATCTATTGCTCTCTACCTCACTTATCACTCACCCCCTCCTCTAGGTGCCTCCCTCCGCTATTGTTGTCCTCCTCCTCTAGTAGACCCTACTCCTACATCTCCACCTGTCGGTCTATGACCTATATCCCTATGACCCTGCCATGGCGGCGATAGTGGTGGTACATCTCCCGCATCATCGATACGAGGAGCTGGGGCTCCTGGGTCCATAAATCATGGAAAGGGATGTCTAAGGAACTACTCCCTATACTCTGGTTCCATCTCGACATCTGACACTACCTCTAAATAATCCCATCTACCTCACCAAACTAATGCCAAATCCTATAAAGAGGTCACCGGTACTAATCTCGGCCCCCACCCAAATTTCATATCATCTAAAAAATGGGCATATGTTGTGAACTCCTCTAATATCACCTATCAATGACCATACTGATGTAAAAATTGGGATACAAAAAAATACTCCAGCACTGCATCAGTGCGACCTATCAGTGGTTGTGTCACAAACATATCTCTCTCCTAATATCTCCAATCACCGCATGGCTCTATCCCTAGATATGGTCACCATGTGAAAATTATCATATCATCTATCTGTCACCTCTAATAGGCAATCTTCCCCAAGTGGTGCTTAACCATATAACCTGTATAGCTGTATACAAAAGGCTGACTTGCTATCCTTGGAACATTGCACACAAGGTGACATATGGGCAAGTGATCCCAAGCCTAGATTTGAAGAATCAAAACTCCTATGGCTAGTGTCCTTGCTCCCCTATACACAATCTCATGGACCTCATGATACATGTGTGCTAACATGCATGATTCCCATCCCATCTTTACTGGTCTAGCCAACAAAATCTCTAATGTGGGTCCCCAACCTTTCTGGAATCCCTATTGACCCCTATCAGGCATGAGAAAATAGCCTATGTACCCTACCATCACACATGCTAAAGGAGATACCTAGCTATACCTGGACATCATTGTGTCCCATCCTACCCATCTCTTTAAGATGTCATCATCCTGGAAGATCTAACAAGTAGATAATATCCCAGGCATCCGCAATGCCCCATACTATTCAAATGGACCACTAAATGGAACGTGAAGGATATGATAAACATCCTCTAGGGTCATAGTAATCTCACCTATGGGTAAGTGTAATGTATTGTGCTCACTTTGGAATCACTCCACCAAGCCAGTCAGTAATCTATGGTTCACATGGATATCCAGAATCCCTCTGAGCCAACCAAACCTACACTTAGATAAGATATTGTTCTCATCCTCTGAAAACTATGCCAACAATCTCTACATTGGTGAATATGTGATCCTAAACTGTATATTAGGAAGAACCTCCTGCATGGATAAACCAAGAAAACATATGTATTTCGACATTGAAGTATAATCACAAACTCAAGTACATATCCTAGATTCTATAGCAAAAATTATCAAGTTCAAAATTTGACTTCTTAACTTCCAAAATTGCTTGCTATTATTTGTACGAGTAAACAAGAGTAGACAAATTTTCTCGTACGAGTAAAGGGTTGTCCTAGTATGAGAAAACCCTCCAATATGAGCTAGTATATAGTATACACATGAGCAAGAGGGAAAAATGCTACACCCTGCTATGAGTCAAGGGTAGCTCAAGAATGAGTCAAGGGAAGGTTTAGCACGAGCTAGTATTAGTGTAAGTTTACTCATATGAGTTTTCTCACAGACTTGTATGACTCACTGTGAGCATGAAATTTAAAAATGTAGACACTAGACAAGAAAGTACAAAAATGATTCAAACAGAGCTTGGAATTTGATGACTTACCGCTAGGTCGTAGTGTCTGGGCTTGTTGTGCACTCATTGTTTCTCAAATTGGTGAGTTTCCATAGGGATTATGTTTTCCATCTTCACTCCAAAGGGTTTTTTCAAAAACTCAAAGAAGTTAAAATGAATGGAAAATGACATGTTTGGCCTTTATATAGCATTTTGACCCATTTTTCAACTTGCTTGGATTGGCTTGAAATTCACACCCTTACCTAATTGACCCACTATGATCTCATTTTCAAGATCAAAATTGAAATCTAACATCCTTAACATAGTCAAAATCATTTTTTGACTTTCAAACCCTACTACAAGTTGACCACTTGTCTAGCCAACCTTTTATTCTTCCAATCAATCCTCTTTTATTCCAATTCACTTCTTTCCTCCTTCCAATCCTTGATTAACCCATACCCAAGTTTTGGTCAACCCATGTCAACTGACCTTGTATTCAGTGTGGAATGTACCCTCAACCTAATCACACTGGGGCACCTTGTCCTCTTTCAATTTCTCTCTCGAGGGGGCACGATCATAACATTGACAAATCGGTGATCAACTAATCAAACCAATCAGAATGAAATACCAGGGGGATCTCAGCTTCATCGTACCACATCAAGTTGAGATTTCTCATCATTAAAACTTAAAAGGGACATCAGTTTTATTGCTTCATATCAAACTGGTTTTGTCCTCAATCAAGTCCATATGGCTTCATCACACTAAATCAAGTCAGTGGCATTATCAATATCCTAATGATAATCAGTTTCATTGCTTCACAACAAATTGATTTATCATTCAAACCAATCCAATGCTTTAAGAATCTTTCTGACAGTAATGAACTTCATTGCTTCACATCAAGTTGGTTAGTTATCATCATCAACCTCATCACTATTTGTTCTTTGAATCGATGCATTGATCACATATCATTCAAAGAGGGGAAAATGTAATCACTCAAAAATGGTCATCTAAAACCATAGGCCCCTAATCTTGAATCATTCTTTATTTTGATCAATTACCTCAAGTCCTAATCCAAGGCTCTCTAAATTCATCAAATTGACTTGATTGATATATTTTTGCACTAAGCCAACAATAATTAATCAATTACTAATCTCAAACATCATTGGAAATTATATCAAATTCTTATTATTTATTTAATTAATGATCCAAAGGTCAATTAAGTAAATAAATTGAATCAAGTCTCCAACTATTTATTTAATGAATAATCTATATATTGATTAAATGAATAAGATATTTGTCAAAAAATTATGAAAAGGGATTGAAATTGATTATTTCACTGGACCTTTTTTACAAAAATGCATTAAACGTATTATTTAAAATCTTAAAGTGCATATTTATGTCATCAAAAGATAGTTTTAGAAATCTTTGATCAACTTAATCTTATAAAGTGGGAACAAGATAGTTAACTAAAGAATTAATCTAGTTAACTCAAAAATCTTTTGAAATATCTGGAATTCATCTATTGAGTTCTTCAGTTGATTTGTGAAGTTTTTGTTGAGACCGAATCTTTGAATCAACCCTCACCTCTCATTTTCAATCAATCCTAGCCATTCATTTATGATTCAAATCTATATAATTCAGCTTCATTCTCATCACAATCACCCAAGTTTTTTTCTAAAGTAGTGTTGTCATTTTGATTTCTAAGCATTTAAGTTATTCTTGCATTGAAGTTGATAGTTTGAGTTTATTGCATACATTTGGTAGGATCATCTCATTTTAAGCTTAATATGGATTACTTATAGTTTCATTATAGATTAGTGTCTTCATTATCATTGCATATCAAATCACATAGGAACACTCATTTTTTATTAATTGCATGAACATTAATTGGTAATTGGATAAATCTGCATCTCATCCAACATGCATGTTAAATCCTTCATTTAGATTTATTTTCATATCACTAGAATGAAATGAATCTAAGAGCATCTGAAACATGAATCTACTAGGAGGCAATGGATTGATTTGATTTGTCTTGAATGTCTTTATATGCTTTCAATTTTTTCAAAGAAAATCAAGTAATGATGCATTGAAGTGTGTTTATTTAATCACATTTTAGTACATACAGAAGAACAAAATGACAACACATTTGCATTGCATTGGTTTTGAGATTTTTGAAGTAGCTACTTGAGAGGTTCATATTAACTCTTTATCAGATATTGCAAAAGATGATGCAACTATTAAACAAAAGGAAATGTTCACTCAAAATGAAATTTTCAAAGAAGCCCTTATCATTGCCTTATCTGACAACAGGTTTTTAGAGATCAAGAAAGTAGATAAAGCCTTTAGAATATGGAAGTATCTAGAAGACATGTTTGAAGGAGATATCCAAGCCAAGAATGGGTGTAGAAAGACATGGAAGAAAAAATATAATACTTTCGAGATGCTACCTGAAGAGAACATTAGAGCCTACAATCAAAAAATTAATGAAGCAGTAGTAGGAATTAGGAACAATGGTGGAGTAATTTTAGAAGAAGACATAATGGATAAGTTGATGACTACTCTAACAGAAGAATATGAGAGAAAGATAAACATCCTAGATGAGACTATGCATTTTTCAAAAGACTTCATAAGAGAGACCTTAATCAACAAGATTTCAGCATTTGAGATATCAAGTTTGAAGATAGAGCCTAAAAGTGAAATAGCTTTCAAAGCCTCAGTCCATGGTAAGAAATCCTTGAACACTTCTAGTCACTTTGATAATGGAGATGAGGATAAAGAACTAGATGATTTCATTGCTATGATTTCTAAGAAAGAAAGAAAAGGAAAATATGAAGGTTAGTTACCATTTAAATGTTTTTCATGTAACAAGATTGGTCATTTTTCATCTAAGTGTCGTACAAGAGTCAAGAAGTTCAAAACTAATTTCAAGCCCAAGTATACAAATGAATGTTACTCTGATGAAGATGGAGTATCAGATGAAGATTCAATAGAAGATGAAATCGGATTCTTTTCTATTGAAGACATGGAGAAAATGATTGATGAGATGGATATTGAAGATGAAAAGAAAGCACAAGAGCTAGCATTGATTTCACAAGAAGACATCATAATAGACTGGATCATTGACAACAATTATTCACATCACATGAAAGGAGACAAAGATAGATTTGTACATCTAGATAAGTACAAAGTTGGCATGGTTAGATTTGGAGACAACACTCCTAAACCTATCATATGTAGAGAAGCCATCACCTTGGATGGAAAGAATAACACTAATGATGTTCTATATGTTGATGGTTTGAAGCATAACCTACTAAGTGTTGGACAATTGCTTGACAAAGGATATCAGTTGGAATTCAAAGAAAATAAATGCATAATTAATAACAAAGGAGTAATGATTGCATTAGCTTCAAAGACAAAAGGTAATGTTTTTTAGCTTAATTCTGAAGCAAGTTTTTTTATTACTAAAGTAGATGACAGTTGGTTATGGCACAAAAGACTATGTCACATCGATTTTGACAATATAGTAAAGATAAGAAATGTAAAGGTAGTAAGATATCTCCCTAGTATTGAAAAACTAGTTGATACAATATGCAGGGAATGTGTGATGGGTAAACATGTAAGGAATTCATTTAGAAGCAAGCATAATTCTACATGGAACAAATTGGATCTAGTGCATACAAAATTATGTGGACCAACTCAAACAAGATCATACTATGGTGAAATGTACTTCATTTTGTTTGTTGATGATTATTCTAAAATGATGTGGATTGCATTCTTAAAAGATAAATCTAAAGCATTTGAGAAGTTTAAGATATTCAAAGATAAAGTTGAAAATGAGTCTAGATTAAAGATTAAATGTTTGAGATTAGATAGAGGAGGCAAATTCACCTAAGATAGATTTTATGAGTACTGTGAAGAAAATGGGATAAAAAGATATCTAAGTGCACTTAGAACCCCTTAGCAGAATGGAATTGCATAAAGGAGAAATAGGATCATACTTGACATAGCGCACAATATCATGATTGAAGGAAAAGTTGCACATACAAATTGGAGAGATGTAGTCAATACTGCAGTCTATACTATCAACAAAATTCAATTAAGGCTAGGCATAGACAAGACACCATATGAGCTATGGTTTGGGAATGTACCTACATTAAAATACTTCAAAATCTTTGGAAGCAAGTGCTACATCAAGAGAGATGAAGCTATTGGCAAGTTTGACACAAGAAGTGATGAAGGTATTTTTCTCGATTACTCTACTAAAAGCAAAGCTTGTAGATTTTTTAACTTAAGATTGAAGAAGATCGTTGAAAGTCTGCATGTAAAGATTGATGAAAAGTTTATGATTCAAGAGAGATATCATGATTATGCACCTATGATTGAAGAAAAACCTAGTCCTAGCAGTAGAGAAATAGAACTATTGAAGAAATGTTTGACAACATTGATGTATTATTCAATGAATTTGAAATAAGTGAAGAAGAATCGTAGAAGAGAGATGAGAGAGTCACACCTAATGTTCCAAAATTCACATCTAGATACCATTCAAAAGAAGATATCATTGGAGATCAGAACAACAAAGTCATAAAAAGATCAAAAGCAACAACAATTAATGAAGCAATATGTTTACTTTCACAAATTTAACCTTTAAGTGTTGAAGATGCATGTAATGATTCAGATTGGCATGAAGAAATGAAAGAAGAATTAGATCAGATAGTTAAGAATGATACATGGGAATTGGTCCCTAGACCTAGTGACAAGAATTTGATTTAAACCAAGTGGATATTCAGAAACAAGATGAATGAAGATGGAACGGTAATAAGAAACAAATAAAGACTAGTATGTAAAGGATATGTGCAGAGAGAAGGAATTGATTATTCTGATACATTTTCCCTTGTAAGAAGATTGGAAGCCATAAAGTTATTTCTACCCTATGCTACATTCAAAAACTTTAAATTACATTAGATGGATGTCAAGTCAGCATTCCTAAATGGAGAGTTGAAGGAAGAAGTCCACATAGAGCATCCTGAAGGATTTACTTTACCAAAAAAACTAGATATGGTATGCAGACTGAAAAAATCTCTTAATGGACTAAAGCAAGCCCCTAGAGAATGGTATGAAAGACTAGATGGTTACTAGACAAAGATCAGATTCAAGAAAGGAGGAGCAGATTGTAACTTATTCATAAGAGAGACACCTAATGGATTATTGCTAGTTGCTATTTTTGTTGATGACATTATTTTTGGTGGTAATGACAAGCTTAGTGTAGAATTTTCTAAAGAGATGCAGAGTGAATTTGAAATGAGCATGATTGGACCTATCAAGTACTTTTTGGGACTGAATGTGCAACAGACAGACAAAGGTATTTTCATTGATCAATCTAAGTGTGTGAAAGAAATATTAAAGAAGTTCAAGATGGATATTGCAAGCCAGTAAGTACCCCTATGATAATAGGAAGTAAGCTTTCAAAAGAAGATGATTCTACAATAGTAGACAAGACCCTATATAAGTCTATGATTGGTGTGGACTATGATTTTGAACCTGTTACCTGTCTTGAAAGGCTGAAACATTCAAACATTAGACTAATCTAACATGTTCATGAACTAAAAACAGCATAAGACATGAAAACAAAACCAAAGCCACCTCAAGATTGTTGCTAAAAACAAGTGCTATAGAGCAAATGTTTGATTTGCTTCAATTAGAGGGATGTGGGTGTGCTCTCAAATGCATGGAGAGGGATTTATGGTGATGCATAAATGATGAGAAAAGCTTGAAATATGAACTAAGATTAATCCATTAAGCTATTCTAAGATGTGTTAGAAAACATGAAAAACATGAAGAAATCTAACAATTAAGATGTATGCTAAGATGATCTAGCTAAAAATGCTCATGATAACAATGCATAAATGATAAAAACTAAGCTAATAATTTTCTCTTGGAAGGAGGAGTATTTATAGGATTTCCTAAGGGCTTGGGTTAGGAGGATAGGTTAGAGTTTGGGGTAAGGTTAGGGGTTGAGTCAAGGGGATAAGGATGAAGACTTTCTAGAAGAGTCTAGGCTTTGGATGAGGATGAAGACTTTCTAGAAGAGTCTAGGCTTTCTAAGGATAAATATGGAATTTAGGAGATAAATAAAAATTTATTTATCTCAAAAGCTTTAATGAGTTTGAGGCTCATTAGGGGAAGGGTTATCTCCTTGTGACAAGTGTCATAAGGGGATTGGGTTGAAAGATGGGAGGAATGTGCACAATTTGGGAAATGTGCCTAAGGTCAAAGGGTGTAAGAAAGGGGTGAGGGGCTTCTTAAATGCACCATAAATGCATGTAAGAGGGATAAGGAGGCCTTAAATGCCTTCAATGCATGTAAGAGAAGCCTCTAGAAGTTTTTTGACTTTGGGTCAAGCTTAGGAGTTGGCTAACCTTGTTTAGGGAATGTGACAAGGTTAGGGGGAGGATTAGGATTAGGATTAGGGGATTTTAGGATTAGGATGGGTGAAGAGGTTGGGTTGAGAAGTTTCTAGAAGAGTCTAGAGTTTTCTTAGGTTTTATGGAATAAATATTTATTCATTCGAAAGGCTTTTGGTTTTGGGAATATTTATTAAAATATATTTAATAAATATGAAAATTAAATATTTAATCTTAATTAAATATTTTGAGTTGAGATTAGGGTTAGAAAGGATGGGTTTAGCCTTTAATCAAAATTAAAGAAGGATTAGAAGATTTTGGAAGAGGTTAGTGGTCTTAAGGAAATTGGCCAAGTTTTGGTCAAAAAATAAATAAATTATTTATTTTGATATTTTTGGTCAATTTATTAATTAAAATAATTAATAAATAAGGAGATAATGTTTAAATAAGATTTAAACATTTTTGGGAGGGATTCTTTAATTAAATGTTTTTAATTAAGATAAAAGGATTTAATGACATAAAAATAAATAAATTAATTAAATAATTAATTAATTAATAAATGATGATGTCATCAGGGATTTTTCAGAAAATAAAAATACTTTATTTTCTAAAGGATTTTTAGGTGTCTACATTTTGCCCCTCTTTGATGCGATGCCGCAAGTGGCATGGCTTCAAAGACAAGAAAATAAGATGCCCAAGGCTAAAATTTAGAGGAATAAGGGATTGTGCCCCCTCGAGAAAATAACACAAGGAGTAAACATTGTGGAATTTTCTCGGAAGGAAATAGAGAAGGAATGACTGAGGAAGCAGGGGAGATAAATTACCAAGCTTCCAAGAGCAAAGATGGGTGAATGCAAGATGAGATGGAATGCAAAATGTAGGATGCAACTATATGAGGATGCAAGATTAATCTATATGATGCAAGATGCAGGGGATTTGGGGAAGCTCCATGCTTTAGATCTTTTAGAGAGCACAAACTAGTTTAATATAGCAATGCTAGAGACCTGCCAAGGATACTGGGATCACGAGGCCTTGTCACCAGTGTTGCATAGGACCGACGCTAAAAAGACACGCAGGGTTGCCCCAGCATCACGCATGAACCCAAGAGGAAGCATGGTGGAAACGATGCTGAAGAAACCACAAACACACAACTGACTCACAGGCAAAAGTAAAAGATCAAAAGACCTTGCCCTAGATTATCCTCATTCGCAGCGCACCATGATATAAAGGATCATGGTGACTTTGAGTAGAGAACAATGAGAAGCTGTAAAAGATTAACAAGACCCAAAGGACAAAATCCAAGGCCAAAATGATAACTCCAAAAGACAACCTTTGCCAAGGAGAGAGATTTGATTTGATTGATGGTGGGAAGATTGGTCTGAACATGTGGAAGGATACATCGACACAGACCTGGTGTGCTTGGTGGAAGATTAAGTCAGACAGGGAGGATACAACTGAGGGGACCCGTGATTAGGCTTAGGGCAGACAAAATAGAAGCATACATCTATGCGAACCCGATGCTGATGGGGAGAATGTTGTGTTGCTGATTGGCAAATGACAAAGTTCAAAGATGGTCATGATGATCAAGGATAGTTGACAATTGATGTTGCTAAAGTGCGAGGTTGGATAGGACAAGATTTCTGATCAAATGTTGTTGTAGGACTAACAAGGATATGTACAACAAGACAATGACAAGGGATGCCGGACACAAAGGATGGGACCTAAAGACACATATATACAAATGAGTTTAGGTGGAGACACGACTGACGCTATGGTACAAGACTCAGGATTAGGATGTACAAAGAACCTAGGGATGAAGCTAAAGCTCCAAAGATATGTAGGATGATGCCCCAGTTGTGCTGGAAAGCCAAGATAGACTGATGGAAGATGTGTCCTGAAATGACATAGATTTGGGAAGGACATATCCCAACGATGATGATTGGATTGAGATCTAGGCTTGCTCCAAGACTAAGGATTTGGATTGGATGGATTGGATTGATCTTGGATGTTGGATAGCTAGAGGATGTGGAGAGGATTGGAAGATTGCTAGAAGACTACTATGAATGGTTGGATATGGATGAATGGCATTGGATTGCATGAAAGGTAGCCTATAGCTAGATACCAATGACAAGGGAAGATACTGGGTGATGGAAAGATGGAAGAAATGCTTAGGATGAGGATGATGGAACTGCTAGGAGATTTAGATGGAGGAAGATTTGGATTTGGATGGAGGAATTGCTTAGGAGACTTAGATGATAGATTTACTTGAGGATTGGATAGAGGAATGCTTGGGGAGATTGGATGGTAGATTTGCTTGAGGATTGAAAGATGGATGCTGGAGGAACTGCTGAGGAATTTGGATAGAGGAATGCTCAAGGATTGGATGGTGGATTTTCTTAAGGATTTGGGAGATGGAAGATTTTGGATAAAAGATAGTCTCTAAGGAATATGTCACCAAGGAATAAGATGCCCCCTACTTAGGATAGTTCATTTATTCAGAGGCAGTAGGATGGGGTACGATTGGATGGAAGATATGCTGACAAGAGGATGAGGAAAGTAGATGGAAGATAGGATGAATGGATTGGATAGAGGATACGTAGCTGAAAGGTGTGATGGATGCCAAGAAGGTGTCCAAAAGCATGTATACCTGGTAGTCTTTGTCTTGTCATCAAGATCCAAATGAGGATGAAGGAAGTGAGAGACAAATGGCATGGAGGAGATGTTGGATAAGATGGAAGAAGGGAATGGCCCCCAACTGCAGAAAGGAATTGGGGGGAGACCTACGCATGATGCCTGTTTGCCAGGTTTTCACCATGGTACTTGTCCAAGGCGCTTGAATTGCCAAGTTTTCACCATAGGACGAATGTTTTTTCTCTTTTTCTTTTTTTTTTTGATATTTTTCTCTTGATTTTTTCCAATTTTTATGGATTTTCTGATTTTTCGCTGATTAGATGCTGACCTTCTGATATTTTTGATGTGTTGCTATCTTTCTTCACTGATCTTCTGACTTGTTGTTGACATTTTCTGATTTTGCTGACCTGCTGATTTCTCTGATTTGTCACTGACTTTCTTCACTGATCTTTCTGATGTGCTTGGATGTTGGTACAACTTTGTTAGGATGGAGGCATTTATGCAAAAGCACAGATTGGATGGGGTAGATGGGATATATGGTGGTAGAAATTGTTTGGATGGAAAGATGGAAAGTGATCATGATAGGGAGATGTTGTCAGGACCAACATTGGCACATGTTGTGAGGAAGGTGGATGAAGTGGATAGGACGTGGAAGATAGAGGTGAATGTGATGGAGGATTTACACTAAGAGATTTTGAATCTTTGGGACCCAAAATAGATTTAGGAGATGGAGGAGAAGATTGAATAGCTGGGGGATTAGCAACTTTGGATGCCATTGTAGAGGTTTCTTTTAGATGCATTACATCTTTTTGCTTTGGGATCCACATCATTTTTGCTTTAGCTTTGGTGGGCCTTTGTGGCCATTGGTATGCATCAGATTTTGCTTTTGCTTTGCTGGGCCTTTGCGGCCATTGGGATGCTTTGGATTGCTTGATTGGATTTTGCTTTGGTTGACCATGTCGTTTAGACTGGACATGACAATCCTTAGATCTGTGTGGATATTTCCTTTTATTCATATTGGATATGGCATCCAAATTGTGGGGAGCATCAGAGTGAATACGAGGAGATGTGCGGGATGGAGGAAATATGGATGGAGAGATGGAAGGAGATTGGTAGATAGGATATGTGGGAAGGTGCCTTTGTTGATCCCAACTAGGGATGCTTGGATTTTGGATGAAAGATTGAGTAGGATAAGATGGGGGATGATATTTTGGGATGTAAGGTCCCAAAATGGATTTGGTATGTAGAGGATATGTGCTGGAAGATTTTGGGACATAGGGACCCAAAATGGATTTGGAGGATGAAGGAGGAATGTGATAGGTTGTCTTTGGTTGTAACGATGGAGGAGGAGGAATGGAATTGTATGCTTTGGGAGATGTGATGGTGGGTTTGGAAGGATGCTTGAATTTAGCTTTAGTTGTACCAACATTTCTGGAGGAAGTGCCTTCTTCTGATGTGTGACCAATTCCACATAACTTTGGATGTTTCTTGTCTTGGATAGGCTCCAGATTTCCTTGTTCATGGATGCCTAGGCCTTTGCCTTGATAATTCCATTTTTTGAGCATTTTATCCAAACAAGGATATTTCTGACTTGGGGAATATGATAAACATCCAATTTCTGGTTCCCTGATGGAAGATATGAAACTAATTTCTTTTGCTTCAAGTGGACTACCTTTGACAAATGTAAGTGATCCAAGAGGATAGAGTGATGGTTGTGGGACAGTTTGGTTTGGAAGATCCTCAAGAGGAGAGGATAGGATGGTGGGATTTTGACTGGGATTGGGGGATAGTAATGAATCTTCAGATGGAGAAACTAGGATGATAGGATCTTGGATTGGAGGAATTAGGATTGTAGGATTTTGGATTGGGGGTGATGGAAGCAATAGAACATGTGATGGGGGAAGTGAAGGGATTAGATCTTGATTTTCTTCTGTGAGTATTTCAACATGCTTTTGGGAAAGATCTTGACATGGTAGGATTTGTGTGGATAGAATGCTGGGGGATGCATGGATGGACTCTTCAGATGGGGTGGATGGAAGGATGGGAGATTCTATAGTTGTGATGTTTGGAAGAAGGAAGAACTTTTCAGATGGTATGGATGAAAGGATGGAAGGTTCTGTAACTGTGATGGCAGGAAGAAGGGTGAACTCATGAGGCTCATCAGATATGCTTTGGATAATGCTAGGAAGGGGTGATGTTGGTGGGGATTGGATGGAGACTCTAGATGGAAGGGACTCAATGATGCTAGGAGATGGAAGAGGATCAATGTATGGAAGATAGATGATAGATGGGAGCGATGGATGGGCCTCATCAATGATGGCCTCACATGAAGTTTTGAGATGGTTTGGATCTTCAACTTTAGGAGTGGGACTTGTTGTTGGCTTCCTTGTGAAACTCCTTGGAAACTTTCGTGGTGAAGAAGGATCGGAATGTGGAGGAGATGGAGAGCTAGGATAGTTCTCATATGAAGATGGGGTGGAAGATTGTGAACTTTCTTGAGGGGATGATGGTGTAGACGAGGAGTTGGAGGATGGTGGGTTGGGAGGAAGGATTGGAAGACTTGGTTTTTGGTTTTGAGAATGATTTGGAGGATAAGTAGATGGAGGGTTCAGATAAAGGATGGGAAGACTAGGATTTTGTATTTGGGGGTGATTTGGAGGATGAGTGGATGGAGGTTTTAGATAAGGGAAGTAGCGTGAAGTGTTTTGAGGGAATGGTGGTGATTGGGATATGACTATAGCAAGAGATGGAGGTATGATGGATGCATATGGAGGATGTGTAGGTTTAAGATAGGGATAAGGTGTGGATGGATAAGATAATGGATTTGCCTTGCCAAGGACATGAAAGGGAGTGCTAGTGGATAAGCGTGAAGGCATGATAGGATATTTTGGAGGAATGATTGGATGTTGGGGGATGTTTGGAGCAAACTTGCTAAGATTTTCAAAATATGCATCGTGATCTACAAGGCTTTCATCATCTTTGGGATAGGATGGATTGAGGGGAGAGACATAATAACCAAACTCATCATAATAGTTTTGAGACATGCTGACTTGTGGATGAGTCGTATAGGAATGAAGGATGAAGATGGATTGGAAGACTAAGACTTAGATTGGGATGACTGACAGGATCATACTAGGATTGGATTTGGCTTAAGATTGGAAGAAGACTAACTCTAGAGGAAGACATACAAGGGGATGGGGGATGACCAAGATGACTCTACTAACCTAAGATAGGAGGAAAGGATGACAAGACTAGATTGAATATGACTGGAAGACCATGTTTTGAGATTCTGAAAGCTTTGGACATTATCTAGATTTTGGGAGAATTTGGACTGACATGGCTATTTTGAGTATCTTTGAACCAAGTTGTAGATCAGTTTGATGTTTTCCAATGGCAAAGGATAGATTTCAACAAAGATTTTTGAAAAAGTAATCTCCGCAAGGGACAAAGCAACCTTGCGGGATACAAGCAGGATGACTGACTCTGATAAAGCTTTTGAAAGTGTATGTTCCAACAAGTATTTTCACAGAGTATTGACTGTCAAGCACATCAAACAGATCTGCCTAAGGAAGGTGAGTATCAAAATCACTTGCCCACAGCTTGGTACCCGCTAAAAGGGAATACAAATGGTGATCTTGAGGCGACCCGATAAACCCCTTGGAATCGGTCCTTGCACAAGGATTTTGATACTTTTGGATGTAGATAGGGTAGCCTCTATTTTATCAGGTTTTTAGTAGTTCCGTGGAGTCTCCATACCCAGTTATGCTGACCGCCTGTGACTCACTTAAGAGCCTAGCCAACAACGCTGGGGGAGGAATATTTACCTTTCCCCAGACATTTGCATTTGGCACAAAACGCCCGTGGATTAGGAGATATAAGTGAGTACTTTTTGCCTTCATTTTATTTATATACCGGCCGGGGGGGATACCGGTTTGTGGTCGTTCTCCGAGGAGGAAGCGCTTTTCTCCCCGGACAGGCCTCGCTAAAAGTAGAACAAGTGAACTTGTCCGAGTTCAAATGTTCTATGTTGCTTACTTTAAAAAGGATTATACAAAAAATGTAAAGCTCCTAGATGCACATCAAGCAAGTTGTTCTTTTTTTTTTTTTCAAATTGATTAAGTGATGTTTGAAAAAAAACCTTTGAAATTGAAGACACAAGTGCTTAAGGTTTGATTTGTTCTTTCTCCAAAAGATAAACGATTTGAGCGATTGCAAGTTCTTTCCTTTGAGCATTCAAGATTGAGTGAGCGTGTTGATTTAGAACTTTGAAAGTGCTTTGTTTTAACCTTAGATGATTCAAGATTGAGTTTGTTTGAACTGAAATACAACAAGGAAGGAATAGGGATGCTTTTCTTTCCAATTTAGATCATTCAAGATTGTGTTTGATTTTGAAAATGACACTTTAGGACCTAAGTTCATTCCTTTAGTTTCATTCAAGATTTTGTTTTGACTTTTTCTTTTAAACCCCAAGGCAAAGTTCCTAGATTCAGTTTGATGCATGAATTGGAAAAACATTCAAGACTTTGCCACAAAAAGATGTTAGAATTTCTAGGACTAATTTTCAGAACCCAAAGCTTTCAAGTGTTCCTAATTTTTGCATGAATGCATCTAAAACCTTGATGTTGCAAGGATGCAAATGCTTTGATTAATTTTTCTTGTTTATTAGAACAAATTTTGAAAATTTTAGTCCTTAATGCATTCAACAATGATTTGGGGATTCATTTTAAGCACTAAACAAGGTGTGTATGATTTTGCTTCCTTAAACATTTTTTTGTTTTGTTTTTTTTAAGAAAAATTTGCCATGATCCTGCAAGAAGAAGAAGAAGAAGTAGATAGAATAGAAGAAGAATATAGACAAGAAGAGGAAGAAGAAGTAGATAGAATAGAAGAAGAATATAGACAAGAAGAGGAAGAAGAATTCGAAGTGCTTCATCCACTTATAAGCTTGAAAAATTAGAATGTTTGCAAAGAACCCGTGAAGTGGGTCCCACCGGGCGTGCTAGAATGTGGACTATGATTTTGAACCTGTTACCTGTCTTGAAAGGCTGAAACATTCAAACATTAGACTAATCTAACATGTTCATGAACTAAAAACAGCATAAGACATGAAAACAAAACCAAAGCCACCTCAAGATTGTTGCTAAAAACAAGTGCTATAGAGCAAATGTTTGATTTGCTTCAATTAGAGGGATGTGGGTGTGCTCTCAAATGCATGGAGAGGGATTTATGGTGATGCATAAATGATGAGAAAAGCTTAAAATATGAACTAAGATTAATCCATTAAGCTATTCTAAGATGTGTTAGAAAACATGAAAAACATGAAGAAATCTAACAATTAAGATGTATGCTAAGATGATCTAGCTAAAAATGCTCATGATAACAATGCATAAATGATAAAAACTAAGCTAATAATTTGCTCTTGGAAGGAGGAGTATTTATAGGATTTCCTAAGGGCTTGGGTTAGGAGGATAGGTTAGAGATTGGGGTAAGGTTAGGGGTTGAGTCAAGGGGATAAGGATGAAGACTTTCTAGAAGAGTCTAGGCTTTGGATGAGGATGAAGACTTTCTAGAAGAGTCTAGGCTTTCTAAGGATAAATATCGAATTTAGGAGATAAATAAAGATTTATTTATCTCAAAAGCTTTAATGAGTTTGAGGCTCATTAGGGGAAGGGTTATCTCCTTGTGACAAGTGTCATAAGGGGATTGGGTTGAAAGATGGGAGGAATGTGCACAATTTGGGAAATGTGCCTAAGGTCAAAAGGTGTAAGAAAGGGGTGAGGGGCTTCTTAAATGCACCATAAATGAATGTAAGAGGGATAAGGAGGCCTTAAATGCCTTCAATGCATGTAAGAGAAGCCTCTAGAAGTTTGTTGACTTTGGGTCAAGCTTAGGAGTTGGCTAACCTTGTTTAGGGAATGTGACAAGGTTAGGGGGAGGATTAGGATTAGGATTAGGGGATTTTAGGATTAGGATGGGTGAAGAGGTTGGGTTGAGAAATTTCTAAAAGAGTCTAGAGTTTTCTTAGGTTTTATGGAATAAATATTTATTCATTCGAAAGGCTTTTGGTTTTGGGAATATTTATTAAAATATATTTAATAAATATGAAAATTAAATATTTAATCTTAATTAAATATTTTGAGTTGAGATTAGGGTTAGAAAGGATGGGTTTAGCCTTTAATCGAAATTAAAGAAGGATTAGAAGATTTTGGAAGAGGTTAGTGGTCTTAAGGAAATTGGCCAAGTTTTGGTCAAAAAATAAATAAATTATTTATTTTGATATTTTTGGTCAATTTATTAATTAAAATAATTAATAAATAAGGAGATAATGTTTAAATAAGATTTAAACATTTTTGGGAGGGATTCTTTAATTAAATGTTTTTAATTAAGATAAAAGGATTTAATGACATAAAAATAAATTAATTAATTAAATAATTAATTAATTAATAAATGATGATGTCATCAGAGATTTTTCAGAAAAGAAAAATACTTTATTTTCTAAAGGATTTTTAGGTGTCTACAATTGGTAAACTCAAATATCTTACTCAATCTAAACCAGATATTTCTAATGCGGTTGGTATTGTTGGAATATTTGTAGTAGAACCTAAACAAAGTCATCTGATGGCAGTAAAGAGGATATTCAGATATATGGAAGGAACTATAGACTATGTTTTATGGTATCATAATTCAGAGAAAGTAAAACTTCATGTGTCTACATAGGCAGATTGGGTAGGTTGCGTTGATGATAGGAAGAGCACCTTGGGAGGAGCAGTATTTCTTGGAGATAGATTTGTTACTTGGACAAGAAAAAAGAAGAATTGTATTTCTTAGTCCACAACAGAAGTAGAGTATGTAGTAGTAGCATTAAATTGTTCTACAATTGTGTGGATAAAGTAGATGGTAAAGGATTTTGGAATCTAGATTAATTATCCTATTGTTATTCATTGTGACAACACTAGCACTATAAATATGTCAAAGAACCCTATGATGATGCATTCAAAGAAAAAACACATTGAGATAAAATATCACTTCCTAAGAGAGAAAGTTGTAGAGAAAGAAGTAAAATTGGATTATGTGAGCACAAAAGAACAGCTAGTAGGCATATTCACAAAGCCTTTACCAAAGGATACATTTGAGTATCTGAGGGAGAAGTTGGGATCAATTCCCTTCCCTAGATCTGATTAGAGTTTGTAGTAGTGCATCATTCCTCAATGATTGATGAATGGTTGACTACTTTAATTTAGGAGTAGTACCTGTGCTTATTTGTTTTGGCACCCTTTTTCATTGATGTCAAAGGGGGAGTACATAGTCATGAAAAAGAAAATAGATGTTTTAATATAGAAAGGGGGAGTATATAGAAATAAGATGTAGCAGTTGATATTTAGAGCATTTAGTAGTAGATGGAAGATTCATCCTTGGGGGATTTTTGTTGAGGAAATGGAGAATGTTATAAAATAATTGTATGTTTAGATTGGTGGTGTTTTTCATTCCATATGTTGCTATCAATGCCAAAGAGGGAGATTGTTGGAGATTTTCCAGCAAGCCAATGTTAACTGTATGTTTGTCATTGATGAAAACATATGGTAAGAATCATGCATTATAGTTCTATGTAGAGAGCCTTGAGAATATATATATATATATATATATATATATATATATATATATATATATATATATATATATATATATATATATATATATATTGTATGGATATGTTATCAGCATGATATCATAGATGCAGAGGTTGATTTTGAGTACAGATAGTTGTGTATTTGTTTGTATTAGTAGCGATCCTGACAGTATCACAGGTAGAGTTTTGTATGTGATTCTCAGTATAGTTATGATGGAGCCTTGTGCATTTATATTTGTGTTGTAGACATGTTTGTAGAGCTATGTTCATGGACATAGAGTTATTTGTGTAGTACAAGTTGATTTTTGATGTTTCTATTTGCCAGTTACAGTTTCCTGAGTTTATCTAATGGAGCTGACAATGTTTATATTGTTTTAGTAGTTGTGCCTATCATTTTGATATGCGTGTTTAGTTTTTTGTTTTCTAATGAATTAAGAATGTTTGGTTAATAGAACATAATGTATTTTAGCATGAGAATAAAGTTTCAGTTAATTTGGTGGAGCTGACTATGTGAAGCGACATGTCTACTCGTATTGAGTTACACGGTCCTTTGTGTGTTGTGTGCTTGGTTTAGCCATTGGAGATGTTATTGAAGAGTTATATTGTTTCTCTATTATGATTTCAAGGAAGTTCTAATAGGCTGACTTGATTATATCATTTGGATAAAGATACTTATAGCCAATCAGTTGTGATTGCTAAGTGTGATTGATAGAGTAGAGTAGAAGATGCAAATATACTAAGAAAATATAGTTGATTCATTCATCAATTGAAGATCTATGTGAAGAAGAAAAGAGTTTATGCTATTCATTGGAGCTAATCAAGATAGAAGGTCTACTTTCCAGCTCACCTAGATCCAAATATAGTGTGTATCTATTATGCAGAAGGTTGCAACCTTCACCATTTGAGCAGTGTGCTCTCAGATAGTGTGTCCTCACCTCTAACAAGAATATTTATAAAAGACTCCTAACAGGGTCCAACCTTTGACCAAGTCACTGTACTTGATGCATTGTAAAGATCAACTCCTAACAGTGTTGTAAGATCTTCTAATAGGGATCATTATACTCTAGTGTAGTTTATAGTGGGTGCTAATTCCCACTTGGGCTTTTACCTATTTGGGTTTCCCCGTAACCAAAATTGTGGTGTTGTGTTAAGTGTTATCTTATTGTGTATGTTCTTAATGTTATTTTTGTACTAAATTGGATAAAGAATTGAATCTTGTAGATAACTGATTCAGCCCCCCCTCTTAGTTATCTCTTGGGACTATTCCTAATACAAACTTGAAGCCAAACACCAACAATGTAGAATAACACAACAAGATGCTTCAACATAGAATTTCATTTAACATGCCTAGCTTTAAGGCCTCCTAGGTTAGGGCCAAATACAATCACTTACAAAAATATTTATGCAATCTCCTAGCTAGTCTAGCTCTGAAACATATCAGCAACTGATGGAAACACTAAGGTAGATCTGAACTTGAGCTCACAAGCCTCAAAGAAATATCCTTGTCTCCAAGCATGCAAACCACTAGCTCTGCTATTATAATTATCAGATAAACAATCTGATCTTCAAGATCATAGAGGATCAAATTGTTATCCTTCTCAACTCTTTCCACTGACTTTCATCTCCTAATATACCCTTAAACAACTACCTAAGAACTTCTTAAATACATTTCCTTGACCACAAGTCAGCTGGAAGAAATAATTAACTCCTAAGCTAAGTCAAAATCTACTATAAACAAATATTAAATGCAACAACAGTCGGCTCACAAATAGCCTTACAAACAATCAATTCTCCATGTCAGCCTTAGATCTACATAGGAGAATAAAATAAAAGCTACCAATAATAAATACACCAAGTCAGGCAACCAAAACTTCAAGAACTCTAGTCGGTAAACCAGAACTACCGAGCACCAGTCAAACAACTGAACATCAGTGAAACAACTGAGCACCACAAGAATTGCCTATTAAGCATGTTGACTGAGCATGAAAAGCATCATAGAGTACATGTTCCACTAAGTGCCAGAGGTTTTACCGAGTTCCTTCAACGACCGAGCCTCCTTCAATAACTGACACCATTGGCTAAAGTTGCAACCGAGTAACACATAACCATTTCAACACACTACCATGCAAATTTTCCAAGTACCCTAGAATGCCCTTGCATCATACACCCTAGGTTCAAAAGGATTTTCTCATAGGATAGAATAATATCTTCAGGGATTTAGCACATAAACCCTAAACTGGTTCTTCACATACAAGCCCTTCAACTCTTTACCTTGCATACTCTTCCACTTATGCTTCCTCTATCTTTTCAAGTCTTTCCTTGATAACACACATGTATGTTATCCATATTGATCAATCCTTTAAGAATTCTTCAACTCATCTCAGTTTCCAAAGCTCAATTTCTCCTACCAAGTTTTGTATCCAGCAAAGGCATCAGGGAAAGCTTCATGTTATTCTTCTCAATAGTAAATACATTATTGACACAATCATACATAGCTCTGCAATCATACTACCAAGGTCTAGCAAGCAATATGTGATAACTATTCATATCCACAATATCACACAACACTTGATCCTTATACACACCAATTTCAAAATCAATAAGACATTGCTCCCTTACTTCTAGAGCATGAACATCTTGCAACTAGCCAATCCTATAAGGATAAGGATGCCTCATTCTCTTAAAACCAAGTTTATGAACCATATCCTCAGCTACAAGGTTATCAATACTACCACTATCCATAATTACATCACAAAATTTACCTATTGACTTGCACCAAGTTCTGAACAAATTAATCCTCTGACAAGGTTCCACCTTTGCACCGAGCAATGTTCTCTGAACCAGCAAGTTCACAAATTCAAGTTCATTCTAAATGTTCTCATTCACCACAACATTCCTTCTATCACCAAATTTTTTTGTGTACAATCAAAAGATCTATGTCCTTCTTTTCCACAATTATAACAAGTTCCATTATAGATAACCCTACATGTCTTCTTGATGTAGGAGCATCTCAGGTCCTTGGCAATCTTGTATCACCAAAAGGATTTTGAATTTTGTTTGTATTGCTCAGTTCCTGCTTTGACTGAGTTGATCAATAGTTGGTTGGTTTCCTTTGGTTACCAAGTATGGTGAGTTATCTAATGGGTGGTTAGTTGTTTCACTGGTGCTCGACGATGCTTGTCTGTTGCTTGGTCATCCTTTCTTACCGAGTAGTTTATTTTGAGTTTCCATTGAGGCTAACTTGTGGTTTGATTATGGGTCACAGATTTAATGTTGGTATCCATCATTGGGAAGTGTGTGGTCCCAAATTTGACCACTCCTTCTATTGATTATGGATCTGAAGGTTGACTCAATTTGGTAGCCTCTTTTATAAGTATAGTTGTTTGGTTAGAGTTTAGGAGGGAGTTTTGGATAGAAGATAGAACATAGTAGAATCAAGATTGTTGGAAAATCATCGCATGTTTGAGGACTTTTGTAATTCATTATAATATCTAGCCATAACCAGGAATGCCTTATAGCCCATCATGTATGAATCAATTTGAATGAAGTTAATATATCATTGATCCTCTTTTCTCTCTCTCACTGTGTTGTTGTTTCTTTTGTGAGTTGTTGAGCAGGTTGGATTTGTAGGGTGTGCCATCCTTTGGCCCCTAAGGTCCTTGTCCTTGTGTCAGATGGTATCAGAGTGAGGTGAGATCTAGATCTAGGTCTATGGATCTAGGTTTGTAGGTTCCATCTTGCGCAGTCCTATTTGAATTGTTGTGGGGTAGCAGATTGTGATCTGACTTGCAATTGTAGAGGGTTCTCAAGATGGTTCATGGGAGGTGAAAAGTAGATCCAAGAATGGTAAGAAAGTTGAGGCAACTTGTTGCAAGATTATAAGCTATTGAAATAGCCAAGAGAAGAGGTAGACATCTTGAAGATGTTAGTGATGATGAAGTTGAAGTGGAACAAGGTGAAGCAGAACATCCACCTGTGATAAATTAAGGTGAGGAAAGATTCTTGAAGGCCTTTACAAGTTTGAAGTCAACACCACATTTCAATCCTCCTGAGTATAGTGGGAAATTGGATTCTGATGAATTGATAGACTGGATCACTGAGATGGAAAATTATTTTGAGTATGAAAATGTATGTGAAGAGAAGAAGGTGATTTTTGTAGGTACAAAGTTGAAAGGTCATGCATCCTTGTGGTGGGAACATCTATAATTGGATCAGAAGAAGAAAGGCAAAGACAAAATCAAGGTATGAAATAAAATGGTGAATAAATTCAAAGGAAAGTTCTTACCTTGTGATTATTAGAGTAACCTAGTTAGGCGAATGTAATGTCTAAAGCTAAAAGATAGCTTGGTAAAAGATTATATTGAGGAATTCTATAGATTAGATATCAGATCTAGACATGATGAAGATGATGTGGAAAGAATTGCTAGATACCTGAATGGTTTGAGAGTTTCCATCCAAGAGGAAATTAGTTTGGTCAAGTTGGAGAACATTGAAGAGGCTTATCAATTTGCATTGAAGGCCAGGGAGAAATTGAACTAGAGACATGAACAAAGACAAAGAGGTCGAGGTGGTAGATTCCCTAGAGGAAGAGGTAAATCTTATGGTGAAAATAGTAGATCTGAACATGAAAAGACAAATCTGGACAAAGGAAAGACCAAGTAGAAAGATGAAAGTTCATCTAGAGGTGGAGGCAGTATCTACCGAGGTGGTTATAGTAGAGGTAATTTTTGAGGAACTTGTTACAATTATGGAGAGGAAGGACATACATAGTTTGAATGTACACATGCTAGTAAGAAGGTTGGTAGTAGTAGAAATGATTTGGTATAAGAAGAGTCACCGAATGAACCTAAGAAGGAAAATAACTTGATGGTAAGGAGAGCACTATGAAATGAAAGTAAAAAGGAAGATCCGGTAAGAAAAAGTTTGTTCAAGACCAGATGTAGAGTTTCTAACAAAGTGTGGAAGGTAATCATTGACAGTGGTAGCTTGGAGAATCTGGCATCTGAGGACATGGTCACAAAGTTGCAATTGGAAAGGTTGGAACATCTGAAGCCCTATCAGATTTCATGGATCAAAGATGAGCATACACTCTTGGTAAGTGAACAATGTTATGTAAATTTGAAGATTGGAAAGTACAATGATAAAGTGTTGTGTGATATCATGCCTATGGATTCTTGTCATATTTTATTGGGTAGACCTTGGCAATATGATAGACATGCTATATATGATGGGAGATTTCATAAGTATACTATTGTGGCTGATGGAAGAAAACAAATCTTGTTACCTTTGATGGAAGAACTTGTTAGTAATGTTTGCACATTTGTGAAAGTTTTCTTGATGGAAGGAAGAAAGTTTGTTAAGGATTTAAAGAAGAATGTTGTATGTTTTTCTGTTGTATAAAACTTTGAATTTTCTTAAGGAGAAATACTTTTGGCCACATTTGTATAAAGATGTTTAGAAATTTGTGAAAAGTTGTGGAATTTGTCAAGTAGAAAAAGGAGTAAGTCAGAATATTGGATTATATACACCGATTGGTGTACTTGAGAAACCTTGGACTGACATCAGTATGGATTTTATTCTTGGCTTACTAAAGACAGGAAGAGGTAATGATTCTATATTTGTCATGGTAGATAGATTTTAAAAAATGGAACCTTTAATACCTTGTAGAAAGACATCAGATGTAGTACATGTAGTAGATCTTTTCTTTAAGGAAATTGCCATATTGCATGGATTATCAAGGAGTATTATCTCTGACCAAGATAGTAAATTTGTTGGATACTTTTACAAAACTCTTTGGAGAAAGTTTGGCACTAAGTTGAAATATAGTTCCACATTTGACCAACAAACCAATGGATAGATAGAGGTTGTAAACAAAAGTTTGGGAAATATTTTGAGATGTTTAGTTGGAGACACACCTAGTAATTGGAATTCTATGTTAGAACAAGAAGAGTTTGCATACAATAATTCAGTGAATAGGAGTACTGGAAAAACACCATTTGACATTGTGAATGGCATACCTTGATCAGATTTGAGAGACATTGCTAATGAAAGTAAGAGAAGTGCTGAAAGAGTGAAATTTGCTGAGTACATGAAGACATTGCATAAAGATGTGAAAATCAAGCTGAAAGAGAGCAATCAGAAATACAAAGATAGAGTTGATAGATCAAGGAGACATAAGACTTTTGATGTTGGTGATGAAGTAATGATTCATTTGAAGAAAGGTCAATTTCCTATTGGAACATATGAGAAGTTGAAGATAAAGAAGTTTGGACCTTGTTAGATTTTCAAGAAATTTTACAGTGGAAATGCATATGAGATTGAGTTACCTGATGACATGGACATATCACCAATCTTCAACATTTCTGATTTGTCTGAGTATCATGAACTAGATGAAAACATGATAGTACCGATGGAATATCCTAAGAAGCAAAATGAATAAGTTGAGCAAATTTTGGAGCAAAGAATTGGCAAGAGTACAAGAGGTAAACAGTATATGGAATATCTAGTTGTTAGAAGTGTAATCTTTCCTTGGTGAAATATATTATAAACCAAGGTAGTTTAGTTTATTTACTATGTAAGTAGGAGATTCCTATAGAATCCCTACATGAACACTTGTCCTCTTTTCCATGTGTGAGGACATAATATTTATTTGTAATTTCTTTTTATTCTAGATTCCTCCTTAAGAGGAAATAGCACAAGTGGTACACACATTATGAATGTGGCTCACATGCACATGGGAGTTACATTCAACTCCTTTCTTCTCATCTCTACATAAGAGATGCTTCTTTTCTCATTCTTAGTCATTCACTTGCAACACTTAGTTTCTCATTCTACATTCTCATGAAGTATTGTATGAGCATTTTTGCTCTCATTCTCTTTCTCTCTCTTAGGCCTTGTTTGGCCCATTCATAATAATATCACGGGGGTTTTTTTATACTTTCCCCCCTTCAAAACATTGTCTCATATTGTATGGTGAATGCTTCTTGACTTGGTTTATTTCATGGTATGCATTTCCTCACACCTTGCTCATTAGATTAAAGAAGATCATTTTTTGCTCTTAGTAATCATTTCTTACATGGTATCAGAGCAGGTTGGTTTAATCTTTGTTTGAGTGTACAGGTGGAGGAGCTACCATTTTTGAAGCACTCCATTTGAAGACGTTGAGAGAGCATTTGGTTTCTAACTATTTGTGTTGCAAGTTGTCCTTCAAGATCTTGAGGAAAAAAAATTTCCCCTCCCCTTATAGTTCTATTCATTTTAGTTGATTTGTTTTTCAAAAAAATCATCTCTTTTTATTCCTTTTTTTGTTGTTTTTTAGTTGATAAAAAAAAATCTCTCCTTTTATTGTTTATTTATATTCTTAGTTCATGTTATTTTTTTAAAAAAATTCATATAAAATTCAATTTAAAAATTTTTAATTTTCTATAATTTTTTAATATATATAATATTATACTTTTAAAAAATAATAATAAAAAAAATTTATTGATTTTTTTAATAAAAAAATTAATTTAATTAAAATTTAATTATTCTATTCTATTTATATCCCTTTTCCCTCCCACCCTTTGGCTATTTCAAATTTCAAATAAACTAAACTAAACCCATCCCCTATCCCTAACCTAACCCACCGCACCCATCCCCTTTCCCCTTACCTTAGCGGCATTTCCTAAGTTTAAACCTAAACTAACCTTACTACCCACCCGTTACCTTACCCTCAGCATTTTCTTTTTATCTCGGCATCCTCTTCTTTTCATTGTCGATGTCCTCGGTGTGAAAACCCTCTACGTCCTGTTTTGTCCTCTGCTATCGGGTCATCGTACGCGCATCCGGTTGTGTGATCCGCCTAAACCAAAATTTGTCCTCTCTGCGTTCACGCTCTCAGCATCCGTACCGGTGTCCTCTCAGTACGGGCTCATCCTCTCTGCACGAGTACCACAACCGCCTCGGTATTTGAGTTGCAAGTTTTTTCATTTGTTTTGCTTTCAGTTGTATAACTTTTGTAAAAGTTTTTTTAATTATTTTATTTATAAGGTTTTTTATAGGTTTGTTTATTTATAAAGTTTTTATATAGTTTTGTATTAGTGTTGTATAGTTTTGTATAATTTTTGTTTATTTATAAAGTTTTTTATATAGTTTTTTATATTCAGTTTTAGAATATTATTCTCATATAGATTTCTTTTACTTGTATCATCTTTTGATCAGGATTCATTAAGTTTCTTCCTAACTAGTTTTCTTGCAGGATCTTTCTTTTGTAAATTCCTTTTATTATAATTTTTTCTAACCCGTTTCTTTGCAAGTTTTTTATGTTCTAATCTTTTGGTTTGCAGGATCCTAGTTTTTTGTCTAACCCTTTTTTGTGCATGTAGGATTTTTCTTCTCTAACTTGTTTGCATGCAACTTGCATGTAGGATCTAACCTTTTGCATGTCTAGATCTGCATTTTTTTTCTAACAAGTTTTCTTGCAGGATCTTCTTTGCACATTCTTTGTTAAAATTATTTTTTCTAAACCTTTTTTGTGCAGGTTTCTCTCTCCTTCTAACCATTTTTTGCAGGTTTCACCTCTTTTTTTCTACCCTCTTTTTGCAGGGATTCAATCTTTTCCATCTAACCCATTGTTTCAGATTTTTTTAAATCTATCTATCTGGTTTAATCTGTCTCTTTTTAACTAATTTTTTTCTTATTTAATCCACATCAACTTCACTAATATTTAAATTTGGGTTAATTAATCAAACTTAAATCGGCTCATTCTATCTATGGATTAATCTGTATTTATTAACTCATCTTACACTAAGTTATCTAATTTTTGTTTCATAAGGCAATCTTTTTTTTAGTGTCTAATCACCCATCTCAGATTTTGCATGCAAGTTCATTGCATGTCAGAATCTGACTTGGGTGCTCATTTCTATTCTTCTTTTTCCTCGTACTTTTTGTAATCATGTCAACTTTGATGCCAGAAATCAAATTAACAAGTTCTAATTATCATACTTGGGCTGTTCATATGGCTTTTATTTTTCGTTTTAGACATCTTTATGATATTGTTACTGATGCCACCCTCAAACTAGCCTCTACTGCCTCTCAAGCTGACCAGGATACCTGGAAAGCTAAAAATGAGGAAGCATTAGGGTTGATTGGTATATCATTAAATCCTGAATTGTATGTTTTAATCTCTACTTGTGATGAAGCCCATGAGGCTTGGAGTATCCTTAAGAATACTTATGATAGTGTAGATGAAACTAGAAAGATTCAACTTCAAGATCAGTTAGAAGACCTTAGATATTCTGATTTCAATTTTGTTGATGACTTCTTGTTGAAATTTGATTCCATCTGTTCTTTGCTTTCTGGTCTTAAAGTTACTTTATTTGATGTTCGCATTATTCACATCATAATTAGGAAATGTTTACCATGTCAGTTTCAGCAATTCATTACAAACATTTACTCTCAGTTAGCTATTCCATCTTTAGCTAATCAACTTACTTATTCTATTTTTCAAACTATGTTAAGGTAAGAGGAGGCAAAATTAATTCAGTTTGGCATACTTAAAGTTAATGACCTTGCTTATGTTGCTAAAACTCACAATAGATCTAATAATAATAATCACAATAATCAAAACAATCAATAGTCCAACAACAATAATTCTAGACAACAATATAATAATAATTACAACTCTAGGAGACCACATTGCACGTACTGTGGTAAGGATGGCCACATAACTCAAAACTATTTTAAGAAACAAAGGGATCAATCCCCTAATTAGAACAATTCCATTGAAAAATCAAATGGACCTCAAACTCGTCATGCTTTTACTGTTTGTTTTAATCCTATTAAACCTCTTATTAATACTGGTGCATCTCATAAAGTTGTCTTTGATTTTATTGAACCTTATTCTTCGCAAGATCCTATTCCTTATACTTATAATGCTCCCTATGTATCCTTTGATGAAATACTTGATCAATAAAATGACATTATATCCACTTTTCTAGATGTGACCTTACCATCCTTGCATAAAACTACTTCTCATGACCCATCCATTATTCCTTTTCCTAATCCTATTGTTTGTGCAGAAAATATGCATCCTAATCTTTTTGAAAAGTTTGATGAAACTAATACAAATGATGATACTCAGAGTAGTTTTAATTCTAAAAATAATAATGATTTCTATTATTCTAATTTTGAAGATTTAAATTTTGCTTTTGATTCTAAGGAAAATGTTGATAATATTATGAAAGATGATTCTGATGTTTCAAATGATCCTTATAGTACTTTTGATGCTGATTCAAGTTCTATTTTTACCATGAATGATGATTCTACTTATGATGACTTTAAGTCAAATTTTGGTTATAATTCAAATTCTGGTTACAATATGCTTGACTCAAATTCTTGTTATAATTCAAATGTTGTTTATCATTCAAATTCTCATTTTCATTCCTTTGATTCAAATTCTGGTTATAATACCTTTGATTCTAATTCTGATAATGATGCAAAATTTCTATTAAATTCAAAAAGTTATTATCCAGATTATACATTTACTAATTCAAATCTAGGTGGGCAATCCACTAGAAGTACTTGTTTTCTAGATTTAGGTTATAATGATGCAGATTATGAAGACACTCCTTTTGACAACTTGGACCAACAAAAATGTGAATCCACATCTTTGAAGCATTCAGATTTTTCTCACTCACCACGCTACATAAGAAGATCAGTTTTACCAAAGAAAGTGTCTCACAACCATGAGCATGTTGTAGATTACTATAATAATTTGGGTCTCATACCCATCAAGCTCATTTCCCCAAGTAAAGATTAAAGGGGGATGTTAGAAGTGTAATCTTTCCTTGGTGAAATATATTATAAACCAAGGTAGTTTAGTTTATTTATTATGTAAGTAGGAGATTCCTATAGAATCCCTACATGAACACTTGTCCTCTTTTCCATGTGTGAGGACATAATATTTATTTGTAATTTCTTTTTATTCTAGATTTCTCCTTAAGAGGAAATAGCACAAGTGGCACACACATTATGAATGTGGCTCACATGCACATGGGAGTTACATTCAACTCCTTTCTTCTCATCTCTACATAAGAGATGCTTCTTTTCTCATTCTTAGTCATTCACTTGCAACACTTAGTTTCTCATTCTACATTCTCTTGAAGTATTGTATGAGCATTTTTGCTCTCATTCTCTTTATCTCTCTTAGGCCTTTTTTGGCCCATTCATAATAATATCACGGGGGTTTTTTTACATTTTTCCCCTTCAAAACATTGTCTCATATTGTATGGTGAATGCTTCTTGACTTGGTTTATTTCATGGTATGCATTTCCTCACACCTTGCTCATTAGATTAAAGAAGATCATTTTTTGCTCTTAAGTTAATCATTTCTTACACTAGTAGAGTAGAAGAATAGACCAATTGAAGACAGTTCATGAATTTCATAGTCTAAGTTGGATGCAGCTTGGATAATACCTATTGAATGAACTAGAGAATCATTTCTAAATAACTCTAGGTGTCTGATGCAGGAGCATCTCAAGTCCTTGGCAATCCTGTGTCACCAAAAAGATTTTAAAGTTTGTATGTGTTGCTCAATTCGTACTTTGACCAAGTTGGTTGGTTTCCTTTGGTTACTGAGTATGGTCGATTATCTCCTGGGTGGTCGATTATTTTACTGGTGCTCAGCTATGCTTGTCTGTTGCTTGGTCATCCTTTCTTACCAAGTAGTTTATTTTGAATTTTTGTTGAGGCCGACTTGTGCTTTGATTATGGGTCACAGATCTAATGTTGGTATCCATTATTGGAAAGCATTTGGTCCCAGATCTAATTGTTCCTTCCATTGATTATGGATCTGAAGGCTGACTCAGTTTGGTAGCCTCTTGTATAAGTTTAGTTATTTGGTTAGAGTTTAGGAGGGAGTTTTGGATAGAAGATAGAACATAGTAGAATCAATATTGTTGGAAGATCCTCGCATGTTTGAGGACTTTTTTAATTCATTGTAATATCTGGTTGTAACTGGGAAGGACTTACATCCCAACATGTATGAATCAATTTGAATGAAGTTAATATATCATTGATCCTTCTTTCTCTCTCTCACTATGTTGTTGTTTCTTTTGTGAGTTGTTGAGTAGGCTGTATCTGTAGGGTGTGCCATCCTTTGGCCCCTAAGGTCCCTATCCTTGCATCACTTCTTTTTCAACTCCATAGGTTTTAGTTCATCTTCAACTGTCAGTTTATCTTTCACGAAGTGATCAAGCTTCTCCTTCCCTTGGGTATTACCATGTTTTCTCCTTTTCAACTTATCTTCTGCCTTCAGAGAATACTGATAAGTATCTTCAACCGAATCAATCTTCACCATACCAATCTCATCCTATATATTAAATCTATAACCATTTACATACTAAGCTACCTTTTCCTTACCAAGTTCTCTATGTCTAGACCGAATAGTCAACTTATAGAACTCCTTGGTATAGTCCTCCATAGTCAAATATGTTTCCTTCAAATTCTACAACTTCTTAAACAATTCAAGCACATAGTCAGTAGGTATGAACTTATCTTTCAATTTAGTCACCATCAACGTCCACCGATTGATCTTCGTTTCACCTTCATCTTCTCTATCTCTTGTAATTATTTCCACCAAAGAGCAGCATGTCCTTTCAACTTAGTCTGTTCCAATCTTACTCTAAGAGGATCTTCAATTTCTTCAAACTCAAAGAAATATTCTAGTTAACCAATCTAGTCAATCAAATCCTTAGGTCTCAAAGTACTAGATAAAGTAGAAACTTCCATTCAGTAACTAGTACTTAACCAAGCTCTATATCTATGCAACCGACTAGTTTTGTCTTCACCAAATCTATCTCTCTAGTCATCTCCACTAGATCTAGCAGCTTCAAAGTCTTTAACAACTTCCTCATAACCATCTTCAGTACCAAGATTCCTTAACATTCCATCAATAGCTCTCATGACCTCAGCAATCATGTCATTATTCATCAATTCCATCTTAGATCTGAAATCAACTTTAACTTTCTCTATAATCTTTGATTCCATAGCATCACAGATATTTGAAATCTATCTAGGGTCCAATCTTCTTGGAGGCATCCTTCAAGATCTTTGAAAACCCAAGGCAAAAAATCACCAACCAAGGTCATGGTGCAAACTGCCTCAACTCAAAGATCGCTTTACACACTCAAGAGCTTCAAGCTTTGATACCATCTGACACAGTCCAAGGTAAGAGGATCTAATAAAGGATAGCCCAAACTTGTAGCCAAACACCAACAATGCGGAATAACATAACAAGATTCTTTAACATACAATTTCATTCAACATGCCCAATTGTAAGGCCTTCCGGGTTAGGGCCAAATACAATCACCTAAAAAAGTATTTCTAGAATCTCCTAGCTAGTCCAACTCTAAAACATATCAGTAACTGATGGAAACACTAAGGTAGATATGAAATTGAGCTTGTAAGCCTCCAAGAAATCTCCTTTTCTTCGAGCATGCAAACCACTAGCTTTTCTATTACAATTATCAGATAAACATGTTAAGTTCATGGACACATGGTCTGAGGATGAATGCAAGTGAAGTTATGCAGTTGCTATTCGCAAGTAGCAGTTTCCTATGTTTGTTAAGTAGAGCCGACAGAGATTTTATTGGTTCTTGAGTTATGCCTATCTTTATGGTATGCGCCCTTGAAGTTAAGCTTAGAGATGAGTTTTTGATTTTTGATTAAGAGAGCATGAGTTCATTCAGATTATAGAGAAAGTTCCAGTTGTTTTGGTAGAGCTGATAGTGTGTGGTGTGCATCTACAATTATTTTATTAGACAAGTCCCAAAATGAGTTGCATGCATAATAGAGCCAATAGAATGTTTGTTGGAGTTTATTATGGTTTCTCTAATATGATTTGAAGGTGGTTCTAATAGGCTTACTTGATTATATCATTTGGAGGAAAGATATTTATAGGTAGTCATTTGTGATTGCTTGAGTGTGGTTCATGGTTGATTAAGCAGAGCAGAGCAGAGTGTGTGAAGTGTTGAACCATTAGAAGAAGGTCTATGTGACCAAGTAAAGTATGTGCGCTATTCATTAGAACTAATCTAGATAGCAAGTCAAGGTGCAGCTCACCAAGATCCAGATATAGTGTGTATCTATTATTTAGAAGGTTGTAGCCTTCGCCCCTTTGAGTAGTGAGCTCTTGGATAGTGCATCCTCTCCCCTAATAGGCACAATTGTAAAAGACTCCTAACAGGGTCCAACCCTTAACTAGGTCTATTGTGCTTTATATATTGTAAAGCTACTCCTAACAGGGTAAAGGATCTTCTAACAAGGATCATTATACACTAGTATAGAATATTAGTGGGTATCAAGTCTCACCGAGGTTTTTACCTATTTTGGTTTCCCCGTAACCAAAATATTGGTGTTATGTTCATGTGTTATTTCATTGTGTTTATGCTTTATGTTTAAGTATACTTAATTGGATAAAGAATTGAAACTTGTAGATAACTAATTCACCCCCCCCCCCCCGCCCCCGCTCCCTCTCAATTATCTCTTGGGACTATTCCTAACAATTGGTATCAGACCCAAGTGCCTCAGAGAGAAATTTTAATAGCTTGAGGTTGATCAGATGGCATACTTCAAGAAAGAAATTCCTAAGTCTGATGGAGAGAATTATCTTGATTGGAAGAACAAGATGGTGACCCATTTGCAGTGCATTGCTTTTGAAGTTTTTAATGTAACCATCCAAGAAACCAAGATTCCTACATTAGAAGACTTTGCAAAAGATGATGCTACTGATGCTCAAAAGGAATTGTTTCATCAGAATGCTATTGCTAAAGAAGACCTTATCAGCACCCTATCTAATGGTGAATTTTCAGAAGTAAAAAAGATAGATACAACCCATAAAATTTTGAAGCACCTTGAAGACATTTTTGAAGGAGACAAACAAGAAAAGGATGCACATAGAAAGACATGGAAGAAAAGATACAATGCATTAGAGATGCTACCTGAAGAAAATATCAGAGCTTACAATCAAAGGATTAATGAAGTAGTTGCTAGAATCAGGAACAATGTTGGAGAGATTTTTGAGGAAGACATTATAGACAAGTTGATGAGTACTCTTACTCCAAAATATGAAAGCAAGATCAACATCCTTGATGAGACCATGCAGCTTACATCAAATTTCAAGAGCGAGACCTTGATTAGCAAAATCTCATCTTTTGAGATTTCAAGATTGAAGACAAAACCAAAGAGTGAGACAACTTTCAAAGCAACAGTTCATGGTAAGAAATCTGCAAACACTTCTGGTAATTTTGATGATGATGATGAAGATAAAACACTAGATGATTTTATTGCTATGATTTCCAAAAGAGAAAAGAAAGGAAAAGGAAAATATGAAGGTCAATTACCATTTAAGTGATTTTCTTGTAATAAGATTGGTCACTTTGCATCTAAGTGTCCCACTAGACCTAGAAAGTTCAAAAAGGATTATAAGCCTAAGTATTCTAAGGAATGCTACTATGCTAGAGACGGAGTCTCAGATGAACAATTAGGTGAAGAAGAAATTGGATTCATTTCTATTGTAGACAAAACAAATATTAAGATAGTTCCTAAAAGAAAGTGAATCAAGAGCTAGCATTAATTTCCCAAGCAGATATAAGAATAGACTGGATTATAGACAGTGGTTATTCACATCACATGATAGGTGATAAAGGTAGGTTTGTTCATTTAGACAAATACAATGGAGGTATGGTTATATTTGGAGATAACACTCCTAAACCAATAGTTGGTAGAGGAGCCATCAGTTTGGATGGAAAGAACAATACTGATGATGTTCTTTATGTTGATGGTTTGAAACATAACCTTCTCAGTGTTGGATAGTTACTTGGTAAAGGCTATCAGTTAGAGTTAAAAGATGAAAAATGCATCATTAACAACAAAGATGGTGTTATGATTTCATCAGGCACAAAGACAAGAGGTAATGTTTTTCAACTCAATTCATAAGCAAGTTGTTTTGTTGCTAAAGTTGATGATAGTTGGTTGTGGCATAAAAGACCATGTCATATCAATTTTGATAACATAGTAAAGATAAGCAATGTTAAAGAAGTAAGACATCTACCTAGCATAGCAAAGCCAGTTGATACTATATATAGGGAATGTGTGATGGGGAAGCATGTGAGAAATTCATTTATGAGAAAGCAGAATTCAATAGAGAACAAGTTGGATTTGATTTATACAGACCTAGTGGACCAACTCAAACAAGATCATACTATGGTGAAAGGTATTTTATTTTGTTTTTTGATGGTTATACTAGGATGATGTGGGTTGCATTCTTAAAAGATAAGTCAAAATATTTTGAGAAGTTCAAAATATTCAAAGCTAAGGTTGAGAATGAATCTAGATTAAAGATAAAATGTTTGAGATCAAATAGAGGAGGAGAATTCACTTCTGACAGATTTTATGCATTACGCGAAGAACATGGCATAAAGAGACAATTAAGTGCACCTAGAACACCTCAGTAGAATGGTATTGCAAAGAGAAGGAATAGGATCATTCTTGATACAACGCACACCATTATGATAGAAGGAAAGGTTTCCCACACCTATTGGAGAGATGTTGTCAATACAACAATCTACACAATCAATAGAATTCAGCTAAGGCCAGGTGATGACAAAACACCTTATGAGCTATGGTTTGGTAATGTTAACATAGTAAAATACTTCAGAATCTTTGGAAGCAAGTGCTACATCAAGAGGGATGAAGTAGTAGGCAAGTTTGATGCAAGAAGTTGTTGGGACACAAATTTAAATTTTAAGGTACCATGTAAAATGCTTGCTAAAGTGCTCCTTTTGGTCCAAAATGCACATGTGAAAAGGGTGTTTCCGGGTCCAATAATGAGTGGAGAATGATTTGACACCTTGTTTATGTCCCATTAATTCAAATTGAGCTTTCATTTCAGGTATTCAAATGGGTTTTTGTTTGTTCGTTCCTAGGAGGTCCTGAATGCAAAATTTGCCTGTTAAAATCATCGGGAAGGGTTACTTTCAGGTTGAATAAAATGCACCTTAGAGAGCGTCATGGAAATATGAACCTAGCGTCTTGTTGTACACATTGCATACTCTTTATGTGTCATATTTTAGGCCTCTGTGATAAGTTTTGACCCCATTTATTCATCCCCTTCCGGAGGTGTTTTCTAGTTTCTGCATTTGGCCCTTTTCCCAATTTTGTCGGGAACCCTGTTTGACATGTTATAACTTGTACCTGGTGGATTGGTAGAAAGGTTTTAATCATTTCCATACATTATAGACAAGTTTTACTGTACCCCTATCATTTTGTAGCTCATGATGAATCCATCTGATGAGAAATTGAAGCTAATTCCATTTGAAGCGTTCGTGTTTTGCACTGTTTGGTTATTCACCAGTTTTCCAGAGCCCTACTTTGACTATGAATAACTCATGCCCTCTTGATCGGGTCATCAATATGTTTGTCTCAGTGTATAGTAGACATAAAATACTTCCATGCTGTAGGATTGTGGCTCTTGACGTGTTCATTTGATCAATTTGCCAGACCCTTTCTATTTGCAAAAAGTGCAAATTGCCCAGTTATGTTTTTTGCAAGTTTGTCAGAGGCCTTCTTTGCCTGCTAATAACTTTTCATAGGATGATCCTATTGTCAAAATTCTTGTTGTCCTATATTTTTGACAAGTTGTACTTTATCTAATTCTGATTCGAGCATCCTGCCAATCCATTCGTGCACTTTTCAAGGCTAATTCCAGATGCAGTTTTTGCTTTTCTGATCACTGTTTACAGATGCAGAATGAAAAGGGAAACTTCAAAGGTTAATAACTTTCACCTCAGGTATAGTCAAGGGATTCCATTTTGCAAGGTGATTCTATGTATCTCAAAGTTTATGTCAGTCAGACGACAGATTTTTATCAGTGGTTCTAGTCAGTTTTTAAAGCTAGTTTCTAAGCCTGTTCTCGTGATTTTGGTGCTTTGCAAACTTGGTTTTTCTGAGACTTTGACGATCTGGGTATGATTGATTTTTTATCAGGAGGCGTCTAAATATTCAACGGCAACATGGTAGGCAAGGTGACTGCACATAAGTTTCTCAAAGTGAATATTGCTATTGAATCAAAAGTATGGGTTGAAAATAATGAAGTTGCATGGGAGGAGGCTGAAGTAAGTGAAATTGAAAATAGTCAAGCTAAAGTTTTTGCAGCTAGAGGAAGTGTGTTTTATACTCCCATCTTCAAAATGTATCCTAGAGATCTAGATGCAAAACATGGAGGAGTGGATGATATGACTAAACTGGCCTATTTGAATGAACCAACAATTTTGCACAACCTTGCAAGAAGATATGATCTCAATGATATATATACATATACAGGAAGTATTTTGATTGTTGTAAACCCTCTTACAAGGCTGCCACATCTATATAATGTCCACATGATGGAGCAGTATAGGGGAGCAACATTTGGGGAGATAAGTCCTCATGTTTTTGCAGTTGATGATGCTTCTTACGGGGCAATGATAAATGAAGGGCACAGTCAATCAATACTAGTGAGTGGTGAGAGCGGAGCTGGAAAAATAGAGACAACAAAACTCATAATGCATTATTTAGCTTATATTGGTGGTTGGGCTGCTATGGATGGCAGAACTATTGAACAATAGAGAGAAACACATATGACTTGGTTGATGTTAGCAATGCCCAAGAATATATTAATACAAGAAGGGCCATGCATATAGGTAACATTGAGTTTGTTCCAGGAAAAGAACACGATTCATCAATTCTAAAGGACTAGAGATCTACTTTTCACCTTCAAACTGTAGTAGAATTATTAATGTGTGATGTTGAAGCATTGCAAGATGTTCCTTGCAAACGTATTATTGTGGCTCATGATCGAAATATAGTAAAATGTCTTGAAGCTCATGTCCCTGCAACCAATTGAGATGTTTTTTCGAAGACAATTTTTCTCATTTATTTGATTGGTTGGTGGATAAAATTAATAAATCTATTGGATAGGATCTTGATTCAAAAGCTCAAATAGGATTCTTCAATGTCTATGGCTTTGAAAGCTTTCAGAACAATAGCTTTGAGCAATTTTGTATCAACTTTGCTAACGAGAAACTTTAACAGCATTTCAATATTTGAACTGGCATTGCAAGTTATATGGATCCCCAGTGTAAGACTAAAAGGAAATCCCTCACACATTGAAATGGAATTAGGGGGTTTCCAACAGATATGGATGAGCAATTTTTGTTTAAGCAGGTTGCGTGAATTTGGAGGAGGCGTTAGCATTAGTAGTACATGTCAAACCATGCCAGTGCATAAAGAACTAGAGGATACTTGCCAAGGTTTGTGTAGGGAGCCTGCAAGTATTGCAAATTTTTGCATGTTTGGCATAAGTTTGAGGAAACCGTGCATAGGTTTTGGATGTGGTAAACATGCATTGCAAAGGGGTTCATGAGAAGTATGAAGATAGCCAGTAAAAACAAATGAGAACCTCACACAATTCAGCAATGAGAATGCATGCATTGTAAAGGGGGCTCATGCATTTAATTAAATGGAACCCGTGAATTGCAAATAGGTGAGGAAATGCCTTCCTTGCATAAGTATTGGAATGGAGGCATGATTTATATCATAGGATTTCTCACCCGTGCATTTGCTGCATGCACCATGCAATTTATTGCATCATTTTCTTGAATCATAGTTGGAATGCCCTATTTCAAATTTCAAATTAAACAAGTCTTGCAATAAAAGTATGCAGCTGGCTACTAGTTTGATAGAAACATGGAAGGAATATTTTGCCACGCATTTGATTGAGATTGGAGATACTTACAAAGGGAGAATGCCCAGTGTAGAACATAGTATAAGGGAAGCAGCGTCTAGAGGTGTGCTTGTGTGATTTGATTGATGGGGGCACTCATGTTAAGTTGGGGCCTTCCGATGTGAAGCTACCAATTTTGACAATATGGAGGCTGCCCATGTAAGAACAAGATCCACAGTGGCCAGCGCACAATGTGATGATCATAAGTGCCAGCAAACAAAGAGGAGCAGCATCAAACAAAGACAATTTTAAGGTGCCAGTGAACTTTAGCGCTATGTTTTGGAGGAGACGCTAGCAGTCCAAGTGCCCAGCACCTTTTTGGCCAATGTTAAAATCAAAGGACAAAATGCAGGGGGCATTAAGCATGAATGCAAGTCACAAAGACTAGCACACGGATAAGGTAGGGTCAATAACCTTCAAAGTGCAGGCAAAGTGCACACAAGCAATGAAAAAATAGTTAAAACTATAATCCCACATTCATGTGAAAATAGGAAAATAAGGTGTTTATAGCCAACTCAACGCACATACAAAGCAAGTCAAAGCATTGGAGGGTATGCACATGACCCCTGCTATCTGCCTCGATTTCTATGCCCGCGCCCATGTGCTAAAGGTAAGTAAATTTTGCAGGAGAATGGACACATGTCAAGTGGTCACATGATCGCAAGGGCCAACTTCAGCCCTTGCGAACATGCGACAGGCAGACATGTGGCAACCCGATGAGGTGGCGAGGAGGTTGTAGGTGGCAGGCCAGCCAATCCGGGCCTACCATGTGTCAGATGGGTCCCACTCCAGGGGCAATAAAATTAATATTTTATTTTTTCCTTCCTATGGACATGGTTTTAAAAATCAAAATTATAAATGTATTGTTATATAGTTTTGACTATATAAAAAATTCAAACATTTAGAATTACAGAGCATGGGAGAGCTAAATTAATAGCTGGGGGCTTTATTTTTCGCCTATATAGCAAGTATTATATACCGCCAGAAAGGTCTCAACATGAGGATTCTATTTTTGGGATCAATTTCAATGTAGGTCTAACTGGTTTTGCATTATTTGCAATTGAACAAAATAGGGAGCTAGGAAGATATTTTGAAAATATCTCATTTGTTGCATCCGGTGACTCAGAAGTCAGTTTGAGGAGATGAAAATAGGTGCTTTTAGGAGAGAATGATGTAGATCATATTTTCAGTTCAGAGCTGGGTGATTCATTAGAAGGAGGTTTAGAGGATAAAAAGTGTCAGTTTGTGGATGAATTTTGAGTTTTCTCCTCTCCTTATTCTGATTTGAATTCTTTGTAAGGGGTTCCAATCTTTTTGCATGAGTAGAGCTCTGCAAGTTTGAGTTCCATTAATGGAAGTTCTAGGTTTCATGTCAGAGTTCTAATTCTGAGTTTTCTATGATTGAATGTATAGATATAGGATGATTTAATGAAGTATAGTGAAAATCCTTTCCCATATTTGTCTGATGTCTCTTTGTGTTATATCAAATTCTTGTATATTGATTTGTAAGGCATCTCTGTATACCTATTTACAAGGTAAATGGTGTAATGATTCTCAAGTTTCTTTCAAGGGAAGTGTAATATCTTGAAGATTGTTGATGATAATCTGATATTTCATGAGGATCTTATGTCCAAATAGGGGAAAGAAAGAATGGTGTGGAAGGTACATTGTTTGAATTTCAGTTGTATAAGATTTGAAGTTTCCTGTTGATGTGCATTTTCTGACTCCATGCCCAGGATTAGGCACTAGTTTGACCAGACTTGTAATCAAAATCTTTTCAAATCACTTTTCCATTTCTAGTTCAAGAACATAAATGTTTGTCGATTGCATTGAATAGTGCAAGTGCTTTTGGTGATTGCTTGTAGAAGTGAATCAGATAGGTTAACCTGCCTGAGTTTTAAGCTGGAAGAGAAGAAGGGTGAATACCCTTGTCACTTTTTCCATTTTTCTGCAATGATTGTTTACTTTTGTTAACATCATGGATTGGCTTTCTAAGCTCTACATCAGTTGCAGCAAGAGACATTAGCAAGTCATTGTGAGAACCCCTAATCCACTGCAAGGATTTCATTGTGAAGCAGTGAGTTTGAAGATAGGTACACCCACCTAGGTTTGTGGAGCCCGAAGTAGAAGAAGGACTTGGTCCTTATCAATTAGCCTTTTCCCTATAAGAATCTAGAATTGGGAACCTAAGAGTCAAGCTTAATAGCTATATTGGCGATTCTACATGAAAAAGAGCTAATAGAAGTGATGAAGGTATTTTTCTTGGTTACTCTACTAAAAGTAAAGCTTATAGATGTTTCAATTTAAGATTGAAAAAGATCATTGAAAGTTCTCATGTGAAGATTGATGAAAAGTTTATGATTCAAGAAAGATATCATGATTACTCACCCATGATTGAGGAAGAACCTAGACCCTCTTCTAGTGAGACAGTTATTGAAGAAATGTTTGATAGCATTGATGTGTTGTTCAATGACCCTAAGACAAGTGAGGAAGAGACTCCTAAGGCTGATGAGTCAGCAATAGCTAAGGTTCTAAAGTTTACATCTAGAAACCATTCCAAGAAAGACATCATTGGAGATCAGAGTGGAAAAGTCTTGACAAGATCACAAGCAAAGAACTCAACTAGCAATGATGTGATCTATTTACTATCTCATATTGAACCTTTAAGTGTTGAAGATGCTTGTAAGAATTCAGATTGGCATGATGCTATGAAAGAACTTGATTAGATCATTAAGAATGACACTTGGGAATTGGTCCCAAGACCTAGTGATAAGAATGTGATTGGAGCAAAGTGGATATTCAGAAACAAGCTAAATGAAGATGGTATAGTAGTAAGAAATAAAGCAAGATTAATATGTAAGGGATATGCACAAAGAGAAGGCATTGATTATTCAGACACATTTGCACCTGTGAGTAGATTAGAAGCTATTAAGTTGTTTTTAGCTTATGCTATAGTTAAAAACTTCAAAGTTTATTGGATGGATGTCAAATCAGCATTCTTGAATGGAAACTTAAAAGAAGAAGTATACATTGAGCAGCCTAAAGGATTCACCTTATCAAATAGACTTGATATGGTATGCAGATTGAAGAAGGCCTTCTATGGACTTAAGCAAGCCCCTAGAGCATGGTATGAGAGACTAGATGGATACTTAACTAAGATTGGATTCAAGAAAGGAGCAGTAGATTTTAATCTATTCATTAGAGAGACATTTGAAGGTTTATTACTTGTACCTATATTTGTTGATAACATTATCTTTGGAGGTAATAACAAACTCAGTGCTGAATTTTCCAAAGAAATGTAGAATGAGTTTGAGATGAGTATGATTGGTCCTATCAAGTACTTTTTGGGATTAAATGTACATCAGATAGAAAAAGGGATTTTTATTAATCAATCAAATTATGCAAAAGAGATACTGAAGAAATTCAAGATGGATGATTGCAAGCTAGTAGGAACCCTTACTAGATGCAAGATTACAAAGGAAGATGACTCACTAGTAGTTGATATAACATTATATAAGTCTATGATTCTTAAACTCATTTATCTTACTCAGACTAGACCTGACATTTCCAATGCTATTGGTATAGTTGGAAGATTTTTGGTAGAGCCTAAACAAAGTCACCTCATGGAAGTAAAGAGAATATTCAGATACTTGCAGAGCACTATAGATTATGGTCTATGGTATCCTGATTTAGAAAATGTTGAGCTTCATGTGTACATAGATGTAGATTGGGTAGGATGTGCTAATGATAGAAAAAGTACTTTAGGTGGAGCAGTGTTTCTTGGTGATAGACTTGTCACTTGGACAAGCAAGAAACAAAACTGTATTTCTCAGTCAATAGCAGAAGCGGAATATGTTGCAGCAGCCTTGAATTGTTTTACAATTGTTTGGATCAAGCAGATGACAAAATATTTTGGAATTCAGATTGATTATCCTATTGTTATTCACTATGATAAAACCAATGCTATCAATATGTCTAAGAACCCTGTGATGAATGCAAAGACAAAGCACATTGAGATCAAGTATCACTTCCTAAGAGAGAAAGTGGTAGAGAAAGAAGTTAAGTTGGACTATGTGAATACTTAGGAATAGTTGGTAGACATATTCACAAAGCCCTTGCCTAAGGATACTTTTGAGTATCTCAGGGGGAAGTTGGGAGTAATTCCCTTCCTTGATTCTGCTTAAAAGGAAGCAGGAATGGCATCAGTCCTCAAGGACTGATGGAAGGTTGACTAATCTACCTTAGGAGTAGTACCAATGCTTAAAATGAGTGGCACCCTTTTCCATTGATGTCAAAGAGGGAGTATATATATAGAGTCATGAAAAAGAAGTAAAAAGAGGAGTAATATACTAAGGGGGAGAAGCATTCAATTATGATAGCAATACAGTTGAGGAAATAGAGAATATTAGAAAATATTGCAATAGATGGAGGATTCATCTTTGGGGAATTTTTGAAGAGGAAATGGAGAATGTTATAAAAGAAATGTTCATTTGGGTTGATGGTGGTTTTTCATTCCACATTTTTCCATCAATGCCAAAGGGGGAGATTGTTGGAGATTTTCCAACAAGCCAGTACTGATTGTATGTTTGTCATTGATGACAACATATGGAAAGTAGCATGCATGGAAGTCTTATGTAGTAAGCCTTTTATATATGTTTCATGGACATGATATCAGCATGATATCATGGGTGCAGAGGTTGAATGTGAGTATAGATAGTTATACAACAGTTTGTGTCAGCAGTGTTCTTGATAGAGTTACATGCAGTGTTCTGTGTATGGTTGTCCATACAATTGTCCTATGGGAATGTACCCTAGGATATATGTTTCAGACATGTTAGTGATGTTAAGTTCATGGACACATGGTCTGAGGATGAACACAAGTGAAGTTATGCAGTCATTATTCGCAAGTAGCAGTTTCCTATGTTTGTTCAGCAGAGCTGATAGAGATTTTACTTTTCTTGAGTTGTGCCTATCTTTATGGCATGCACCCTTGAAGTTAAGATTAGAGATGATTTTTTGATGTTTGGTTAAGACCACATGAGTTAATTCAGCTTGCAGAGAAAGTTCTAGTTGTTTTGGTAGAGCTGACAGTGTGTGGCGTGCATCTACAATTATTTTATTAGACAGGTCCTAGAATGAGTTGCGTGCATAATAGAGCCAACAAAATGTTTTTTGGAGTTTATTATGGTTTCTCTAATATGATTTCAAGGTGGTTTTAACAAGATGACTTGATTATATCATTTGGAGGAAAGATATTTATAGGCAGTCATTTGTGATTTCTTGAGTGTGGTTCATGGTTGATTAAGCAGAGTACAGCAGAGTGTGTGAAGTATTGATCCATTAGAAGAAGGTCTATGTGACCAAGTAAACTATGTGTACTATTCATTGGAATTAATCTAGATAGCAGGTCAAAGCACAGTTCACCAAGATCTAGATATAGTGTGTATTTGTTATTCAGAAGGTTGTAGCCTTCGCTCCTTTGAGCAGTGAGCTCTCAGATAGTGTGTCCTCTCCCTTAACAAGGACAAACATAAAAGAATCCTAACAAGGTCTGACCCTTAACTAGGTGTACTGTACTTCATATATTGTAAAGCTACTCCTAATAGGGTAAAGGACCTTCTAACAAGGATCATTATAAACTAGTATAGAATATTAGTGGGTATCAAGTCCCACTGGGGTTTTTACCTATTTGGGTTTCCCTGTAACCAAAATATTGGTGTTGTGTTCATGTGTTCTTTCATTGTGTTTATGCTTTATTTTTAAGTATACTTAATTGGATAAAGAATTGAAACTTGTAGATAACTGATTCACCCCCTCCCCTTAGTTATCTCTTGGGACTATTCCTAGAAAAACAATCTGATCTTAAAGATCTCGCAGGATCCAATTGTTATCCTTCTCAGCTACTTCCACTGACTTGCATCTCCTTATATACCCTTAAAAAAATATCTAAGCACTCCTTAAATACATTTCCTCAACCATAAGTTGGCTAGAAGAAATAATTAACTCCTAAACCAAGTTGGATTCTACTACAAACAACTATTAAATCCAATAAAAATTGGCTCACAAATAGCCTTACAAACAATTAATTCTCCATGTCAGCCTCAGATCTAGATAGGAGAATACAAAAAAATATACCAACAATAAATACACCAAGTGGGCCAACCAAAACTTCAAGAACTCCAGTCGGTAAACTAGAACTACTGAGCACCAGTCAAACAACTGAGCATCAGTGAAACAACTGACCACCACAAGCATTACCAAGCAAGCACATTGATTGAGCACCACAAGCATCACCAAGTACATGTTCCACTAAATGCCAGAGGGTTTACTGAGTTCCTTTAGTGATTGAGCCTTCTTCAATAACTAAGACCATCGGTTAAAGCTCCAACCGAGTAACATAGAACAATTTCAATACACTACCATGCAGATTTGTTGATTACCCTAGAATGCCCCTGCATCACCTGATGACATGGACATATCACCTATATTCAACATTCAAGATTTGTATGAGTATCATGAACCTAATGAAGAAGTGATAGTACTAAGTGATTATCCTAAGAATAAAATAGAATAAGTTGACCATATTTTGGATCAAAAAGTTAGGAGAATCACTAGAGAAAAGGATTACAAGGAGTATTTGGTAAAGTGGAAGAATGGACCTATTGGAGATCATATATGGATTTATCAATCTAATTTTGATTTATCTTAGGTTGTACCTAACACATGATTTAGATAATCATTTATTTTCAACCTTGGGTGTCTAATGCAGGAGCATCTTGGGTTTACAACAATCCTAAATCAACCAAAAATATGTTAGAGGTTTTTTGGCTACACAGTAGCTGATTGCATTTTCTCGGTAACTACTTTTGAGCTCTTGGTGATGTATTCCTACCAGTCACTAGTGAGATCAGTTACTATTATTACTAGTGGAATTTAATTATTTGATGCTAGCCCACATCTGTAGTTAATTCAGGTTATGATATTAATGTTGGGATCACTCATTGGAAAATGTGTGGACCTAAATTTTGGTCATTGCTTTCTCTAATGTTGGATCTAAGGTTCTTTAAATCTGACCTATTAGGTGGCCTCGTGTATAAATAAGTAGATATTTTCTAGGATTATGGGAGTAGATAAGAAGATAGAATGGTGAGTTCTGGATCCTCGTATGTATGAGGACTTCTTTATAATTGAATTTAGTTGTATTGGCCATAACTCAGAAGGCCTTACAACCCAACATGTATGAGTTTTGATGAGTTAATGAAAGATATCTACACTCATTCTCTCCTCTACGATGTTGGTTTTGTGTTGTTAATTTGATGCAGGAGCATCTCGGGTCCTTGGAAATCCTATGTCACCAAAAATATTTTGGAGTTTGTCTATGCTGCTTGGTTTCTTCTTTGACCAAGTTGGTTGGTAGTTGGTCAGTTTCTTTTGGTTACCAAGTGTGGTCAGTTATCTCTTGGGTGGTCGGTTGTTTCTCTTGCACTCAGTGGTGCTTTCCTATTGCTGAGTCATCCTTGCTTATCAAGTAGTTCTTTTGAGTTTTTGTTGAGCTGACTTGTGCATTTATTATGTGTCATAGATTTAATGCTAGAATCCATCACTGGGAGGCATGTGGTCCCAGATCTGACCATTCCTTCTATTGATTGTGGATTTGAAGGCCAACTTAGTTTGGTAGCTTCTTGTATAAATGTAGTTGTTTGGTTGTAGTTTAGGAGGTATTTTTATATAAAAGAGAGAAGATAGTAAGATTAGAGATTTTTGGTAGATCCTCATATGTTTGAGGACTTCTGTAAATCATTGTAATATCTGGCCCTAGCTTGGAAGGCCTTACATCCTGGCATGTATCATTCTATTTGATGAAATATATGGTGGATCCTATATTCTCTCTCTCACTGTGTTGTTTTTTGCTTCCGCATGTTGTTGAGCAGGCTTGGCTCATTAGGGTGTGCCATTGATTAGCCCCTCTTGGCCCCTACCTTGCATCAGGTGGTATCAGAGTGATGTGAGATCTTAATCTAGGTCTGTGGATCTAGGTTTTCAGGTTCCTCTTGAACCCCTAGTTGATTGTTGTGGGGTAGCAGATTGCGATCTGACTTGCAATTGCAGAGGGTTGTCAAGATGGTTTGTGGGAGGCAACATGAAGATTTAGGATTGGTAGATATGATAAGGTAGATTGCTGCAGGTGTTGAAATAGCCTAGAGAAGAGGAAGACATATTGAAGATGTTAGTGATGAGGAAATTGAGGAAGAACAGGTGAATGTAGAACCTACACCTGTTATGGATCAAGGTGAAGAAAATTTTTTGAAATCTTTTAGAAGTCTAAAGTATACAACACATTTCAATCCCCCTCAGTATGGTGGAAAGCTAGATTCTGATGAATTGGTGGACTGGATCACCAAGATGGAAAATTATTTTGAGTATGAAAACATACCTGAAGACAAGAAGGTGAAGAGTGCAAGCACAAAATTGAAAAGTCATGCATCCTTATGGTGGGAATATTTGCAATTGGATTAGAAGAGGAAAGGAAAAGACAAAATCAAGGTATGGAATAAAATGGTGAACAAATTGAAAGGAAAGTTCTTAGCTTGTGATTATCAGATTAACCTAGTTTGACGAATGCAAAGTTTGAGATAGAAAGAGAGCTCAGTAAAGGAATATATTGAGCAATTCTATAGATTAGATATCAGATCTAGAGATGATAAAGATGATGTGGAAAGAAATGGTAGATACCTGAATGGTTTCAGAGTTTCCATCCAAGAGGAAATTAGTATGGTCAAGTTGGAGAGCATTGAAGAGGCTTATCAATTTGCATTGAAAGCTAAGGAGAAATTGAACAAAAGACATGAGAAAAGACAAAGAGGTCAAGGTGGTAGATTCCCTAGAGGAAGAGGTAGATCTAATGGTGAAATTGGTCGATCTAAACCAGAAAAGACAAATCTGGACAAGGGCAAGACTGAGTGGAAAGGTGAAAGTTCATCTAGAGGTCGAGGTAGTAACTACGAAGGTGGTTATAGCAGGGGAAGTTTCTAAGGAACTTGTTACAATTGTGGAGAAGAAGGATATAGATATTTTGAATGTAAACATGCTAGTAAGAAGGATAGTAGCAGTAGAAATGCTTTGGTACAAGAAGAATCACTGAATGAACCTGAGAAAGAAAATAAATTGATGGTCAGGAGAGCATTGTGGAATGAAAGAAAGAAGGAAGATCCGATAAGGAAAAGTTTGTTCAAGATGAGATGTAGACTTTCTGATAAAGTTTGGAAGGTAATCATTGATAGTGGTAGCTCAGAGAATTTGGCATCTGAAGAGATGTTCACAAAGTTGTATTTAGAAAGGTTGGTACATTCGAAACCCTATCAAACTTCATGGATCAAAGATGAGCATACACTCATGGTAAGTGAACAATGTTATGTGAATTTGAAGATTGGAAAGTACTATAATAAGGTGTTATGTGATATCATGCCTATGGATTGTTGTCATATTTTTTTGGGTAGACCTTGGAAATATGATAGACATGATATATATGACGGGAGATTGCATAAGTATACTATTGTGGTTGATGGAAAGAAACAAATCTTGCTACCTTTGATGGAAGAACTTGTTAGTAATGTTTGCACATCTGTGAAAGTTTGTTTGATGGAGGGAAGAAAATTTGATAACTCTTAAAAGAAGAATGATGTATGTTTTGTTGTGATTCCTAACAAAATGAGTAAGAAAATAAAGGATAATGTCCGTGAGGAGATTGATAACTTACTCATCGAGTACAGTGATCTCATTTCTAATAATGTACCTGATGGTTTTCCACTGAAAAGAAGCACTGATCATTGTATGGATCTAATTCCTAGAGCTATTTTACCAAATAAGGCACCTCATTGGTTGACACCTATTAAGAATCAGGAATTGAACTGATAGATTCAAGAGTTGCTAGAGAAAGGTTTGATCAAAGAAATTTTGAGTCCTTGTGTAGTACCTATTGTATTGGAACCAAAGAATAATGGGGAGTGGAGAATGTGTATTGATTCTAGAGCAATCAATAAGATAACAGTGAAGTATAGGTTTCCTATACCGAGAATGGATGACATAATGGACAGCTTGACTGGAGGAAAGTATTTCACCAAAATTGATTTGAAAAGTGGGTATCATCATATCAGAATCAAAGAAGGTGACGAATGGAAGACTTATTTCAAGACAAAAGAAGGTTTGTATGAGTGGTTTGTTATGCCTTTTGGTTTAACTAATGCACCGAGTACTTTTATGAGGCTGATGAATGAAGTTTTGAAGAAATTCTTGGCTAAGTTTGTGATTGTATATCTTGATGACATTATGATATTTAGTAAGACCAAAGAAGAACATTTGTTGCATATCAGACAAGTTTTGCAGAGATTAAAAGAGGAAAAGTTGCTGATAAATTTGAAAAAGTGTTCATTCATGAAAGAGGAGATTGTGTATTTTGGATTTGTGATCTCAGCTGATGGTTTGAAGATGGATCCTAAAAAGGTTGAAGCTATTTTGAATTAGCCTACACCTGCGAATGCTAGTGAGGTAAGATCTTTTCATGGTTTGGCAAGTTTTTACCAAAAGTGCATAAGGAATTTCAGTTCAATTTGTCATGCTATGACTAAGACTATGAGAGGAGACAAAAGAGAATTCAAGTGGACACATGGAGATGACAAAATTTTTGAGACTCTAAAGCAAAAGGTTGTTGAATTACCTATTTTGGCATTACTTGACTTCAGTAGGGTATTTCAAGTAGAATGTGATGCAAGTGGAAGTGCAATTGGAGCTGTGTTGAGTCAAGAAGGTAAACTTGTTGCTTTCTTTAGTGAAAATTTGAATGATGCTAGAAGGAAATATTCTTTGTATGATCAAGAATTCTATGCTATTGTTCAGAACTGAAGAAATGGAGACATTATTTGATATCGAGTGAATTTGTGTTGTATATTGATCATAAGGTTTTATAATATTTGGGTAGTTAGAATAAATTGAATCAGAGACATATGAAATGGGTTGAGTATTTGTAGAGTTACACATTTGTGATAAAGCATAAGAGTGGAGTCACTAACCAAGTTGCTAATGCATTGAGTAGAAGAAAATATTTGATGACCGAGATGAAAATTGAAGTTCTTGGTTTTGATGAGATTAGAGATTCTTATGAGTTTGACCCTAATTTTTCTAAGCCATGGAGAAAGTGCAGAGCACCTATTCAAGATCAACATGATACTAAATGGGATCAATATTTGATTCAAGAAGGTATGTTGTTTAAAGGTATTCAGTTGTGTATAATGAGAGGATTAATGTGAACTAATTTGATAAAGGAGAAACATAGCAGTGGTTTGGCTAGACATTTTGGCATTGATAAAACATGGAATTTGCATAAGGAGAAATACTTTTGGCCATAGTTGTATAAAGATGTTCAGAAATTTGTGAAAAGTTGTGGAATTTGTCAAGTTGCAAAAGAAGTAAGTCAGAATACTAGATTGTATGTACTGACTATTGTTCCTGAGAAACCTTGGATTGACATCAATATGGACTTTGTTCTTGGCTTATCGGAGAGAGTAAGAGGTAATGATTCTATATTTGTTATTGTGGATAGATTTTCAAAGATGGAACATTTTATACCATGTAGAAAGACATCAGATGTAGTACATGTAGAAAATCTTTTCTTTAAGGAAATTGTTAGATTACATGGATTACTGAGGAGTATTATCTCTGACTGAGATAGTAAATTTATTGGATACTTTTGGAAGACTCTTTGGAATAAATTTGGCACTGAGTTGAAATATAGTTCTACATTTCACCCACAAACTGATGGACAGACTAAAGTTGTGAACATAAGTTTGGGAAATCATTTGAGATGTTTAGTTGGAGACACACCAAGTAATTGGGATTCTGTGTTAGCACAAGCAGAGTTAGCATACAATAATTAAGTGAATATGAGTACTAGAAAGACACCATTTGAGATTTTGAATGGCACACAACCAAGAGGAATATCTAATTTGAGAGACATTGCTGATGAAAACAAGAGAAGTGTTGGAGTAAAATTTTCCAAGTGTATGAAGACATTGCATGAAGATGTGAAGCTAAAGCTGGAAGAGAGTAATCAAAAATAAAAAGATAGAGTTGATAGATCAAGGAGACATAAGACTTTTGATGTTGGTGATGAAGTGATGGTTCATTTGAAGAAAGGCCAATTTCCTATTGGAATATATGGGAAGTTGAAGATGAAGAAGTTTGGACCTTGCAAGGTTTTGAGGAAATTTGATAGTGGAAATGCATATGAGATTGAGTTACCTGATGACATGGACATATCACCTATTTTCAACATTGTTGATTTGTATGAGTATCATGAACTTGATGAAGAAGTGACAGTACCAATAGAATATCCTAAGAAGCAGAATGAAGAAATTGAATAGATTTTGAAGGAAAGAGTTGGAAAAAGTACAAGAGGAAAATAGTATATGGAATATATGGTAAAGTGGAAGAATAGATCAATGGAAGATAGTTCATGGATTTCATAGTCTGAGTTGGATGCAACTTAGATCATAACTACCAAATGATTGAGAGAGTCATTTCAAAATAACCCCAGGTGTCTGATGTAGGAGCATCTCGGGTCCTTGGTAATCCTGTGTCACCAAAAACATTTTGGAGTTTGTCTATGTTGCTTAGTTTCTTCTTTGACTGAGTTGGTCTATAGTTGGTCGGTTTCCTTAGGTTATCGAGTGTGGTTGGTTATCTCCTGGGCGGTCAATTTTTTTTTTGGTGCTCGGTGATGCTTTCCTGTTGCTCGGTCATCCTTGCTTACTGAGTATTTCTTTTGAGTTTTTGTTGAGCTGACTTGTGCATTTATTATGGGTCATGGATTTAATGCCAGAATCCATCATTGGGAGGTGTGTGGTCCCAGATCTAACTGTTCCTTCCATTGATTGTGGATCTAAAGGCTAACTCAGTTTGGTAGCTTCTTGTATAAATGTAGTTGTTTGGTTGTAGTTTAGGAGGCAATTTTAGATAAAAGAGAGAAGATAGTAAGATTAGAGATTGTTGGTAGATCCTTACATGTTTGAGGACTTCTGTAAATCATTGTAATATCTAGCCCTAACCATAAAGGCCTTACAATCTGGCATGTATCTTTCTATTTGATGAAATATATGGTGGATATTGCATTCTCTCTCTCAGTGTGTTGTTGTTTGCTTCCGCATGTTGTTGAGAAGGATTGGATCATTAGGGTGTGCCATTGTTTGGCCCCTCTTGGCCCATGCCTTGCATCATAATTGCAAGTAGGATTGATACTTGGGAGTGCTTTAGGCCCTTGTATTGATCTTTCTTGCATCACCAAGGATGCAAAAGAGGCATTTACAATTCTCTAAGTATTAGGTATGAATAATTCTTCTATATTTATATACGCATGTGTAGGCCATAATAATAATTTTATGGAGAATATATATTTTCTTTGAAATTTCTCTTTTTGGTAGGGTATGTAATTATAAACTTTCATGCTTGGTGTTTGATTATGTTCCCTATTAAAGCCTTAAAGATGAGAAGAAATAGCAGTAACATGTAAAAAAATTCTTTAAATTTGTTTGTATCTGTACATCTTTTAGTCTAAATTTTTTTTAGCATATTTAATTCTTTGGTTTGCATGATTTGAAGCCCATAATACCTAAGAAACATATACTAGGTTATTGAAAGTAGGATTAATTGTGGCAATTATGATATCTAGGTGAATTTTAGGGATATTTTTAGTGGGCTATTTCTAAAATTGATAATATACTGAGTGTTTGAATGATGAATTATTTGATATTCAAGTTATAAGTTTTATCTTACAAGGAAAATAAGTACCTAATGGTGATATCTTGTCTGAATATGAGAGAAATCATGGCATTTTGAAGCTTGCCACTCTCTGCAAGATGATAGGATCTCTATATAAAGAAAAATAAAGCCCAAAGATTAGTCCTTTAAGATGATGGAAAAGCATTGCAATAAATTGCTGAATAATTACTTCATTGGAAAGGAAAGACAATTGAGACCATCATGAAGGCCTTCCCCTATTTCTCCACTATAACTCTAGACATGTCATTTTCTAGTAGTTCTCAGATTTCTAAGACCAAGCCTTTATGTCATATCAACAAAGTTCATCTCTATTGGAAGATCATGTTTTTTGGCCATGACCAAAAGCTTCACACTCATCAATTCTAGATCATTGATTAGACTGTCTAATTATCATGTTTCCTTCTTTAACTGCTCTTTATCACAACTATCTATCACAAATATAATCCCCTATTTTACATAAAAAATAATTTATATGCATGATGTAAGAAAACACAAATTTAATTCTTTGATGGATCTATATTACTTAAAATTCTACAAAAATAATTTAAACCAATGATCTAATAAAACACAAATTCAAAGATTGATGAATCTATATTACTTCAAAAATTGACTTCTATATACATTTTTGATTAGGGAAATGACTGTCTATGATGTATAAAGACATCGATTCTTGAGTATCTGTCTTCAGAATTATGGATGTCTTGATGCATTGTAAGAACTAGAAAACCATTACTGTTAATAATAATTTTACATTTCATCTATACTCAAATCTTAACAATTCCATACCCATCAAGTACTTAAAATGACAAATAGTACTTTTAAGCCCAAAAGAAAATTCTATTATAGTAGAGTGGTTTTAGTTTTACGACCATTGACCATGTACTACTTGCACAAATTCCCAATATTGTCTTGTTCACCCACATCCCATAATTTGAAGCTCAATCTTTTGATTGTAAGTATCTATATTAAACCTATTGTAGGTACTATTCTCACATGCTCTCACAACTTATACTTGTATAAAATAGTTGTTTTACATGATCAAACAAATAGATCCAAGGCTTATTAGTTAGGTTTTATATATTCTAAAACTTTGAATATCTAAGTAAAACAATATATGGACTATTTACATTTTGGTTAGTATGAGTTTTTTACTATTCATATATTATTCAAGAGATTGTTTCTAAAATCATCTAGGAACATGGAAGAAATGTTCATACTCCATATTTACCATATAGCTATGATCAAACTCTAGGAAAGCATCCCCAAATACATCATTGATCACATGTAGTATTAACCTATGATGGGTTTTGAAGATGCATTTGAGCCTCTTATCTTTTATTTTCCCAACTTAGGCCATTTTTTTGTGGTTGTAGGTGAGATGTATAGAAATTCCCATACTTTATATCTCTACATGAATAACTAAACAAGTGACTACTAAATATCCCACTGTGGGATTTAATAAATTTTGAAGGATTGCACATGTGATGCCAATATAAAATGATATTAACTATGTTAGAGTAGTCTTATGTTAGCTAATAATTAAATCATTTAATTATTAGTTTATCATACTCTAGGCTTAAGTTTCACTTAGGCGCTTTATAATTCTTTAGGGTTTTAGCCTTTAGGGTTTCGTGTTTCCTTTTATAAAGATTCACTTCTTTCATTTCAATAAGGAGATTGTATTGTAATTTCATTTGGTTAATAGAAGCTTTTTTCTATCACAATGATTTTCCTGTCTCTGGCCTTTTGGCCGCCATAGCTTTCTGTCTTTTTGCTTCTTCTTTGTGACAGTCTTGCATGCAGGTGTTCTTGGGATGATTTGCGTTTGTCAAATCTAACATGGTATCAGAGCCATCTTGCTGCTCGCTGTTCGTATTTTTGTTGAAGTGATTCAGAAGCAAGACGGTATTTTTTGTTTCTTTTTTGCCTGCAAAAAAGAAAAAAAAAATTTTGGGGGTATTTTGAGCAAAAACGGACGCCGCCATTGCGCTCAGAAGGTCCGGGAAAGTCAAAAATCATATAAAGTTTGCAGTTTTTGGCCACTGTGACTTCTGGGAGAAAATTTTTGCCCTCCTAGGGATGTACGGCTCGAAAATCGAGAAATTTTTTTTAAAAAAAATCATTTTTCAATGATTTTTTGCATTTTTTTTAACGCAGCCAATGCAAATGTTTGGGCCGCCGCCGCGCCACCCCGGCGCCACCCGCGCCCGGCCTCAGCGCCACCGCGCCACCCCGGCGCCACCCGCGCCCGGCCTCAGCGCCACCGCGCCGCCACCGGGCATTCCCCGCCGCCGACGCTCCGCCGGGCCGCCCCCTCTGCGCCGCTCAGCCTCCGTTCGCCGCCCCCGCGCCGCCCGGGGCAGCTTTAGCCCTACGGGTGGTCACATGGGTGACCGGGGGCTCCGCCCCAGCCCCCTGCGGGGTCTCATGGCGCCCAGGGGCCCAGTTTCTTAGCCCCAAGGGCTTAGTTTTTTGCCTTTTGGGGCCCTTTTGACCTACCTGGGCCTTTTTCGCTCTACAGGGAGCATACGGGGGTATTTTTCTGACTTCCATATATCGTCGAAAAGCTCTTTCCGAGCTCTTTTCGATGATGGAGGTTAGGGTTTTGGGTTCTACCGTTTCAATAGTGTTTTTTGCTGTTGAAGTCTGATGTCTCTTTTTGCCTTCCGGGAGTCATATCTGGCTCATCCGGACTCCTTTTTCGGCAAACGAGATATCCTCGGAAAGCTGATTCTGTGTACTATTCAGTGGCAGAGGTATTTCTTCCAGATTCTACTCCAGGTTTTCACTCCTTTGAGTTATGCATTTTATGCCCTCTGGTGGTGTGCTTGGTTCTACAGGTCCGGGGATCTCTTCTTCTGGTTTCTTAGTGCACTCTTCTTTTCTGACTTCTGAGCTTGCATGCTCTTTCTGATGTATCTTTGTTCTGTAAACGCACTGAGATAAAGTGCCCTCTTCTGCATTTCTGGGATTTTTTTCACCTGGTTCAGTTTTAGTATTCGCACTCAGTTATAAAGTGTCATGGGGGGATTCTGATGCATTTGCCACTTAGGCGCATCCACTCTTGTCAAGTGAGCGTACCTTCCACGACATTAGCCCATGTAGACTGTGTCTATGACACCGCCCTTTATCCTATGTGTGTGCTTCTGTTGCACTGTTGGTGTTCCTAGTTCTTCTTCTGCAGCTGTTTCTGGCATCGCATTTCAGTGTTCCTGTCACCTCTCCCAGTTCAGCATTATGGGGGGGTTCACCTGTTGGTTCTATTGCTTCCTGGTTCGATTGATCAGCTCTTCAGACACTTGTCTTCTCTACCTGGTCATGCACTTCAGTGGGGGTTCCAGCAGTATCTTCTGACAGAGTTTTCAGACATGCTTCAGAGGAGTTTCTTGCTCTCTTCTTGTTCCTTTCTCTGGGACATCTTTTGCTTTATGTTTTGGGTACCTGATCAGGCCTAGTTGCCGGGACCCATCTTTCCTGCTTTCTGCAATAGTTTAGCTTTTTTTGCTTCTCCCTAAGTTACACTTAAGGGGGGGTGTTAGAGTAGTCTTATGTTAGCTAATAATTAAATCATTTAATTATTAGTTTATCATACTCTAGGCTTAAGTTTCACTTAGGCGCTTTATAATTCTTTAGGGTTTTAGCCTTTAGGGTTTCGTGTTTCCTTTTATAAGGATTCACTTCTTTCATTTCAATAAGGAGATTGTATTGTAATTTCATTTGGTTAATAGAAGCTTTTTTCTATCACAATGATTTTCCTGTCTCTGGCCTTTTGGCCGCCATAGCTTTCTGTCTTTTTGCTTCTTCTTTGTGACAGTCTTGCATGCAGGTGTTCTTGGGATGATTTGCGTTTGTCAAATCTAACAAACTATCTAGAATAGAATTCAATCTCTCTTTTCACAATAATTAGTTATTCAAGATGACAAAAATAGTTTAGAAAAAACATGCGAAACCCAAGATTGAATTGAAATAAAATGACAAATCCACCCCAAAATCTAATTTTGACAAAATGCATCAACAAGAATTTTCATATGCAATTGTAGCTTTCAATACACCAATAGATTTTGATATCATGTATTCTAACTAATTAAGAGGGTCTAAATGGAGATTGGAAAACCCACTATAGGATGGAGGACCATTCCCATCTCCAATTGGCTTCTTAGGTGGAGGTTGGGATATTTCTTAAGAGGCAGGTTTGGTAAGAGTAGGTAATGTAATTTTATGTAGATGTAACCTAATGGATTTGAGTAAAAGTTTCTTACTCAATAGAGTCATTGTGGTTAACAGTTAAGCAATTGATATGTTGTTTACATCACATACTAGGTATACATGGTCAAAATCATATTGGATTAATGAATATTTCAACATGATGATATCAAGGTGAAAACAACATGTTGAACAGTTCTATTTGTAGAAAATCGGGCTTGCAAGTCAATTTAAAACCTACTCATGGCTCTAGATCATCTTATTATTTTCCCTTAGGTTGAAGGGATTTTAATAGGTTTTTAGTATTGAAAAATTACTAATCCAAAAAATATTTTAACAACAATTATTAAACAACAAAGCAACTATGAAAACTTACAATAGCCATTGCAACATATAATGAACAAATAAAGAATTCAATATATACATCAATGAGGTGATTTTGAACTATTTCTGAACTGTATAATAGTTAAAAAATAGTTTATTGAATCTTTTTTGTTTATTAGTTGTTGTTACAATGCTTGTTTTATTAATTGTTGATGAAATTTGATCACAAAACATTTCTAGAATTTCTATAAAAACAAGTATTTCAAGAGATTTAGATGTTGGGATTTTGTAAAAAAATTATCGTGTCAAACTCTAACTCACATAAACTCTAATACCAAATTTAGATTCCAATAACAACCCCTACTCATTGAATCACTTACATTATAAAAATATAACAACAATGAAGAAAATAAAAAAGATAACTAAAATACCAAATCTACTGATTGTAGATTCATTCAAAACACACAAAGGTGAATTATACTTAATTTCCTCCATTGAAATCATTTGATGATCAATTTTTTTGTGCATGTTGAATGAATTTGCAATAAGATGATTTTCTATTTTAGTTATCTCTATTATTTTCTTTGTTTCTGTAATATTTGTACAAATAATTGATTCAAGGAGAAGGGGTTGTTAGTAGAATGTACATTAAGGTGGTCATTCTCCTCAAATTGAAGCCCACTCAGTTAGGTTCAATATGAAACCTTCGTGGAGCCTTTAGAAGATCCTTCTTGGCTGGAAATCAAATGTTGGCACAAAGACTGCCTCCAAAAAGGAGCATCTGCATTTCATCATTGGGGAAAAACTTTATATGGTATTCATTGATCATTTCAAATCTTCTCTTTGTACATAGTTTGTTAGGCCATTTTTCTATCATAGCAAAAATCCTTTGAAAATGGCCCATTTCCTTGAAAGTTTTCTTGAAGTGTCCTGCCCTATGTTCTTCATTGTTTCACCTTGCTCCAATTTAGATCGCATCTCCTAAATTGCAAAATCCAAAAAGTTATTCAAGTTCTAACGTCTACAGGAAACAAATTTTAGAATCTGCCACAGTGTCGAAAACTCATAGTGTTTTTGAAAATCCATGATGTTTTCAGTCTATGTGAAAACCCTCATTGTTTTCAACCTTGTGCCTTCCAGCTTTTGTGCATTTATCTTTTGGCGTCAGAAACCTTGTGCATTTTTTTATCTTTTCTGTCGAAAACCCTGTGTGTTTTTGACCTCACAGTTTCCTATTTGCTGGCATTCCCTAACTGCGCAAGTGCGATGGATGGTGGGCCTGGGTCTTCAAAGGTTTCAAAATGATTGGTTGTCACATGATTGCATGTCAAATTTTTGGCTATGCGACCATGCGACTGGTTACTTCTTGCCCATGGGGTCGGTTGGTGGAAAGGGTGTGGTCCTGCTGGTAGTCATGTGGCAGCCTTTGGTTGGTTGTTACATGATCACATAGCCCAATTTTCTACTATGTGATCATGTGACTAGTTGACACGTGTCTGTGGTGGTGAGGTGATAGTTCATCGGTGGGACCCGGTTCTTCATGCTTCCAGCACGGTTAAAGTTTGAACAAGATCAGTGGTTAGCATAAGTTTTCATGGTGAAGATGCACAACATTTATCCTCCATGCTTTTGTGACAACCGTCTGATCCTCCAAAAGGTAAACCTTCTTTGGCGGTGGCCCCGTTGGTGGTTATGTGGTGACCTATGGTTGGCTGTCACATGATCGTATGTTAGAGTTTTCTTACATGCAATCATGCAACTGGTTGACACCTATTCTTGGGCTCGTTGATGGAAGAAGTGTTGTGGGGCTGCTGTCAAAGATTTTGTGACAAGGACATGATCTAACGGCTGGCGTAAGTTCTCATATGTTTTGTCAGAGCTATGAGATCTTATGTCCACCGTCCATTCTAAGGCTTATAAAGGGTAGGTCCTGTGTTAGTAACCAAGTGGATACAATGAATAGCATGGTGACAGGTGGCATCAAGCAGACCCAGGTGGGGTTTGATGTCTTAGTGGTGCCGATAAAGTTTAGGCTTTTCACTCATTCGTGAAAATATTTGGCAGTTCTCCAGATTCTCTGGCGATTTGGTGAATAGAGGTCGCGTAGTCACTAAATTTTTAGTGGAAGGCATGAAATGTTTTGTGAATTGGTAGAAGCCTTTTGTCACCAGTCGCTAAATGTAAATGGGTACTCTTTTAAAAGGTAAAAACATAAAGCCTATGAAGTAAGAATAATCTGACGGTCATGACTTAAAGTTGGCAGAGATTTGAATGAGGACCGCCAATGTGTCATTGGTGCCATAAAGTGACCATTGGGATTTAATTTCAAATTTTGCAGAGGGTTTGCAATGACAGAGGTACCAAAAATTCAATTCTTGAGTGGCCAGAGTGGGTAGAATGGATTGTCAAATGTTGCGGAGTGGTCCAGGCTGACATGATAGTTGCAGAGTGTCTTGTCATAGGGGAGTAAATGAAATAGTACCCTAAAGTGTGTTGTAGAGATCTTTTTGGCTAGATTTCTTAGGGTTTGGTGTTGATTTTGTACCTTGGGCTAGTACATCTAGTTGGCTATTGAAATTAGACTATTTGAGCTTGCATGTTGCGGCTTGATCCCTATCTTGTCTGTGTTAACTCCTCAAGGGGGGGGGGGGGTTTAGGTGTTTTTGAATTTTGAGTTGGAAATGATCATTGTGCTTAGATTGTAACCCTGGTATAAAGGGATTTTTATGATCATTCAAGGTCATTGGGAGTTAGGTATTCAAACTTTTGGGTTGTGAGTCCTCTTCTCAGTCTGAATTGTAATGACTTGTCTTGATTTTTTTTGAAAATTGAAAGAAAGTTGTAGGTCTAAGCTGTAGTTTGCAAGCAAGGTTTGTTTGGATTGATTGTATACACTTGAGGATTCTTCATACTTAATACAAGCACATGATTCTTATCTCTCCCTTGTGTCAACCTAGATGAATTTTGAACTTTCTAGTTCATTGCATAACAATTTATGTATACATCTTCATTCTTGAGTTCTAATCTAGGATTAGATTAAATGATGCTCCAGATGGGACATAGATTTCTCTCTTGTCTATGTAAGGATATTCTATAAGTAGTAGAGGAGATTATAAATGTGTTTATGGCTTTGAATCTCAGATATATTCTAGTGTGTGTGTGTAGTTTTTCCAAGAAGCCTTGCCCAATGGATGAGGCACTGGCCTAGATGAGTATTTCTTTGTTGACATATCCTGATTGAGGTTGTTATGATTCAAACTTATAAATTAAGAACCATTCCTAAGTTTTCAATATTTGGTTGTGTGAGGTTCTACCCCATAGTAATGGAGAGTCAATGAATGTGTGGTTATCATTTAGTACTTTCTTACTATCCTTTCATCTATTATTCAAACCCAGTCTTTGGTGTGTGAAGTATAATTTTATACTGGGTTAGGTGCACCCGCCTTTGTTTTGCAGAGCCAGAAGCAGAAGAGGGCAATCTTGTCCCTATAGTTGGTCTAGTTACCCTAAGACCTCATAAAATTTTGGAGTTAACCATTCCTAAAATCCATCTGAGGGTATATTGGCAGCCTAAAAAGCATAAGCATCATTTTGAACACCAACATAGTCATCCACTTTAAATAACTTAGAAAGTTCACCAAGTTCATATATAATATAATAAACTAAATATTAAAAAACACTAAGTGTCTTAAAACAACCAAAGTGGAGATTATGAGTTACATTGAGATTAATTACTTACATTTAGGATAAGATTCTTCCCTTTCATCACTTCCTTTAGACTATTCATTTTTATTTCACAAATAATGGATATTATTACAATGTTAGGTCAAAGAGGAATCATAATTGTGACCTCAGATAAAGTCTATGTGTTGGACTAAATCTAGAGATCTGTTTCATTACCAAAATTTGGCTCTTCTCTAATGGATGCAACCAAAACAATGGTCACCAAGATAGTCAACAAAATATGAAAAAAATGTATACAAGCATTTTTTTATAGGAAAATCAAAAGACCAAATTGTAGATACCTAAAAATCCATTTGTCAATTAAAAATATTTTAGTTGATAAAAGACATCATGGCATCATCATTTATTAATTAATTATCTATTTAATTAATTAATTCATTTTTATTGTCATTATCCCTTCTCCTATTTCAATTAAAGACATTTAATTAAGAGCCCCTCCCAAAAAAATTTAAATCTAATTTTAATGATAATTCCTCCAATTTATTAATTATTTAATAAATTATGTCTCACAAACCTTTAAATAAATAAATAATTTATTTGATTCCCCAAAACCCTAGATATCCTCTATAAAACCCTAAAACTATACTCACTTTCCTAATCACTCCCTAAGATGGCTTAGAGGGTGATTCCTAACTATCTTAGCCTAAACCCTCATCCTTTGACTTTGGGTCAACCCCCTCATTAATGAGCCTTACATGTAATGCCCCTCCAACCCTAACAGGTCCTAGTTATGCTAACTGGAAGTTAGAAAGTGTTGTTACAAGTAGTGGTTTTTGTTGCACCAAAAGATCGACCTATTAATGTATGATACAACCACTAGACTTATAGAAGATATAGGAGGTGGTTAAACCATGTCATGAATCCCGAGGGGAGCGTTGACCATTTTTCCAATAATCTCCCGCTCAACGTTACCCGATGGGATTCGAACCTATGACCAAGCTCTAATACCACTTGTTACAAGTAGTGGTTGTCGTTGCACCAAAAGATCAATCTGTTAACGCCCAATACAACCACTAGACTTATAGAAGACATAGGAGGTGGTTAAGCTATGTCACAAATCCTGAGGGGAGCACTAACCATTTTTCCAACAAGTGTTATATGTTATTTCATGGTTGTTTTTATAATAGAATGATCCTTTTTGAGATGGTTTTTTACCTCGACTCTCTTCCAAGCCTCTATAACTTCATATTTTAATTTGGGAAATAATAAATATTGCATAGGTATGTCCCTTTATATCTTTTTGTCTATCTGTGATATTTTAGGATCTTAATTCTTTGGGGATCACTCAATAGACCTATATGCTTCTTTGTGAGATGATCATTAGTAATGCTTATGTTTATCTTAGGTTAATTGATTATAATCACTTAAAGGGTTAGATGTGTTACATGGTCTAATGATGCCACTTGTTATACTCGAGATTAGACATGATTACTACATTGAGGGTTATATGATTTGTTTATCTTTATTTGATAATGGGACATTATGAGTACATGTCTGATGATTAAACTCATAATTAGTAAATGATATACATTTACATGATTATGTTATGACTTATTCTTATTTTTACATTATGGAGTATTGAATTTTCTAAAACTAACCATACTGATCCATTTATAACTTGTTGATTTCATTGTCTAACATGAGTGTAGGATGAGGGGAGGTAGTCATAGTTACTCCTACAGGAGATCCACATGATGTTTCACTCTCCCTCCTTGTTTGTCATTGCTTGTGCAAATATACATGTATACATATTGGCATACTCAATTGGTGTTGGAGGATGCAGGTACCAAGCATCAACTCCACCTAGCTACATAGGGATAAGCATGCCTTCAAAATCCTTGAACTATTGTTGTGTGGAGATTTTACCAAGTTACCCTCAAGGATTCCTTGATGGCTTAGATTCCTATTTAGGAAGTCACCTTAGTCTAGGATAGATCAGTGTTATGATTTTGTTGATTATAGAGATTTATATTTTGGATTATGTTTTCTCTATTTCTTTATGTAAGTTCAAGTATTATACTTCTCTGTCTTTATATATATATATATATATATATATATATATATATATATATATATATATATATATATATATATATATATAATTGGATGTATATTATATATGTATATGTATATATGAGTGTACAAATGTATACATATGCATATATAAACACTATATACTATGTGTTCTTTTACTTAGAAGTATGATTATATCTTTGATGCATATATAAGGATTACTAAATAAAAATAATTAGTAAAATATTATTCCTTTCAGTAATACTATCTATCTAGGAAAATGGAACTCATGACCTCCTATAAGTTAAGCTAGTTTAATACCAAGTGAGCTATGTGTGTTTCTTGAAAGCTTCTTGTATTCCCTTGCTTGTTATGGCATTCTCCAGTGGATATTTCTATTAAAATAATAAAAAGAATTTTATATTGTTACAGAAAGAGTTTATTTTCTCAAACAAGCATGGAATTTGGAGAAGTTTCTTCCCATAAATAAACTCCTCCAACCATATAGTTGGATTTAAATTATTTTTAGAGGGTAGTTTTGACAGAGGAGGTGATTGGAAGGAAATAATGGAGAATTTGAGAATTTTCTGAAAAGATAGTTTTGGGATTTCTTCTATAAATTTTAATCACTATTATAGTTCTAGGAAGTTGATTTGGAGATTTGCAGAGAGGAAAGGAAGAAGTATTGAGGAGGATTATCTAGGAATTAAATCATCATTCAAGTTTGGACGGTTGTTGTGGAATGCTAAGGTTTTGCAAAGGATTTCCTCCGTAGGACTCCAGGTAGGGTCTGGAACCCAGAAGAAGAATCCTCTTATCTCTGTGTATGTGATATGTGTGTATTTATGAGATATAATATTTTGTCATATGTGGATTAAATTTTATGTGGTTGAATGGATAATATGGATTGTAATTGGGTTGTTAAGAAATAATTCATCTAGGAACTAATAATGTGTGTTTTATTAATCATATTGGTTTAAATTATTCTTCGAAGTCTTCTGGATGTTCTATTGAATTTTATTGGGTTTATTTAACTATGTACATGTGGTTTAGGGAATTTTAGGAAGGTTTAGGGAAGGTTAGGAGGGTTTAGGAAGGATGTAGTCAGTTTTTCCCCTTCCTTGCTCTTGCAGGCTTTCACTTTCCATTTGATGTTTTAATTTGATAATCTTGTTCTGGGAGTTATGTTGTGTTTAGGAAGTGTTCTAGAAGTTTTACTTGGGTGCCTCAACTAGGTAGACCTCAAGGAACCTTTCCCAAGAACTCTCCACACCTAAAAATCTTAGTTTTAGGCAATTTCAAGAGATTTTGGGTACAGTCTCATATGAGCATCTTGGAATTCAATACGAGTTTTTACTAATACCCATAAGAAAATTGGTCAAATGTCATATGAGAATCCTTTCATTTTCCTATGGGTAGTTACAGTTGTAAGTACCTAAAATATAATGTCTAAGAATACCAAGCAAGCTAAATATTCAACAAAACAAAGAAGATAAACACTTATGATAAGACCCACAAAATCAAGACAAAAACCCAAAAGGAAATGCAAACCTCAAAACCTCAAAGTCTCCAAAACATGGAAGATTTGTCCAATAGATTGGATGTGTGCTCATGAACTATGCTTCAAGAGAGAAATGGGCATAATTACTTTTCTTCAATGGTGGATGAAAATGAAGGAGGAGAGCTTCTTTTTTATAGAAAGAGGTATGAAATGGATGGTCAAGATTAAGAGGTAAAAGGGGAATGAGCAATGGTGGAGATACATCCAAGAGAGATCACATGGATCGTTCTTTCTCAAATGCATAGCATTGTGACAAGTGTCACAATGGGGGAGGATGAGAGGAGAGGTCAAATGCTTGAGGGATGTGTCCATTTTGGAAGGTGTGAGAGAGGACAAGTGTGTAAGAGGTGTGTAAGAGGATTTATGATTTATCATTGGAGGATGTGGAGGTGTTGGACATGAGGGTTGACTTGTGATGGATTAGCATTTCTTAATCTTAGATTATGATTGTGCAAATGTTTAAGGGTGATTAGGTTTGGTTTAGAGGGTAAGTGGGGGATTAGGAAGATGTGATGGGAGGAGAGAGAATGAGTGGAGGGTTAGATTAGCTAAGCATGGATTATTAGCTAATGGAGGAGAATTAGGATTTTTAGAATTAAATATTTTATTTAATTCCAAGTGGGAGGAAAAAGGGGGTTTATGAATTAATTTATTTAGATAAATGTATCCAATTAAATTAATAGAGGAATAGGGATTTAATTAATTATCAGACTATAGGTTTGTCATTTAGATAATTAATTGGACTATAGTTAATTAATTAAATTAATTAACTAGGGGATGACATAAATTAATCAAATAATAATATTTAATTAATAAGATGTCCTAGGAGAAAACTAAATAAGATTACTAAATGATGTAATCAAATTTAGGTTTCTACATTTTGCTCCTCTTCAACATAGTGTTGAAATAACACTATTTCAAAGATGTTTTTAGCAATAGACGACACAAATAAAATGGACTTGGTAGCAAAATTTCCCTAGTTTATAGGCCAGGATAGTTAGACTAGGTGATGCCCCCTTAAGAGGATGATAGGGAAAGAAAAAGGGGCCCAGGCAGTGGCTCGAAAGGACAAAGGATAGAAAAGGAAAGAAGCATGTTGCACACTAAGAAGGGGGATGAGTGATGAAAAGAGAGGTGAAAAAGGAAATGAGAGATGAGATTGGGCATGAGGAGAAGAAATGGGGTGAAAAAAGGCATTTGAGGGAGAAAATGAGGGCTCGGGAGGGCCTTTATAAGGTCCAGAGGAGTCAAAATGAAGTCATTTGCACACTGAAAGCCTAGGAATTATGATTTTGGAGCTCTAATAAGTGAGGACAAGATGGAAGAGTGAGGGTGACTAATGCACCAATCAGACATTGTGAGATGTGTACTATGGAGTGGAGGGCCTGACTAACAAGTAGGATAAAAAATTTGAGCTTTTCGTAAAGTTTTTCATGCATTTATTGCTCATTTTGTGTTGAAAACCCACATTCTTGTGGAGCGTGCACTCAATGGGAATGCACCTATGCTGGCAGGAATGCATTCCTACAAAATAGGTTTGGTGGGGGGGAAAAAGAGGGGAGGTTAAGGGTCTTTCATGGGAATGCAAAGATACTAGGGTTTGGTGCGAGACCGCGATCTCGCAATGATTTCTTGCGGGATCGTGTTCTCATGAGCTAGAAAAATGGGGTGCCAAAAAAGGGCATTCCTACAGGGGAGGGGGGAAAAGAAAGTAGCATGGGAATGCATTCCCATGTCACTGGGATGTTTGCAAGAATGGGGGAAGGGAATCCCTTGTGGGAACATGGGGATAAGGTTCTTTGTGGGAATGTGAGGACAAGGGTCTTGGTGGGAATGCGGGAAAAATGGGCTACATAGGAATGCGGGAAGAAAAAGGTCTTGGTAAAGAAAAAAATTGACATATTGGCTTGGCTTGGATGTAGTGGTCAGTGGATCGATTGATGAGTTGGGAGAGATGTGCGATGGTTCTGATTATCACAGAGTAGTTTATGGTAGAAAACTAGGCATGAGTGGATGGACTAGGACTAGGGTATCTGGTGCTAATGCCACAGAGATGGACCTACATGGCCTTGGTGATAGTGCTCTATGAGCATTGGCATTCAAAGATAGGGACCTTTCATCTTCCCACTAGGGAGATAAATGTTACTTTGGAGGATGTATATCACATTTTCTGATTACTAGTGTGGGGTACACCTGTGGTAGCAGGGGTATACACATAGGCATATGTAGTGGCCCCACTATTAGGGCTAAGGGTAGCACCAAATTTGTCCCACTGGTAGCTGGCATTACCACAGCATGCGGTAGTAGCACTAGTAGGATGATGTGTTCATTACTATGTGTTGGGACTGGTATCAGAGTATCTCTCCCCAGACATAGGCGGGAGGAGTGTTACATTATCATTGATTCTGGTGCTTTTCCAGATCATGGACACAAGGGTACCAGCAGTATGGGGGACCCTGATGCTTGTAGAGATGTATTAGAACTTACATCAGATAGTCTACCATGGAGTGGGGACTATGTCAAGGAGCTTTGGTTTTACCTCCCTTCTATAGGTGTGGTCATGGGAGCACATAGCAGTGCTATGACCCTTAGGTCGAGTGGATAGGTGGGTAGAGGAGCCTATAGCATATAGCTGCAGAGAGTTGATTATTTAATCAGAGAGTAGGGACACTAAATTCTTGCAAGAGATGCTAGATGGCATATGGGATGGGATTACATGGCATCCATACCTTGGACAAGCACCATGGGTAGAGGATGCTCGAGAGATACCTTACACCATGATGCCGATGCATCTCATAGGGTGATGGGATTATATTGTTGAGCAGTACAAGCCAAATAAGACCTTACACCAGTTTGGGTTTAGCCAAGATGTACCAGATGGAGAGTGGTGGTATCAGCGGGCCACCCGCAAGAGGATATCAGAGTTTGGGTTAGTGCTAGATAGGGGAGGGTTGTTGGCTACCAATCAGGCCATGCAGCTATTTCAGTGGGACTGGGTTGGAGGGGTGGCTGATCTAGGGACTACGCCAGCATATGATGTGTGGTTTCAACCACCAAGGGTGATAGGGAGGTCAAGACTACCAGACAAGGGAGGGAGGCACACCAGCTATGTACAAGAGGTGGATAGGGAGAGGAGGAGGGAGGATTGGAGGAGGGGATAGGGAAAGGATTGAAGGGAGAGATGAAGGAGGGAGAAAAGGGAGAGGAGGAGATGGGGATGGGATGGATGTAGATGGAGGATAGATACCTATCAGGCCACCACTACTAGGATCACCACCACTAGCAGGGTGACCACCATGGGTACGGCCACCGTCCGCAGTAGGGACAAGGTCATCAAGAGGTGGGGTGGATGACACAATAGGGTGCCTGGCCTCACTATAGGTTGCACATGATAGGACCACCCAGATGCTCCATGATGTATAGGGGAAGAGGGATGCTTTGAGAGCAGAGAAGGATGGACTAGTGGGAGAGAGGGATGGGTTGAGGACTGAGAGGGATCTCTTGGTGGTAGAGAGAGATGGCCTAATTCAGGAGAGGGATAGCTTGATTGTGCACTTAGCGCAATCTATATCAGATGGCTTGATGATAGTGGATGAGAGGGAGTGGCTGCAAAGGGAGAGGGATGCACTAGTGGCGGAGAGGGATACCCTGGTGGCGGAGAGGGATGGTCTGCAGTCAAAGTGGGACGGACTACTAGGGGAGAGGGACACCACCACACAAGGGTCCCATTAGTGATCAGGGGAGCTATCCCACCTCCAACAACAATTAGTGAGACTAGGTGATCAGATTGGTTTCTATCAGGGGCTATATTATGCACATGTGCCACTAGAGCAAGCACAAGATTATAGGGATTCAAGTCAACCACTACTCATAGGATCAGGATCTAGTGGGAGTAGGAGGATAGGTTCTAGTGGGATTCATAGATCAGGGGCTAGTGGTAGCCACAAGACAGGGTAGGGGAGCCATTGGTTGGGCCATTCACAGAGTCAGTAGCACTCGGCCGATGGCTCAGTATAGATGGAAGAGGTGGACGGATCTGAGGTAGGTACAGGGATGGAGATGGATATAGGGGCTGTCTAGATATCTAGGGATGTGTCGAGTATAGGTGTCTAGGGCATAGGTATAGAGGGTACAGGGATATGGGGTACAATGGGTAGGATGCCAGTCCTATAGGTACCACCAGAGGTAGACCCTTGGATGGGGATTTTGACATGCAGCCTCCCTCAGGAGAGATAGATAGGAAGTGATATGATGCAATTTTGATCATGTACTATATGATTTATTCATTGATGGAGGGCATAGTCCCTATTGTATATGTATATCTATACTTTCGATTTGGTCATGGACTCAGATAGACTTATATTCTTTCAGGCTTTGGGTTGGGACATGTACTTTATTCTTTGTGATGATTCTTTTGACATTATATATATATATATGATGAGCTAGGTGGGATATGATGTGTAATGTATGGATGCATATGATGTACTGACATGGATGATGTAGGATGTGATATGATTTCTATATGCTATGAGACTGACATGTGTGTGATGGAGGATGCATGGTGTGTGAGATAACTTGTATTATGATATGTGTTATATATGAGATGTATGTTCTAATGACTTTGTAGATGCAAGATGTGATGTAAATTCTTTTGATGTATGATGCATGTATGTTATGATGAAATGTAGTGGTTGATGGATATGTAAATATGCTTTAACAATGCAAGATAAAAAAAAATGACTTAACAACGTAAGATTAAAAATGAATCTAAATGATATGAAAAGATATGAATGAACCTAAAATGAACCCTAACAATGCAAGATTAAAATGAATCTAAATGATATGAAAAGATATGAATGAACCTAAAATGAACCCTAACAGTGCAAGATTAAAATGAACCTAGAAATGAGATGAAATGAATGAACTTACAATGCACTCTTAACAATGCAAGATTAAAATGAACCTAGAAATGAGATGAGATGAATGAACTTATAATGCACTCTTAACAATGCAAGATTAAAATGAACCTAGAAATGAGATGAAATGAATGAACTTACAATGCACTCTTAATAATGCAAGATTAAAATGAACATAGTGAATGCATGATGATAAATGATATGACATGAAAATGGATGATATACAAATAAATGCAAGATAATGAATGAACGTAGAATGAGATGACATAATGCAACCTAGGATACGAGTGGGAAATGAAATGCATGCATGGTAGGAAGGTGACTAGGAAAATATGAATGCAGATGGGAGGTTAAGGGTGAGGTGTAAGATGTGGCACAACATATCACTACCTAACTGCACCCTCACTAAGGGAGGGAGGGGATGATAGGTGATGGGAGATATTTGTAGAATCACAATCCAAAGGTCAAGAATATGAGGCAAGGGAGGTAAGGAAGTTTTCATCAGGGTGAGGTGTTCATGGGGGGAAGATGGGTGAAAAATGGGGTGTGAGGGCTATGTGAGAGAGATGCTCTTGAGGGACTTTCTTTTTGCGATGATGCTTTGATATTGGATAGGGATGATCAAAGCTTTGTTTGGATGATTGATGGGATGGAGGATGCTTAGTGAAGCTTGAGCGTGAGGTGTTCCAAAGGAACACCACCATGTAGTTTGAGCACTTATTTTGATATAGAAACATAAGGGATGAGCCAAAGTTACCAGGAATGTGAGGCCATGTCACTAGTGTTGCATAGGAATAACATGAAAAAAGACACAAAAGGATTGCCCCAACATCATGCGTGCACCCCGAAGGATGCATCATGGAAACAATGTAGGGGAACCCACAATAAAACAACATTTCCCAAGTGCACCAAGTTACCCAAAAGATCACAAGTGAAATGTGCAAGGGTCATGTTCGAATGACTCATAGGCAAAAACAAAAGATCACAAAAGACCACACCCTAGAATAATGCCTCCCATCGCAGCACACCATGATATAAATGATCATGGCAGCCTTAAGGGGAGTAGTCAACTAAGACCACAAAATCAACTGAAAAGATAAAACAAGAAAACTGAAACCAAAGTGATAAGACCAAAAGATATCCTTTGCCAAAAGAGATCGACCGACTGTGGCTATTGAGATTAGGTCAGACATAGAGGAAGGATGCATCCTACAAGGACCTGGTTGATGAGTATTGACTACATTTGGAATTGTTGATGGGAAAATAGACAACCTTTGGAGAATCATAGTGACACAAAATACTTGCTGAGGGAACATTGCTGATATTGTGGTCATTGCGGGCCATGTGCTTTGCAATCAAAAGGTATTGTTGGGAGAGACCAAGATGATATGTACAAGATAGGGACACTATATACAATGAGTATGTATAGCATATCCAGAAGTAGGATAGAAAATCTTGTGTGTTCACGTAGTGGGGATGACACCTTGGGAACAAGGGGTGGGTGAAACGGAATGAAAAGTGGAAAATGGATTTGGATGGGTTGGGAATAGGATTTTGATTGATAATGATACAGTCCACTATGTATGGCACCTATTTACTAGGTTTTCACCAACATACTTGTCCAAGGTGCTTGAATTGCAAAGTTTTCACCATTGGATAGTATTTTTCTCTTTACTTTTTTTTCAATGTTTTTGATTTTTTTATTTCATCAACGCACCTGTTTGCCAGGTTTTTACTAGGATGATGATTTTTTCATGACATTTTTTAATTTTTAGGATATCTTCAGGACTCTTTATGATTTTTATGATTTTTTCAGGACTCTTTATGATTTTTATGATTTTTTTAGGACTCTTTATGATTTTTAGAATTTTTTTAGGTCTCTTTATGATTTTTATGATTTTTTCAAGATCATATTTCATGGTTCAAGCATAGAATCTCTTTAGGTGTATGATATTAATAGGATTAATAAGAGGCTCCCCTTCAGGAATAAATAGCTGGTAAGCCCCAAAACTGAAGCAAGCTATCACCATGTAGGGACCTAACCAGGTGTGCTTGAAGTTCCCTTTCTTTTCATGACTTTCTTGTACTTTATGGTTCTCTTTCAGGACTAGGTCTCCCACTTGGAATTTTCAATGGTGTACCTTTTTATTGAAGCCCCTTTTGAGATGTTTTTGGTACATGATTAGGTGGTCATAGGCCTTTTGCCTCTTTTCTTCTACCAAGTCCAGCTGGGTGAGATGCGCCACATGGTAGTCTTCATCTATGATGTAGTTCTTCGTGGACATGTGTAATGAAGGGATTTCAACCTTGATTGGCAACACAGCTTCAACACCATATACCAAGGAGTATGGGGTGGTGCCTATGGGGGTATAGAATGAGATGTGATAGGCCCAAAGGGAGGGATTGATTTATAGATGCCAATCATGACCAGAATCATTGACAACTTTTTATAGGATTTTCAGGATGGTTTTGTTAGTTTCCTCAGCTTGGCCATTCCCTTGTGGAAAATATGGGCTAGAAAAGCATTGGTGGATGTGGAACTGGTCACAGAGTCCTTTGACATGCTAGTTTTCAAATGGTGAACCATGGTCTATAAAGATGGTGGATGGAATGCCAAAGCAGAAAATGATGTGGTAGAGGATGAATTTGGAGATTTGAACACTAGTAGTTAAGTTGAGTGGAATTGTTTCTACCCACTTTGTAAATTATTATGTGGCTATAATGATATACTTGTGTCTGTGAGAAGAATGAGGGTAGATCATGCCAACAAGGCCAAAACCCCAACATGAGAAGGGCCATGGAGGAGCAATGGGCTGTAAGTCCTGCGCTGGTGCATGGATCAAATTGGCATGTTGTTGGCACTATAGGAACTTCTTCACAAACTCACAGGCTTCATGCTCCATGGTCGGCCAATAATACTCAACTCTAAGCAACTACTTTGCAAGGACTATGTTACTCGTGTGAGCACCACAAATACTAGCATGAACCTCTTGTAAAGCCATGATGGCCTCGTTTGAGTCTAAACATCAAGAGAGGATGTTATGATACCCATGACAATATACGGTGTTGGCTACAAGAGTGTAGTAGGATGTTTTGTGAATAAGGTTTTGGCGTTGGGTGTTTGTGAGGTGAGGAGATATGATACCATTCTTTAGATAAGTGTGAATGTCATGGTACCATGGGGACTGCGGACCAACCAAGACACATACCATATCAATGTCAGCAGTCTCGTAAGCAGGCATGTGTAGCTGCTCAACTAGAAACTCATATTGCATAGCGTCAGGGAGGATTTCTAATAGTGAGCCGATGGTTGCCATAGCATTTGTTGCCTTGTTTTGAAGTCTTTGCACTTGTGTGAACTATATGTTGACAAAGTGTTCTTTGAGTTTATCCATGAGCTCTTTGTATGTTAATAGCTTGTCATCTTTTGTCTAGAACTCATTAAGGACCTGTTTGATGATTAATTGGGAATCTCTGAGGACTTGTAGTTCTATGATATTCTAGTGGATGATAGTTCTCAGACCTGACATGATGGCTTCATATTCTAAAATGTTGTTTGTGCACATGAATCCTAGCTTGAAGGATTTTGGGATGTAATCTCCTTGAGGGGTCACAAATAGTATACCTGCCCCCGATCAATGTGATGTATATGAGCCGGCAAAATATAATTTCCACTGGGGTTGTTCCTCGACCATACAAAGGTGCTCATCTAGAAATTCCATCACTAGAGGGTATGCATCAATTAAGGGGGCTTCTGCAAGCTAATTAGAAATAACTTGTCCCTCGATGGCTTTTCAATTGATGTACTAGATGTCAAATTCGCTAAGTAGCATTACCCACTTTGCCATTCACCCTATGAGTATGGTCTTTGAGAGTAAGTATTTGAGTGGGTCTACCTTTGAGATTAGCTTTATTGTGTGGCTAAGCATGTAGTGACAAAGCTTCTGGGTGGCAAAGACCACTGCTAAGCAAGCCTTTTCCATTGGAGAATAGTTCAATTCATAGCTGACCAACGTATGACTGATGTAGTAAATGGCCCTCTTTTTTCTGTTATCAAGCTGGGCTAGGAGTGCCTCCAGTGGTGTAGTAGTGGCAGATATATATAAAATGAGGGGCTCGTCTAGTGTTAGTGGCACAAGGATAGGTGCATTTTCTAGGTATTGTTTAAGGTTCTTGAAGCTGTGCTAGAAAATTGGGTCCCACTTGAAGGATGTAATCTAAGCTTGGTTTAGATTATCCACTTGATAGAAAATATTTTTCGAGGTATCGTTCATGGTTTGAGTCATGGCTTCAATTATGAATTGTTTAGTGGTGAAGATTTTCTTTATTGTACCATGTATCTCTATCTTTTGTAATCAAGATATAAAGATGTATTGTAAGCTTTGGGAAATTTGATGTACTTATCTCTTTGTATGCCTTCCGGCCATGTGTTGTAATTATAATTGTAATTGGAAATTTTTTAAGTGAAGTTATGTATATGGGAAGGGTATTTTTAGGAATTTCAAAAGGGGATTGAATAATGGTAAATCAATTAAGGTTTATGTTTAAGTGATTCCTATCCTATCTCTCTTGTGATTTTTAAAGTTGAAAATAATACATGTTTACTTAAGGTTCTATGCAAACCTTTGCAATGCAATGTTATAATGAATGCAAACTTCTTTAGGGAAACATGTTATGTTACTAAAAGAAGTAATAAGATGTAATTTATTTTTTAATTTTCTTAATGCATGGCCTATCTGTAGGATGAGAGGCTATTAAAACTAAGTTTAAATCTCAATCCTTAACTAGATATATGTTAGAAATAGGGAATACTGACACGGGGGGTGAATCAGTATTCTACAAACTTTATCTTTTGCCCAATTATGGATATAACAGATTATGTTTATACATGCATAGGATAAGAAACTAAACAATATGCATAACAATAAAGAACTCATAACACATGATATGTTCTTGACAAAACCCTAGCCAAGGGAAAACCCCGGTGGGGATGGTACCCACAAAGATCCACTAATCAAAAGTATCATGTTAAGGATGTTGACCTTGTTAGGAGTCTATTACATATGTATAGTATATTAGTCCTAGTTAAGGGACTATAGGCCTTGTTAGAAGCCTCAACCCTTTTAGGAGTTGTAGATACAAAATCTGATTACAAGATGAACCCACTGCCCAAAAAAGTAATATAAAAAGTATACTGATTACAAAAATGGATTAACGTACATAACCTTATACTACTTGCATCAATGTTTTCTTCACTACTCTTACATTCACATCATATCATATCATCACCATATTACTCTTCTCATTCATTCTTACAATTACAATTACATATATACAAGTTATTAAGGCTAATAACTTTACATGGTCAGCTTCCATATATTTTTATCTAAGGGTAAACACCTAGGATTTCATCCCTTTATATTTTTAAGTCATTATTTTGGTAAACAAAATAATCCCTTAACTCTTTACCAATCTTGTCTTCTTATTCTGACTTGTCGGCTTAACACTGTCTTTGGTAAAACTACCATAACTAATTCTGTACATTTCGTACTGACTTGTGCTTTGATATGGGTCATCATTAGCCATCATAGCATCTATGTTCAAGTGAAAAAACACTGAACTTGCTCCAGTCAATGTCACAAACCAAAACTATATCCTGGTACACTGTGAAAATAGTGTCTCACACTTAGACAAATTTGCATTGCAATCTACCATACTTTCTCTCTGATCTATGCACTCTTAATGTGGATCATATGTTTCCATAATGACAACATCTATGTACTCACTTTAGCCAAATTTCAAACAATCTCCCCCTTTGTCATTGGTGGCAACATATGAGAAAATTGGCTAAGTGTACAAGTCAAAATCTCAAAATGTATAACAAAATTCTGGCCATAGTATAGAATATGTATACTATCCTTATAACTCTTCAAAATATACTTTCTGATACAACACTTCATACAATACTCCCCCTAAGAGTATCAATCCTCATATACATAACAATTTTCTACTCTACTACAATCACTCCCCCTTTGACAACAATGACAAAATAAAGTAGGGAGGATTAAAAAATTGTAACCCAAAAAAATAATTATACCTCCATTTACTTATTGCAAAGCCGGTAGGCTTGCAACACAATCTGAAAAATTTACTTTCATGGCTTCAAAGTCTTTCTCCCATGACTTTCTGATAGAATCTGCCACATTCAAAAGTGTGCTTAATCCATAAGTTACTATTTGACAAGCTTGAAGGTTCTCAAAATTAAATTTTTGAAATGATGCCTTAGTAGTAAGACATTATTCTAACTGTTCCTTAATAATGCTCAACTTCATAGACATGTGCTCTCTCAGAAGTTCAAATCTTCTTAGTTTCTTGTTCTTTTCATCTTGCAATGATCTTATTTCATCATAACGCTTCCTAACTTTCTTCTCAACATCACTTTCTTTTACATTGGGTCCAGAAAGAAGATTAGATTCATTCTAAATCTTAGCTTCCTTCACCTTGATTTTATACTCCTCTACTGCTATCAAAATCTCAAGTTTTGTACACTGTATGTACAAAGCTTTTCTAGTCTCCAAATGTTTCCTCAAGTTCTTGATACAAACATCAAGACTAATAATATCATTTCTAATATTTTGGCTCATACTTAAAAGCATTTTAGCTTCATAAGCTACTTGAGCTCTTACTTTAGCAATGTTTGATAAGTTGGTAAACTCATCATCAAAAGTACTTAGTACCTTTTCGGCTCTCTCCAAAGGATCTTCTTCTGAAATATGTGTAGTTACAATACTTTGCAACTTCTCCGTCAGTTCCTTCAGACTTCCTTCTAGATTCTTTACTTTCTTATTCTTTCCAATAATCTTATTCAAAGAACTAATTAACTCTAGTTGATCATCATCATCAACATCTTTACCTAAGTCTTCAAAAAAAGTTCCAATTTCTTTCTTCTTTGCCTCAGGAGTGGGTACATGAACTTTTATCTTTTTAGGTTCATCACTCACCAATTCAGTCTGCACTACTTCTTCAATCCTATCCGGTTCATCAAGAGCCGAATTGTCAACAATGTTATCTAAATTCTTAAATACATTATCTTCAGTGTCCAAGGTCACCTTAGTACCTTCAATGTCCATTGGATCATCTTCAATGTTAATAGCTGAAAGAGAGGGAATATCCTCTTGTTCAACATCAACTGCATGTCCTACTACAACTGAAGTTTCTCCAACAATTTCTATCATTACTTTAATTATTGCTTGCTCTGTATCTTTTCTCACTTGCTCATACTATCATGCCATGATCTGAATGGTTCTCCTCTTAGTCCTCAAAAGAGTGTCAAGGGGCTTCAAAATCTACTTCAAATGATCATCATCTTTCACTTCACAAAGCTTTCTCACAAGATTCTCTCTTATAGTTTTGTCTTCCTCAAATGCTCTCTATTTTCTATTAATAAGTTTAGTAAACAATTCATCGAGTATCAGACCTTGAATAGAGTCAAATTTATTATTTGCCAAAATCATATGCTTCACAATAGCATTCTCCAAATTAATTTTATCAGTATAATCATAAATATCATAATACTTATTCATTCTTGCAAAATCTCCATTCTCAATAATCTGCTCATTTAGCTTTTCAACTTTTGGTTTCCAAGCTTTCTTCTTAGTATCATCTTTAACTTCTGCAAACTTTCTTGGTACTAGTTGAACTATAGTCTTTTGTCTCTTTCCTGGGTCCAGTAGAAATTTCTTTCTTTCTCTTGCTCAGTGTTACTTGTTCCTTTCTGGTTCTTCTACTTTCACTTTAACTAGTGTAGGCTCTCTCTGTACTACACTGGATAAAGGTGGTATACTCAAGACTTCTCCCTGTCCAACATCTCTCAATGTTGCTGCTATCTGTTTAGCTACAAAAAATTCTCTTTCTGTCATCCCTGTGTCTTTCAATAATTCTCTTTATGGTATATCAACTCTTTTCTTAGACTGTTTCTCTTCAATTTTAGCTTTAACAAAATTAAAGTTGTCTTCATAAGTTCCAAACATGCTACATTGGGTGTCCAATTTACTTTTCAACAATCTTCCAACATACTCTTCTATCTCAATCTCAAAAATCTCATAGCCAAGAGGGTCTATGAATTCAACTCTGGGTTCTACTGCTTCAATGTAAGTAAAGTCAGTGTCAATCATGAAACAAATATTATTCTTATATTTCTCCACAAGTGACTATGGAATCCTTGATCTGCTAGTTACCAAATTTTGAAATGTCTTCAAAACTAACACATCACTCTCATTAACTTTATCAATAACATGATTTCTATAAACTTTGTTTATTCTTTCCATCTTAGACTGTCCATCATTCCAATCATTTCCAATTGTGTAAGGAAATCTTCTCAAAAGGTGGAAAAACATATATTTAATCAAAGATGAGAATCTAAATTGTGCATATTTAGACTTCTTAATCTTCTCCAAATTCTCAAACAATTGAATTCTCAAAATCTTACACATATCAAAAGAACCTTTGTCTACACACATCAAATAGGCAATGTGAACCATGCCAGCTTCCATGTCATCTTCTCTGGAATTAGCACAAAACTTTATAGTCAAAATCTTACATAGATATCTTACATCATGTTGTCTAATCTTGCTGATAACAATACCTCTTCCATTATAAGATGATCCAGTGTTGTCAATGACAATCTTCCTCATGTTTTTCTCATTTAAAGGGATAGCACCAAGTTTGGATAAACTTGTGACTTCATGAATTAGGTTAGCTGTGATGTCAATCACTCTATCTTCTAACCAAAATTTCCCATTGTGAATTCTACTTAAAATGATCTTTGTGGACTCTTCATTGTCAAATTCATACTGTAAACCATACATGACAATTTCACTATTTTTCAAATGTTCATAACCTTGCTTCAATGACATATCTTGGTTATATATATTTTGATACTCACTTGAAAAATCACTATCATTTACTATTTCCAATTTACATCCAAGATAACTCTTTACATTTTCCAAATGTAAAACTCCATCTGGTACGGATGATAAAACAAACTTGGGGTCTACTTCTAAAGCTTCTACTAGTTCTTTCTTCAATTTAGGTCTGTTCTTGTCTCTAATGTTTTGAATCAAAGATGTATCCATGTTTCCTTCCAATTCTTTATATCGATTCAAAGATTTGTCAAGATAAATACCTCAAATTTGCGATTCTAGGGTTTGCGAAGATTCGGTGCTTAAATCCTTCACAAAATCTCTGCAAAACACTTCCAATCTCTTCTTTTGATCTCCTTGATACTTTAATTCACTTTGAAAATCAAATAAAATCAATCATAACCTTTTATGACTTCAATCATACTTAATTCTGACATCGCATTCAATTCTTTTGCTGCTTCTTTTCAAAAGTTATTCCTGTTAACCTGCAAAACTCAAAACTTCTTGCGATCTCAAAAAACAGAATATTTTGTTTTGTGCTCTTAACCATAGCATTATTACATCATAATATACCTTCTATTAACTGCACAAGACTTACTTCATCATAAATCTACTTGTACACTAAATCTAAGTTCCTTATCTACTGTAATTTACATAAATTAAGTGCTTAAAGATAGGTCAGGTAAGGATTCATTCTTACCACTTAATACTTCACCTATCTAATTACCTTCCATGTTGACTATGCCTTCTTGATCTATTCCTTTAACATACTTCAATTCACCTATATTGCTACAACAATCTTTCTGTTTGCTACTTGTATCTTCATTCCTTCTTGCATTGTTTCTAGGGTTAGGATTCGGATGATAAGTTCCATTGTTCATTCTGCAAAACCTTGTTGTATGTCCAATCCTGTTGCATATTTGACAAACAATTCCATTGTTCCCATATCTCTATCCTTGCTAATTAATCTATGACCTACAATTTCTAACAATGTGTCCAACTTTGTTGCATCTATAACACACTACTTCTTTTCTTCTGTTCATGTCTTCAATAGGTCTCTTATCTGCATTGTTAGTATTCCTAAACATTCTATTACCATAATTATTCTCAATAACTTTAGGTCTTCTACATTCAGTAGCTCTATGTCCAAAACCATGACAATTATAACAATAACCATTAAGAGGTTTTTACTGTTTACCTGTGCAATCTCTTTTCATATGACAAATAGTATTACAAGCAAAACATCTACCTTTGAACTCTCTTTGCATACCTTTGGGTGATTCCTCTTGATTTGATGATTTTCCTTCTTCTTTAGGTGCATCTTCCTATTTTTTGATCTCATCAGGCTTCTTCTCATCTATGCTTTCAAATGTCTTCAGATCTGGTTTCTTTCTTTCATCATTTGTTTTGAATATATTAAATCCAAGTCCAGTCTTATCATAGGATGGTTTCCCAAAAGAAACTTGTTCATTGATCTTATCACTATTTGAATATAGCCTTTCAAGTTGTTTTTTGGATTGAGTCAGTTAACCTTTCACAATCTTATTGTACTTCTCAAGTTCTGCATACTGCACATTTACTTTCTCAAATTCGGATGTCACTTTTTCAAGTTTAGATTTCAGTTCTTCATTTTCAGTCTTTAGACTTTAATTCTCAAATTTTAGATTTACTTCATTTTTTCTATTTCCATCTTTCAAACTAAGCTTGAAATTTACTATCTTCAATTCATGCTTAAGGATCTCATTTTCTTTTTCCAAGTTTCTATCACAATCTTCAATAAGAATTTTGGATTCCTTTTCAGATCTCAGATCTTCTATCTTGTTTTTCAATTTCTCAATAAGGTTCTTTGCATCATCATATTTCCTTTTCAAAGTGTTTCTTTCATCAGTAAGCATATCAATCTACTCAAGAGCTTCATCAAGATTATTCTGTAGTTGATCCATATCCATAGAGATCTTACTCAAGCTACTAGGCTTTCCTTGAATGTTTCTTTTTCGAGTAACTAAGCTCTGATACCAATTGTTAGAAATATGGAATACTGAGAGGGGGGGTGAATCATTATTCTACAAACTTTATCTTTTGCCCAATTATGGATATAACAAATTATCTTTATACATGCATAACATAAGAAACTAAACAATATGCATAACAATAAAGAACTCATAACACATGATATGTTCTCGAGGAAACCCTGGCCAAGGTAAAACCCCGGTGGGGATGGTACCCACAAAGATCCACTAATCAAAATTATCCTATTAAGGATGTTGACCCTGTTAGGAGTCTATTACATATGTATAGTGTATCAGTCCTGGTTAAGGGACTATAGGCCTTGTTAGAAGCCTCAACCCTTTTAGGAGTTGTAGATACAAAATATGATTACAAGATGAGCCCACTACCCAAACAAGTAATATACAAAGTATACTAATTAAAAAAATGGATTAAGGTACATAACCTTATACTCCTTGCATCAATATTTTCTTCACTACTCTTACATTTGCATCATATCATATCATCACCATATTACTCTTCTCATTCATTCTTACAATTACAATTACATATATACAAGTTATTAAGGCTAATAACTTTACATGGTCAACTTCCATATATTTTTATCTAAGGGTAAACATCTAGGATGTCATCCCTTTATATTGTTAAGTCATTATTTTGGTAAACAAAATAATCCCTTAACTCTTTACCAATTCTGTCTTCTTATTCTAACCTGTTGGCTTAACACTATCTTCGGTAAAATTGCCATAACTAATTCCGTACATTTCATACTAACTTGTGCTCTAAGATGGGTCATCAGTAGCCATCATAGCATCTATGTTCAAGTGCACAAGCACTAAACTTTCTCTAGTCAATGTCACAAACCAAAACTATATCTTGGTACACTGTGAAAACACTATCTCACACTTAGACAAATTTGTATTGCAATCTTCCATACTTTCTCTCTGACCTATGCACTCTTAATGTGGGTCATATGTTACCATAATGACAACATCTATGTACTCACTTCAGCCAAATTTCCAACAATATATACAATGGGGGATTTTGTGGCATTTAGACTTATGTCAGAATGATTTAGGGAATGGTTTATTATTGTAAGAAGTAAATGGTTAATTACTTTACCCTTTTTCTATTTGGATCCTCGAAATGGAAAATTAAAAGTAGGGACTTTAAATGGAAATTTTATTTATGTGTTGATAGTGAAAATGATTGTGTGTAGATAAGGTTAAGGGGAAACAATTGTAAGGGTAAGGATAAATGTATTTGGTGTATTAGATAAGTGATGTGTTTGATGGCATTTCTAAAATTGAATGTTGTCTAAATTTGGTAAAGAAAATGAATTCAATTAGTTCATTAATACAATTGGTTTGGATGTGGAATGAAAGAAATATCCTAATGTAAAGGTTTAATTAAAATTGGAAAGGGTAAGTTATTCAATGCGTAGGTGCAAGGAATGAAAACAAAATAGGAAGTAAAGTTATAGTTATGAATACAATATTACTTTCTTACCTTTCTCCTATATTCTAAAATGTGAGCAAATGGGATTCAATTTGATTAAAAATAAAATAGATTGCTTTTACTTTGGTAAATGAAATGCATAAGGGAACCTTAGGGAATGTACTTGTGATTTTTAATAATGAAATGTTAGAAAAAAAATTGTTAGTTGTAATTTTGTGTTATAGACCTGATTCCTAATGGGTTCCGTGGCGGGGATATTAGATTTGGTATCTGAGCCCTAAGTTGCTACATTGGGAGCTCTAAGGTGTATTTTCATTTAACTTGGCTTCTTCTTCTCATTAAATAATGTTAACTCAATCCCTATACTTATGTCGTATCACTCTTCCAAGCTACTTCCATGCACCATAGAGGATCTAAGGAGAAAGTTCAAGATCCTCCCTCATCATCTCAATAGGAAAGCTTCCATAGGGATAATGAGGGGGAAAAAATCTAAGTAATGACTCTGAGGGGTCACAAATCAGACAACCCTCATAACTAATCTTGCTAAGGCTACAACCCTCAGAAGAAAATTTATCCCTGAGGAGGCAACTTATTCTTTCCATTTTGATAGGGATAGAAATATAAGCCCTAGGATTGTTCCAATCAAAACCATTGGAATCATACTCGGCCTATTCACAATACTTGAATACATTGTGTGTCTTCTTTTGATGTTTTTTGTGTGTTAACAAACTTGTGTACTAGGCATAAAAGGTATGTTCTCTATATATTTCCATTATATTATCTTGCAAGAGCACACCTTTCTTCAAGAAATAATTGTTTGAAAAGATTATTTATGTTTTACATTGTAAGATCCATGTGAATGGTACTTAGGAAATGGTAATTAATTTTGGATACTTGAGTGTCATATTCTTATTGTAATCTGATGTAGGGGCATTCTAGGATACTCGGTGAATCTACATGGAGGTGTGTTGTTTTGGTTCTGTGTTTCTCGGTTGGAGCTTTAACCGATGGTCTCGATTATTGAAGGGAGCTCCATCGCTGAAGGAACTCAGTGAAGCTTCTAGTGCTTGGTGGAACTTGTGTTTCTCAATGATGCCTATGTTTCTCAGTGATTCCTAGCTTGGTCGGTTGTTTCACTGATGCTCGATTGTTTCTCTGGTGCTTGGTAGTTCTGGTTTACCGATTGGAGTTCTTGGTGCATTTATTTTTGGAAGCTTTGTTGTATTCTCCTATGTAGATATAGAGGCCAACATGGATAATTAAATGTTTGTAAGGCTATTTGAGAGGTCATTGTTGTTGCATTTAATATTTTTTGTTAATAGGAGCCAACTTGTCTTAGGAGTTAATTGTTTCTTCTAGCCAACTTGTGGCTGAAGATTAGCCTTTAAGGAGTGTTTGGGTAGTTTTTTAGGGAGAGTCAGAGAGGTGGAAGATAGAAGATTAGATCTAGATCCTATGAGATCTAGAAGATCATATTGTTATTTGATTGTTTGTAATAGCAAAGTTAGTGGTTTGCATGCTTGGAGACAAGGGGATTGCTTAGAGGCTTGCAAGATCATGTTCAAATCTGCCTTAGGGTTTCCATCAGTTTCTTATTTTTTTCAAAGCTAGACTAGCTAGGGCATTGTAGAAATACTTTGATTGTATTTGGCCCTAACCAGAAGGCCTTACAGCTGGGCATGTTATTGAAAATTTAGTTGAAAACATTGTCTTGTTGTGGTATTCCTCATTGTGGTGTTTGGCTGCTTGTGGGGACCATCCTTAATCAGATCCTCCTTATCTGTACTACGTCGGGTGGTATTAGAGCTTGAAGATCTTGAGTGTGTAAATTGGTTGAGGTTTTTTACACTAGGACCTTGTTGGTGACTTACTACTTTGGGTTTTCAAAAATCTTGAAGGATGGTGTACCTCAATGGTGTACCTCAAAATCCTAGTACTAAAGATGGTTATGAGGAAGCTACTGAAGACTTTGAAGTTGATGGATCTAGTGGAGATGACTAGAGAGATAGATCTGGTGAAGACAAAACTAGTTGGTTGTATAGATCTAGAGCTTGGTTAAGTAATAATTACCAATTAGAAGTTTCTACTTTCTCTGGTACTTTGAGACCCGAGGACTTGATTGATTGAATTAGTGAATTAGAAGACTTCTTTGAGCTTGAAGAAATTGAAGATCCTCTTAGAGTAAGATTGGCACACACTAAGTTGAAAGGACATGCTACTCTTTGGTGGAAAGAATTACAAAGAGATAGAGAAGATGAAGGTTAAATGAAGATCAATTGGTGGAGGTTGATGGTGACTAAATTGAAAGCTAAGTTCATACCTTTTGATTATGAGCTTGACTTGTTTCAGAAATTGTAGAATCTAAAGAAAAAATATTTGACTATGGAGGACTATACCAAGGAGTTCTACAAATTGACTATTCGGTCTAGACATAGAGAACTTGGGAAAGAAAAGGTAGCTCAGTATGTGAATGGTTTGAGATTCAATATTCAGGATGAGCTCGGTATGTTGAAGATTGATCCAGTTGAAGATTCTTATTAGTATGATCTGAAGGAAAAAGATAAGTAGAAAAGGAGACAAAATAGTAATCCATGTGGAAAGGAAAATATTGATCACTCAATGAAGGACAAACCAGCTACTGAAGATGAACCAAAACTAGTGGAACCGAAGAAGAAGATAGGTAGGGTTATCCTTAAGGGTACTTGTTATAATTGTGGTGAAGAAGGACACAATTCTTTTGAGTGGACACATAAGAAGTTTGGTGACTGAAGGACTACTGTGGTAAATGAGAACATTCAAAATGAACTTGAATCTGAGAACTTGTTGGTTTGGAGAACATTTCTCAGGACAAAGGAGGAACCTTGTCAGAGGAATAATCTATTAAGAACTTGGTGCAAGTCTGGAGGTAAAATTTTTGATGTAATTGTTGATATTGGTAGTACTAATAACCTTGTTGCTGAGGAAATGGTTCAAAAAATTGGTTTGAAGAGAATGAGACATCCTCATCCTTATAGGATTGGCTGGTTACAAGATGTTCATGCTATAGAAGTGAGGGAGAAATGTCCTGTTGATTTTCAGATTGGCCAGTATAAGGATCCAGTGTTGTGTGATATTTTGGAGATTAATAGTTATGATATATTGCTCAGTAGACCTTGGCAATATGATTTCAGAGCTATGTATGATTGTTTCAAGAATGTCTTTACTATTGAGAAGGATGATAGGAAGTTTTCTTTGATGCCTTTGCTAGATAAAACACTCAGTAAGAGGAGTCTAAGTATTGGTAGTCAAGTTGAGTTGGCGGATCTTGAGAGGAATGATGATCAGTATGGAGAATGAGCCTATGTGTTATCAAGGAAAGACTTGAAGAGACAGAGGAAACTGAAGTGGAAGAGTATGCAAGGTGAAGAATTGGAGGATTTGTATGTGAAGAACTAGTTCGGGGTTTACGTGCTAAATCCTGAAAGATATTCTTCCAGCCTATGAGAACATCTTTTTGAACCTAGGATATCTGATGTAGGGGCATTCTAGGATACTCGATGAATCTACATGGTGGTGTGTTTTTTTGGTTATGTGTTTCTTAGTTGCAGCTTTAACCAACAGTCTTAGTTATTGAAGGGAGCTTAGTCACTAAAGGAACTCAGTGAAGCTTATGGCGCTTGGTGGAACTTATGTTGCTCGGCAATGCCTATGTTCCTCGTTGATGCCTGGCTTGGTCATTTTTTCACTGATGCTCAGTTGTTTCTCTAGCGCTCATTATTTTTGGTTTACCGATTGTAGTTCTTGGTGCATTTAGTTTTGGAAGCTCTGTTGTATTCTCCTATGTATATCTAGAGGCCAACATGCAGAATTAAATGTTTGTAAGGCTATTTGAGAGCTAACTATTTTTGCATTTAATATTTTTTTTGTAATAAGAGCCTACTTGGCTTAGGAGTTAATTGTTTCCTACAACCAACTTGTGCCTGAAGATTAGTATTTAAGGAGTGTTTGGGTAGTTGTTTGGAGAGAGTTAGAGAGGTGGAAGATAGAAGATTAGATTTGGATCTTGCAAGATCTAGAAGATCATATTGTTATCTGATAGTTTGTAATAGCAGAGCTAGTGGTTTGCATGCTTGGAGACAAGGAGATTTCTTGGAGGCTTGCGAGCTCAAGTTCAGATCTTCCTTAGGGTTTCCATTAGTTGCTGATTTGTTTTAGAGCTGGACTAGCTAGGAGATTGTAGAAATACTTTGATTGTATTTGGCCCTAACCTAGAAGGCCTTACAACTAGGCATGTTAATGAAAATTTAGTTGAAAACATTGTCTTCTTATGTTATTTCGCATTGTGGTGTTTGGCTACTTGTGGGAATTATCCTTAATTGGATCCTCCTTACCTATACTGTGTCATAATCCTAGTTCTAAGAAAGTTTTAAAGAATTGTATGAAAATTTGTTGATCTTATCTTATGATGACTACCATAAATGGCTGCCAAAATAGTTTGAAAGGTTATATACTCTACTTTCCTATAAATGCTAGATAACATTATGAATTGTTATTATTTAAAGATAGTAATGTAAAATTTCAAGATAGATTTGAATCATGTTGTATGTATGGTAGGAAATAAGGTATGATCGTATGGATACTCATATTCCTAGGACAAAAAGGATTGTAATATTGCATAGTTATAAAACATGTTCTTTAGGTTCATATAAGGGTTTGAAAATCTTGTAGTCCTTCCTTGAGAGCTTAGGAATTTATGAATTTATATTTCTTGAAACTAAGATAACATGTTAGGGAATGTCTGATATTTCCAAAATATGGTATGATTAAGAAGTATCTCTCTTCCATATAACCTCTCAAGGTAATATATTGAATCAATTGTTCAAATCAAATGTGTCTCTCCCTTCTTTCCTCAAAGAATATGTTTAAAGGACAAAATTTCATAGGGAAAAATCAATGTGTCATTGAGTAAAATGTGCTTAGTTAGAGGGAACCCTTGGGTAAAGGACCTATGTCCCCAAGGTTTTATAATAAATAATACAATAGTACTTAATTTGTTGAAAGGAAAAGTGTTTTTTTATATGGTAGGAATTTGAATTATATATGGCCCACGTAAGTGGTGCGAGTTAAACTAAGGTAAAATCATCAACTATAAGGAAATAGTATGATACTAAAAAAATTGGTGTAGTAAATAGTTACTTTATTGGCATTTTGCGTGTGAAATGGGATTTAAAGTAACAACACTACTAGTATATAGGAATGATGATTCATTATGAAAGGAACAATTATATGTTTATCTGAATAGATTTAAGTCAAACTTTATATCTTTCTTAAAAGGGAAATATTAGAAGAAAGTGTAGTTTTAGGTGATCCTACAAGACTTATATTGATGATGTGTATAAGGTTAAAAATACTTGTGGTCACTCCTCAAATGTTCTTTTATTTGAGATAAATGAGAAATGACGCACAAAAGGCTAGTGGGTTGAATGTATTAATGAAAGATTTGATTGAATAAAAGGGTAGTCGTAGGATTCATGTATCTCTCTCTCTCTCTATTAAAGAATCTATGACTCTTTTTGGGAAAATGGTAAAATTCAAAAAAACATATTAATGTTGGAAAAACATATGCTCATAAGAAGCTTATTATGAATTTTTGGGATATAGAATTGTTTAAATAGCTAATTAATAAGTAATATTAGAGATGAAACTCAAGCTTAGTGAATCATGTTAAAATTCCTTAGGAATATCTTTATGTGTATTGTTGTAATACAACACTAATAAATTGTTATAATAGAATCATAAAAGGTAACTTAGGTTACATTCATTGAAGAAGCTGTGTATTTTTCTTACACGTAAGTTTGATATTATTTATTCTCCTATAGTACACCATAGACATTTTTGGGAAAAAGTAAATCGTTCCATAAAAGAGATTTGTTTTTGTCTTATCTGAAAATTTATTCACCAAACTATGTGCTGATGTATGTGGAAAATTTAATATTTGAATGGTTTTAGTTTTAAAATGTTTACAAAGATAGTAGCGTGATAGTAGTATCTTATGTATACCCATTGAGAAGAAATAACCCCTATATCAATTTGTATCTAGTTTAGAGGATAAATTTTGGATTTAGATTGTATTTCTCAATTGGGAATCCTAAAATATGTCTTTCTATTGAAAGAACTCCTAACTCTTGAGGTGAAAATTTATACCTAATACATCAATGTTAGACTAGAGTAAAAATGTTTGTAATATTGTTACTTTATGTTTTATCAATGGCTAAGTAACTTCCAATTTCCAGGAGTAAGTCAAA